>OZ025298.1:14006271-14323731 GCA_964019185.1 Maratus speculifer | reverse complement strand
CTGTTTTTATGCCCGGTTCCAGATAACCGATGTGTGCTTATTGGATAACGCTTTGTCATTAGAGAATTTTAAAGAATTATTTAATTCTTTTTAGCGCTTTTTTGAAGTCGGTTGATATTTTTTCACAAAAAGCTTATTTTATTTAATTTTGAAAATTTCTCATTCATAACAGAAAATTCTTATGCTATCCTTTTCTTGACATTTCATAATTATTTAATAATAAAATTCTTCTTTAAAAATTTTTGATATGAAATCGAAATTCTTTGAATTGAAAATGGAAATCGAAAGAGAAATTTTTTGAAATAGAAATGGAGTTTTTGGTTGATTCCTCTGGCGGTAGAGGGCAGTAAGTGACTGATCGCCGTTCAATAGCACCAATTCAAGTAGAAGAAACCACCATTTTTAATACTGCTATCGTTCGTCATGGAAAACTTTACATATGCCGAAAAAGCTGACATCCTTCTCATGTATGGTTCTGCAAATGGCAACGCCAGAGCTGTCCTATGAATGTATCAGAGCCAGTTTCCTCGCAGAGAAATGCCTCATCATAGAATGTTTCAGTGTTTACACCGTCAGCTTTCTGAAACAGGTTCTTTCCACATCACCTGACAGGAAACTGGACGTTGAATATTGTGAGTGAAAGGCCCGAATCAAGTTAAAAAATTTAGGTATGAGTCATCCGACTGTTTGGAGAGTGTAAAATGAAAATCGATTCATCCCTTCAGTTTACAACGTGCACAAACTTTGAATTCGGAAGACTAGCTTCTGCGGTTGAACTTTTAATCAGTATAAAGCGAGTTACTACCTGAGAGTAACTGGCTTGGCCTTTTGCTCAACGGTTAAAGCACTCGCTTCCTGATCAGAGGTTCTCAGATCAAACCCAACCGGCGCCAATCTCTCCTCATTGGTGACCCTGGACACGCACGCAACTCTCTCTCATCATCAACTTCTAGCGCACAACAATCAACTCACCTCATCATCAACAGATGGCAGCACCAAAACAATCTCTCTCACCGCAAAGCCTGTCCTCGCATCACAATATGCGTATGACAGCATTCATTCACGAGTGCATATCGCTCGTCAGACGTCAGTAATACGTCTTTCTCACTGGGGGCATACACTGTAACGATCTCGATCAGTATAAAGCGAGTTACTACCTGAGAGTAACTGGCTTGGCCTTTTGCTCAACGGTTAAAGCACTCGCTTCCTGATCAGAGGTTCTCAGATCAAACCCAACCGGCGCCAATCTCTCCTCAACAGCAATATGTATTGAAGCCAGACTTTACTGCTGATATTCTATTTACAGATGAGGCAGCATTTAAACATGAGGGTGTATTTAATGCGCAAATTTTCTATCTTTGGGCATCCAATAATCCAATGATCCACATGCAACGGGGCCACGTGCTTATCAACAACGATGTTCTGTGAATTTGTGGGCGGGTATTGTTAATAATCATTTTATTGGCCCATATCTACTACCAAAGAGGCTGGATGGTCGCTGTTACCTTTTTTTTCTGCAACGGGTTTTACGAGAACTGCTGCAAGATATTTCGATCGCCTTTCGTAACCGAATATGTTTTCAACATGATAGAGTGACTGCGCACTTCACCACTGACGTGCGCAGTTACCTGAATGCCACAATCGGAACGCGGTGGACCAGTTCCTTGGCCACCACGATCTACCTACTTGCTGAGCCGAGATTTCTTTATTATGGGAACGTCTGAAGAGTCTTGTTTATTAAGACTCCAGTTGACTCAGACAAAAATCTAGTATCTCGATATCCGAAGCTGCTGCACGTGTGCGGGAAATGCCTGACATCTTTAGAAGGTACGCCAATCATTCCACCGACACTGCGAAGCATGTATCACAGTTAGTGCACTCTTAAAACGAAAGAGCTGATTTGGCTTCTCATGAAAGAGCTGTAATTTTTTCGATCATAAAAGAGTTGTTTTTCAAACGATTAAATCTTATTGATCTAAATTGGTTATTTAAATAGCTCAACTTCATTTAAATTGGTTAAAACTCGAGTTATTTCAACTTTTTTTTTGAGAAGCTGCCTTTCAACATTGAGATGATTAGATTTCAGCTCAACTTGAGCTATTTTGTGGCTGACTTTTTAAGAGAGTGGGTGCAATTTTGAACACCTATTGTAATATTATTGTATGCATTATAATTTATTTATAAACTACATTGTAAATAAACATATTATCAATTGCCAGTGTTGCGCTTTTTTTAAATTCAAAAATTTCGATTTCATACCAAACATTTTTAAAGAAGAATTTTATTATTAAGTAATTATGAAATGTCAAGAAAAGGATAGCATAAAATTTTTCTGGCATGAATGAGAAATTTTTAAAATAAAAAAAGGGGCCTAGTTGAGCCCTGGTGTTTCTACTTTAGTGCGTCACTTGATCCCATACATTCCTAAACAACAAATGATTCTTAATGTGTGCTCTACTTAACCTTAAAGTGTGTACCATGCGTTTAGAAACATCCTGTACATCCGTCCTGTTCGTTTATATTTATAATTATTATTATTTTAAAGGCGAAAGAAAGAAAGATGTTATAGACCAAAATCATATTTTTAGAAAAATCATCATGCCAGAATTTTGTGCTTTAATGTTTGTTTTACACCACTCAAATAAACTAGTTTTGATTATTAACTGTGGTTAATAGAATACACTATCTACCAAAAAGTATTTGTACACTTTCAGTTTTTGACATTTTGTCAAACATTTAAAAATATACTGGTCGGATTCTTCTGGAACTTCAGAAATATAAAGATTATGTTTCACTTTATATTTATTTACATTCATTTGTTAAGCGGGTAATTAGGGGGCCGGCAAAAAAAACAAAGAATAATAGAAATATTTGGGATCGCCCTGTACATGAAAATGCGCGAAACGACTTATCGCTTTAGAATACAAATATATGAATACAGTAGAATATGTACACTAATTTTTGTGAGAATAGCATGTATATTTATGGCGATAGAGCGATTTTTTTGAAAAATTCAAAAAATTCTGGTATGTTTTTTGTTTATATCATGCTGGGTTTTTGACCAAATTTAACGCAAATTTCAGAAAAATTGGCAAAATGCAGTAGAAAAAATGTAGAGCAATTGGAATATAAATATATTAAATATTTTATGAAATATGAGTAGTTGTATAAAATAATTTTTATCTGCGCATGCGCGAACTAGATAAACATTTTTTTTACATCATTTAATAGTCAATTCTATGGAGTGACTTATAAAAAAAATCCAATCAAATATCGTGAAAATTCAAAAAGATATCATTATTTTAGTGAGATGTTTTTACTCTGCTCTCTAAAAACGGCTGAATCTTAAGGGATTCTCCACAAATTGACATTTTTTAATAACTGACTTTAAAAAAAAACTAGTATTGAATTAATACAATATTGCTGCTAATAAGTACTTGACAATTGTGATAGAAAAGAAAAAGAGCTTTATTCACATTCAGGGCCAAAACTAAGAGAGGGTTGGGGGAAAAGGGCATGTGCCCCGGGCGCTAGAATGAAAGTGTCCCAAATGTACATTTTGTTTGGCGATTTTTTCCATGTCTATGTTTAGCATGATATTGTCAAAATCGTCCCATTCAAAGTATTTCTCCTATACCAAAGCATAGAAGAATCTAATGATGATGGCATAAAGATCCCGCATAAAGCAGATTTTTTTTTTCGTTTTGATTCGGTTTCACGATTTTAAGGTATCATTTTTTTTTAAACAAAGCGGACTACTTTAATCAATATTACATATTTTAAGTTTTAAAATAAGTCGGCTATTAATAAATTAGAAAATTTTTCTTTGCAAATACTTTTGCAGATGCTTTGCAAAGAAGAAAAGGGAGGGGGGGGGGAGTTCACCAAAATTCATTGAAATATAAATATATTAAATATTTTCTAAAATGTTCTATGTCATGCAATATTTTCAACCAAATATAAAGCCACATTCAGAAAAATTCGCAAAATGTAGTAGAAAGAATAAGGTGCTATTGAAATATAAATATATTAAAAGTTTTCTAAAATATGAGTATATGTATGAAATATTTTTTAATCAGCGTATGCGTGAACGATAAAATTTATCATTTTACATAATTTAATATTCAACTCTATGGAGCTACCCATAAAAAAATCCGATCGAATTTCGTGGAAATTCAGAAAGTTATTGTGGATAGGAGTGAACTGATTTTCAATTGGTCTCTGAAAGCAGTTGAATGACGTCAGATTTTACGCAAATTGCCAAATCTCCATTTACGTTTTTTACTGGTGATTTACTTCTTTTCTTAGATAATTACCAGAACGAACCTATTTCAGGATAAAAATAATTATAAAAAATCGAAGCATTTGTGTCAAATCTACCCATTGATACATAATTGATAATGGCTCTTATACAAATGCCGATATCTGCGATCCTGAAATATGTCAAGTTCTCCACTGTTAAATGTGGTGTCGAAAACAACACTGACATCAATCGCATGCATGATGCCAAGAAGAACAGAGCTGTCTGATTTTGAGAAAGGTGTGATCATCGAGTACCACCGAAATGGCCGATCTTTAATCGACATATCTAGCGAGCTTAATTACCCCAAAACGACTGTGGCTTATGTGATTAGAAAATGGAAGCTGAATGGTGATTGTCAGAATGTGGCCAGAGTAGGCAGACCGACGAAACTGTGAGATAGAGACCGACGGGTTCTGTCTAGAGAAATTCGGAAGAACCGCAACCAACCAATGTTACACATACGCCAAGAATTTCAACAAGCTTCAGGATGTGTTGTTTCCATGAATACCATCCGTAAGGAAGCTCATCTGCTTAATTTTTATGGCCGTGCTGCCGCCCATAAGCCTTTAATCACCAAGTCCAACCGCGCAGCTCGGTTAAGTTGGTGCAAAACACGCCAGCAATGGACTGTACAGCAATGGAAACAGGTTCTCTGGAGTGATGAATCAAGGTTCACCCTCTACCGTTCTGATGGTAGGGTCTAGGTCTGGCGTCTGCCTGGAGAACGCCTCCTACCAGAATGTATTGGGCCCACAGTTAAATTTGGCGGAGGGGGAATTATGTTCTGGGGTTGTTTTTCCTGGTTCGGACTAGGACCCTTGGTCCCAATTCATGGTAAGCTCAATGCCGATGCCTACTGTAATATACTGGACAACAGTGCACTTCCTACGTTGTGGCAATACTATGGATTGGACCCATGTTATTTCCAGGATGACAACGCAAGCTGCCATGTAGCGAGGTCCAGCATGGATTGGTATGCTGATAATGGAGTGCATCGACTCGAGTGGCCTGCCCAGAGCCCAGACCTGAACCCAATAGAGAACCTCTGGGACGACTTGGATCGTCGAATTAAGGCGGGTGACACACGCCCAAATTCAGTAAAAGAGCTTACCTGCCCTGTGCAAACAGAGTGGAATAAAATACCATTAAATGTATACAAGGACTAATTGAGAGCATGCCCAGGAGAGTCGCAGCTGTAATTGCCTCTCGAGGAGGATCTACAAATTATTAAATGTGAACAGGGTCAAAACCAGTCTTTTTTTCCCGAAGCAAACGTGGATTTTGAAGGTACCCCTTTCCCCCTTCTTCGCAAAGCATATTTACAAAGAAAATTTCTCCAATTTATTAATAGCCGACTTATTTTAAAACTTAAAATGTGTAATATAAAATAACGTATTCTGCTTTATTAAAATACTCCAATTTGATACTTTAAACCGAATCAAAAAAATTCTACTTTCAACAGGATCTTTAAGGCCCTTGTCCCTGTCCGCGAAGACACTGCTGAGCTAATGCTATTCCTGTGGGGAGGCATTTTTCTAATAACTCTTTCGCATTTTGAAATTTTCATTTTTTTTTTTTTTTTTTTTTTTTTTTTTTGCATTGGATAGCGGAAGTCCCTCTCAAAATCGCTCCTTGACTACTTTTTCGATTTGAATCATAGATATTTTTTAAAAAGTTAGTTTCACTTTCAGAACCGCTTTTGGAAGTGAAAGAAACATTATAAAAATATCTACGCCAAAATTGAAAAAGTAATCACGGAGCGATCTTGAAAAGGACTTCCGCTATCCAATGCAAAACATATTATTTAAAAATGTCCAAATGCAAAAGAGTTAAAAAAATGCATCCCCATAGGAATAGCATTAGCTCGTGAGCATCTTCGAGGGTAGGGGCAGGGACCTTAAGCCATCATCATTAGATTTTTTTATGCTTTAGCATAGCCCAGATATAATAATTTTAACAATATTATGCTAAACATAGCCATGAAAAAAATCGCCAAACGAAAGATACATTTAGAACACTTTCATCCTAGCGCCCGGAGCACATGTCCTTCTCCACCCCACTCTCTTAGTTTTGGCCCTGAATGCGAATAAAGCTCTTTTTCTTTTCTATCACAATTTTCAAGTACTTATTAGCAGCAATATTGTATTAGATATTGTATTAATTCAATACTAGTTTTTTTTTAAAGTCAGTTATTAAAAAATGTCAATTTGTGGAGAATCCCTTAAGATTCAGCCGTTTTTAGAGAGCAGAGTAAAAACATCTCACTAAAATAATGATATCTTTTTGAATTTTCACGATATTTGATTGGATTTTTTTTATAAGTCACTCCATAGAATTGACTATTAAATGATGTAAAAAAAATGTTTTTCTAGTTCGCGCATGCGCAGATAAAAATTATTTTATAGAACTACTCATATTTCATAAGATATTTAATATATTTATATTCCAATTGCGCTACATTTTTTCTACTGCATTTTGCCAATTTTTCTGAAATTTGCGTTAAATTTGGTCAAAAACCCAGCATGATACAAACAAAAAACATACCAGAATTTTTTGAATTTTTCAAAAAAAATCGCTCTATCGCCATAAATATACATGCTATTCTCACAAAAATTAGTGTACATATTCTACTGTATTCATATATTTGTATTCTAAAGCGATAAGTCGTTTCGTGCATTTTCATGTACAGGGCGATCCCAAATATTTCTATTATTCTTTGTTTTTTTGCCGGCCCCCCTAATTACCCACTTAACAAATGAATGTAAATAAATATAAAGTGAAACATAATCTTTATATTTCTGAAGTTCCAGAAAAATCCGACCAGTATATTTTTAAATATTTGACAAAATGTCAAAAACTGAAAGCGTACAAATACTTTTTGGTAGATAGTGTATATCTCTGGCACTTTATTTTTTAAATTCCGTATGAGATTTTGTAATTTTTTTTTATTCAAGTCTATAAAACATCATCATCAACAACAACAACAGTTAAAACTAGCCGTGTGTGGCAATCCCCAAATTTTTCTTCCATCTCATAAACATTAATACTTCCAGAAAATGAAACATAGGAGCGTCATCGGTTAGGTAATTTGCACCAAAATCTAATCTGCGATAATTTATTTAAAGTTCTAACTGAATCTGAAAATTGATGAAAATCCGTGTATTAATATTTGAAATAAAATTATTGCAAAAATCATTATAAAAAAATGGATAGAAGTAACTCTAAAAACTAATAAATACTAATTTATATCAGAGACTAACTGAATCTGAAGTTTAATGAAAATCCGTGCACTAGTTCCGGAGATAGAGCTATTGCGAAAATCATGAATAATGCCGCATAGCAGCGCCACCTGTTGAACTAATCATATTTAAACTAATCAGACTTGGTTTATATCAAGGTCTAACAGAACCTAAAGTTTGAGGAAATTCCATGCATTAGTTCTTAAGATAGAGTGCCCACAAAAATTTTGCGATATTTATAGACAGACAGACTGACGAACAGACTCACATACTCACAAACAGACATTTTGTAAAAACATGTTTTGGAGGTTCTTTCACCCCTAAAATGTGTAAATCTGTCGAAAACCGGATTTCGAAAATTATCACGAATCCAATACTTTCTTCTTGCTAAGATAGAAGAAATTAAAAAGATTGTCTGGAATTACATTCACTGCATGCCATTCTCTTTTAAAGTTGCTGAAAAAGTAATATAGTCATAAACTATGCCTAGAATCTGTATAATCTGAAGGAATACACTGTAAAATAAAGTTTTGAAAAATACAGAAATCGTGACTCTGGTATTATTTACATATCTCATCGGAGTTTTTCTCAATCAATTTCCGTCACAAATTTTGAAAGAAACATAAAGAGCAGGAATTCTTCATTTAATTCAATCTGCAATAAATAAGCAGTAATTGCCGAAATGGGACTTAAATTCACGATCTGTGACATTCGAAGCCATCAATTTGGCCATTCAGCTGCTATTGCATAAGCCAAATTTTCAAGTATCGATATTTATTACGCTCACATAATTACGTATATTTCTGTATAATATTCTTTTTACTTTTTCATCACACGTAGTGCAGGATAAGTTTTGCAATATTTTAGAAAATCGAAAAAAAAGAATATTTGACGGATGTACCGTTTCAGACACTGGAAATTTTGAAAAACATATGATATAAAAAGATATTGCCGTCCGTCTGTCTGTGTGTGTGTCTGTCCGTCTGTCTGTGTGTGTGTCTGTAAATGCTCTATCTCCCAAACAAATTGAGATAGAGACTTGAAATTTGGTATGTACTTAGTATATAAGAATGGAAAAAAGCCTATTTAAAATCAGTAACCTCGATTATCCGGAACTATTATTTTCGGACTCTCGAAATATTCGTTCTAATGGAAAATAGGTAAAAATTTTCGATTTCTTTTTTTTTCTTTATTTCTTTTTTTTTTTTAAGAAGTGGATGTAAAAGACAAAAAAAAAAAAAAAAGAAAAAAGAACAAGAAAAAAAAGAAAAAACATAATTTTTGCATAATGAACTAAGTCGATCGAATAATTAGTTGCCGAGACACTTGTAATCCTATTTTCCATACTTTTCGCTTTTTTTGACCCTGTATTTCATTCAAATTTCAATTCAAATATATTTTTTAATTTGAAAGGAGACACTTTATTCGACGCAGTAAACTTTTAGTTAATATTATTATCATTTTTGAAGTTATAAGTATGCTTCTTTTACGCAATTCGATATTACTTGATTATCCCGTCGATCAAAAAACAATCGCCAAACAGTAAAATTAAATGCCAATAATGGCTTATCGTAAATGTCACATTCATTTGACAGTAAACACGTTACATGTGTTTATTACATCATCAAGTGATTTTTAATTCGGTGTTTCTTTTGTAATACTAATATTTTACTAATTTATTTGTTATTTCTTTATTTAAAATAAAATTATGCCAATTTGTATAATTTACTAATAGTTTGGTGATTTACATTACATGTTGAAATGGGTCGTCGGGATAATCAAGTAGTATCCGTAATTCCACAACAGAACATTACTGTGCATTAAAAATATTTATATATACGTTTAAATTTTATTTTGGAATTGCGATGTATTTTAATAAATAGTTTTCAAATATTTTATTTTCATATTTTACAGTATGCACATCCATGATGGATAAGTATTACGGTGGCACCCAAATTCTAGTTTACACATATTTCTGTGTAATATTGTTGCACATAATCATCTGTCATATTCTGTTCTTACATACATAGCTGTGTAAAATTCATACACATACTTCTACATAATTCTCTTACGCAAGTATCTGTCTAATATTCTTACACATATTTCAGTGTAATATGCAAATTACACAGATATTTGTGTAATATGCAAAATTAGCAAATTGCATTAATACACGAATTTTCGTACATCCTTAACGTTTCCTACCATTTGTATACTTGTTTGAGTTTTTGAAAATATAATAAATTACACACTTCCATTAAGCAAACAAACACGCAAGTAGTAGGAAAATAACAGTTTAAGCTCAGCCGCAGGCGGGGCGGCGGGGCCGTCCCGCCTGCGGTGCCTCCGGCTGTCCCTCCTGCGCCCACCGTGCCACCGCCACCCTCCTGCGCCCACCGTGCGTCCCCCTCCACGAACGCCCCCTAGTGGAAAAAAGGAACATTCTATTATAACAGGAGAGGTGAACGACCTTCCCTAATTAAAAATAGTATCAATCACATCTCAACATTGAATCATATTATAAGATGAAAGTAGTAGGAAAAGGAGAGTACGGGCTCAGGAGCAGGTGGGACTGTGGGACCGTCCCGCCTGCTCCTCCGGCTGTCCCGCCTGCTCCTCCGGCTGCCCCGCCTGCTCCTCCGACTGCCCGCTGCCCCGCCTGCGGTCCCTCCTGCTCCCACCATCTCACCGCCGCCCTCCTGCGCCCCCTAGTGGAAAAAAGGAACATTCTATTATAACAGAGAGGTGAACAACCTTCCCTAATTAAAAATATTATCAATCACATCTCAACTCAGACAATACCTCTCTTTAACTGACATTTCCTCTCCTAAACGACCAATCCCTCCCTGAAACGGTCATTACCTTGTAAACAATCATTTCTAAAGCTATATAAATCTATGTTTTTCGATATTATTTTTAAAAGGATGTTAAACATCGAAGTGATTAGTGCTTTATGTGTTTACATATTGATGTGTGCCGTTTTTTCACTTGTTTATATTTTTACTAAAGTTGATAGACTAGCAGTAGATTTTATATTAAATTTTAACGATACAGAGAATTTTCCTCATTAATATCATATTATGGAGAAAAGTTATCAGGATCCAAGTCAAATTGCTAGTTTTGGAGGAGTGGACGCTCTTCATCGAGCAGTTCACGGTAAGATATCTAAGAAAAAAATTAAATCTTGGTTAGAAGGGGTTGATGCTTACACTCTTCATAAACCTGTACGCAGAAAATTTCAAACAAATCGAGTGATTGTGTATTCTATAGATCAGCAGTGGCAAGCGGATTTGGTAGATTTATCTTCTTTACAGAAATTTAATGACGGGTTTCGTTACATTTTAACATGCATTGATATTTTATCTAAGTATGCATGGGCTTACCCTTTGAAATCGAAACGTGCTGAAGATATAGTAGCGGTGTTTGAATCCATTTTTCGAACAAGGAAACCAAAGTATTTGAATACTGACGCAGGTAAAGAATTTTTAAATTCTCGTTTACAGAAGTTTCTGAAGCAACAAGGTGTTCGATTTTTTAGAACTTTTAACAATACGAAAGCTTGTGTAGTGGAAAGATTTAACCGCACTCTGAAAACTAAAATGTGGAAATATTTTACAACACATCACACTTATCGATATATTGATGTATTGGATCAATTTTTAGATAGTTATAATCACACCTACCATACCACCATTAAGAGACCCCCAAGTGAAGTGAATAAGGATAATGAAAGTGAAGTGTGGTTTTCTATTTACGGTAATATGTCAAAACTGAAAAGGAAACCTTGTGTTTTTAATTCAGGGGATTTAGTACGTGTTTCTAAACATAAAATGACTTTCGAAAAAGGATATGAAACAAATTGGACGGAAGAATTATTTTTAGTAACAGAATGTGTCACGAGAATTCCTCCAGTTTACAAAATCAAAGATTTATTAGACGAACCTATTGAAGGAACTTTTTATGCAGAAGAATTACAAAAAGTACAACCGAAAAACCGCTTTGACGTTGAAAAGATTCTGAAAAAACGTAAAAGAAAAGGGCAACTTGAATATCAAGTTAAGTTTAAAGGTTATCCTTCTAAATTTAATCAGTGGATACCTTCGTCAGATTTATTTTCTCTATAAAACACCCATTTTTTACAACGAATGATCATTCACAATCATGTCATTCTACGTGACGCTACCTTCTGACAGTTCAATGAACTATTTTCCAGAAAACAAAATTTCACATTATTTTACAAGATTACCTATGCCTTTAGATTTAAAAGGTGAATGGGAAGTCGGTTTAACTGAATTGATTTATCCTCATACATGGCGTAATATTACTGAATATGGTAACGAGTATGAATATGTGTTAGGTAATAGTTTAGAATTACCAGATGGAAGACCTAGAAACGGTAATGAATATGAACAGGATGATAGTGACACGAAAAAAATTCGAATCCCATCAGGATATTATGAATCTCCTAACGACATCATTAAAGTGATAAATTATCAAAAATTTGGTGATAGAATTTCGGTTAGCTACAACAAACACACTAAAAAAGTGAAAGTTTCTTTGAAGAGATATGCACAATTGAAATTTTTATCTGGTTTAGCCGAATGTTTAGGATTCTTACCAGGTGAAGTAATCTCAAATGTTTCGACTCCCTCATTATCTTTTGAAAGTCCCTTTATAGCTGACCCACACGCAGATTTTAAATTGCTCTACTTGTATAGTGATATTGTAGAACCTCAGATTGTTGGAGATACAGTGGCACCCTTATTGCGAGTGATTCCTGTTAAAGGGGAGGACGGAGATATGATTCATGAAGTGTTTGACAGACCTCATTACATACCAGTGACTCGAAAAAATTTTCAAACGATTGAAACTGTTATAAGAACACACACAGGACGTTTAGTGTCATTTGATCGCGGGAAGTTGATTGTGAAACTACATTTCCGTCAGAAATATCTTTCATAATGCTTGTTCCTTACCAATGCTGTAATCAATCTTTTGAAGATTATTATACACATCAAACAGGTAGCGGATTGAACTATTATCAAGGAAATACTTTCCAGAAAGGTTATGGTTTCGGAGGACTTTTCCGTTCCCTTTTCCGTGCAGCTGTACCTTTATTTAAATCAGGTGCTAAAGCAGTTGGAAAGCAGTTATTTCATACCGGTGTAGATGTGCTAAATGATATTTCTCAAGGTGATAATATTAAAACAGCGGCTAAACGACGATTTAAGGAAGCCGGGAAAAATCTGACAGACAAAGCAGCAATTAAAGTGAAATCTATGATTGGATCAGGTCAAAGGAATAAAAAACGAAAGAGACCTCAAAGTTCTCTCAGTCGCCCTAAAGCCAAGAAAGTGAAAGCACGTGATATTTTTGCTTAAAGATGTCTGGTCTTATTCATAAAGATTCTCCCGTTTGCGTCAAATCTGAACTAGACTTGTTTATGATTCCACCTACGCAAACAGCTATAGAAAAAGGTCACTTTGTAGAATATCATCCACTGGCTACTATATCTGAGAGTGGACCAGTTGAGTTTAACATTACAGGCAATAGTGAAGATTATATTGATTTATCAGCATCTTACCTTTACGTGAAAGTAAAACTAACTAACACTGATGGAACCCCCTTACCCGACAAGACACCTGTAGCACCTGTTAATTTATTTTTACAAGCATTGTTTTCTCAAGTAGATGTGAGTTTGAACGAAAGAGTGATTTCCTCCTCTAGTAATACTTACCCGTATCGTGCTTACATCGAGACTTTACTGAATTATGGAGAAGATGCTAAGAAAAGTTTACTTTCTTGCGAATGTTTTTTCAAAGATGAATGTTTGGATACAGTCAATCCTACACTTACCGATAACCCAGGACTTCATAAAAGATATGAATTAACTTCAAAAAGTAAAGTTTTGGATATGATAGGCCCACTACATTGTGATATTTTTCAACAAAATAGACTTTTATTGAATATGGTAGATTTGAAAATTAAAATGACACGTAGCAAACCCAATTTTTGTTTGATGGCTGATAAAGTCGGAGATAAAACACCTGATTATAAAGTGGTGTTACAACACGCCTCTTTGTTTATTCGAAAGGTGAAAGTTAGTCCAGGTGTTTCTATCGGACACGCTAAAGCGTTAGAGAAAAGTAATGCTAAATATCCTATCGATAGAGTTTTGTGTAAAACATACTCAATATCGAGTGGAAGCTGGTCTTTTATGCAAGATAACGTATTCTTAGGATCTATGCCTAAGCGTGTAATTATAGGATTATTAGAAAATTCAGCCATTAACGGACAGTATGACCTTAACCCGTTTTTCTTTAACCACTACAACGTCAACTTTTTAAGTATTTACATTGACGGACAACCAATACCATCTAAACCATTAGAATTAAATTTTAACGAAGGAAATTATATTGCAGCCTACCATCGATTGTTTCCCGGCTTTAACCGAGATAATGGAAATTATCTATCTCGAGAAGATTATGCTAAAGGACACACTCTATATGCATTCGATTTAAGTCCAGATTTATGTGATGGACCACACTTGAATTTACAACATCAAGGAAATTTAAGAGTTGAAGTTAAGTTTTCTTCAGCACTTTCATCAACTATTTCCGTTCTGATCTATGCAGAATTTGAAAACATTATCGAAATTTCTAAATCAAGGCATGTGTTGTGTGACTTTCCAAACTAGACAAAGATGAACTCTCAACAGATTAAAGACATTTTATCTCATAACAAATACACTAAGAAATATTTTTTAGATGTGTTTCCCAGCGATATGCTTCCTAACACAATTAAGCAATACCCCTGCTGTTTCGTATGCAACGTCGATTCTTCTGATCAACCCGGTAGCCATTGGCTTGCTTTCTACATAACTTCACCTAGAAGAGTAGAATTCTTTGATTCTTACGGAAATACTCCAGACTTTTATCAAGGACCTATTTTAGACTTTACTTTAAAATTCTCTCAAGTGATTTTTAACCCTTTAACATTACAAACAAATGTTACAGCTGTTTGTGGTCAATATACAATTTTTTTCCTCCTCTGTAGATGTAGAGGTGAATCTCTGAAAAAGTTTTTGTCACAGTTTGTATCTGAAAACTTATGTAACGACCAAAGAGTGTATAATTTTGTTGCCAAACGATTTCATGTGTATGTGAATTTTTATCAATAAAAAGTCTTATAAAATGTCATATCTTTTGTGTCTGTTTTTATTTGTTATGGATTTCCCAAGCCTTCAACACCCCTTCACAGCTGTTTTAGCAGGACCTTCGAAAAGTGGGAAATCTTTTTTTATAAAAGATTTCATCTACTTTAAAACATACATGGTAAAACCTACACCCGATAAAATTGTTTGGTTTTACGGCATCTACCAAAATTTATATGATGAAATATCTGACGTTACGTTCATTGAAGGTTTCCCAACTAATTATGAAGAATATTTAGGAACCAATACACTGTTCATTATAGATGATCTTATGTGTGAAGTTGGCGGTGATCGTCGACTTACAAATTTATTTACCAAGGGGAGTCATCACCACAATTTAAGTATTTTTTTTATCACACAAAATTTTTTTCATAAAGGAACGAAAGATCTTCGATTGAATGCTGACTATCTTTTCCTATTTAAAAACAGACGTGATTTAAATCAAATCACATGTTTAGGAAGACAATTATACCCACGAAATCATAAATTTTTCCAAGAAGTTTACGCAGATGCTACCCGAAAACCTTTTACCTACTTATTAATTGATTTGAAAAATGAAACAGATGAAGAACATCGGTTAAGAACACAAATCTTACCGAATCAAAATCAGTATTATTACACTCTGAAATATAAATAATTGCGAAAAACGACAGACTCATCATTCCATAAAATGTCACCGACCCGTAAACAGGTCAAGGATTTACAGCTAATTCACTCATGCCCAAAAGCATTGCGCAAGCAGTTACTGAAAAAGCTACCTTCAAAAGTGGTTAAAACCATCTGTGAATGTTCTTTAAACGTGTTAAAAGGAAATATACCAATTTCACATTATCAGAAGAAGCAGCTTGGAAAACACAAATATCTTCTAAGAAAATTAGCCTCTAAAAAAGGTAGTCTTTACCAGAAAAAACGTTTAATTATTCAAAAAGGAGGTTTTTTAAATATTTTGATACCAGCTGCTGTTACAGCTTTGTCAGCGCTTATAAATGGAGTTTAGCAAAAAGTTTGTTTTAGTCCCTGAGAGTGATTTTTCTAAACATACACCTTCTCAAAAGCAACTAAGTGAGTTTGATAAAGAAATGCAGAAAATTTTGAATAGTAAATTACAAGATTTTGAAAAACTGCAATTATACTACGACTTGTTAAAAAGAAAAATGAATTTAGAAGATTTTAACCCACCATTCAAAATGGATGTTACAGAAAAGGATGAACCTCCAAAACCGGCTGAAGATGAAACTATGCAAAATCCTGCAAATTCCGAAGACAACATTTTAAAAATGATTCCAACAGGTGTTCAAAAACAAGGTGAACAACTCTTGCAATATTTGAAAACGTATCCAAATATTTTACGTTGGAATGAACGAGGAGAGATTATTTATAAAAACCAATTAATCCCTAAGTCTAATCTAACTGATTTGATTGGTTTAATACTCACTCAGAGAAAATCTTATAAACATTTATCTGGTAGAGAAGAATTTTTAAAAGCGTTGAGTTCTATGAATACTCCCAAGCTTTTCTTCAAGAACAAATATTTAACTATAGATGATAATGTGTATTCACCTATAAAAAATGTTAAATCGATTGTTAAAGCTAAAAAGACTCTTAAGTCTCCTGTAATACGTTGGCAGAAATTATATAAATAAATATATTTTTTCACTAAATTTATCATGTGTCATCTTTCTTTCTTTCTTAAACACCCACTTTCTTATACGTAAACAAACATTTTTTCCTCATCTAATATTTTTAAACAAAACTTTTTTTTTTTTTCATTTGAAATATTTTTTTCACTTTGAATTTTTTTTTTTTTTCATTTCGAATTTTTTTTTTTTTACTTTGAAATTTTTTTTTTTTTTCACTTTGAATTTTTTTTTTTTTCACTTTGAATTTTTTTACATTTCGAAATTTTTTTTTTTTTTTTTTTTGTTTGGAAAGTGAAAGTTAATCTTTGAAAAAATTTTTTATTCAAAATCTGTTCAAAGATTTTGATGTAGAGTTGATTTTTCTGAAAAAGAAACTTCTTTTTTTCCTGAAAGAAAAAGTATAAATTATTTTAACACATTAATTACACCATTTTGAGACACACCAGTTTATTTTTCTAAAATTTACAAATCATCAACTGTTTTAAACAGAACACCAGCTAACACTTTGTAATTTACATTTTGAAGGAAATAATGTGAAACAGTCCGTGTTTCCTTGACAAAAAGTTCTGATAATGCTTTAAAGTCGATTGTACAGAGAGATAATTCTCCTAAGCTTAAAAATTTTTCTAAGTCACTGGAAGTCATACAAGCATGGCGAAGTTGTGCGGGTGAATTGTAGACACATCCAAGACATTCATACTCTGATTTAAAAACTTTTTGCAGTTCTACTTCTATCAATGCTACTAAGCGTAGTTCTAATGTTGTAAATTCTACATCATATGTTTCCGAAGGTAAGAGGTTATGAGCAATTAGAGTTGGTAAGTGATTTTCATACAGATATGTAAGCACTGTTTCATTGAAGGAGCTTAGATGGTGTTTTAAATTCTCAAGTTGATATTCATCTAACCGAATGCAACAACCTTTCTGAATGCTGCTGATTTCAGCGATACCATCTTTAGATAATATGAGGATGGAGTTGTTTGCAATGAAAGATGATGTTGTATAAATTAAATTGAAGTCAAATATTTTCTGAACGAAACGATACCATGATTTTAAATTCATGGAAACACCATTTTTTGTAGGAGTTAGTGGTTGAGTTTCAGAAGATCGAAGAAATTTTCGAATGTGGATAATGACAGAACCTTTGAACAGTTCACAGGTTAAATAGATACTATTTCCAAGTTCTTTTAAACAGATCCGCTGATTGGAATAGCCATCGTTCATATCCATAGATTGAGAGCTTTTCTCATTTCCGCTAGATAATGTAGGAATTGCATCGGTGATTGGGGTAGATGAAGTCTGGAATGCAGTTGAAGAAGTGGGTTTGTCAGATGAAGACTCAGCTACAACTGGAGAGGGGGGTTCATCAGACAAGTCCATAATTAGTTTATTAAAATCGATGCTTTGAAACACATCATCCAAATTATCAAAAACATCTTCTAATTCACATTCATTTTTCGATTTTTTCTCGCAACCATTCTGAGAAGAATTATTAGATCGTTTCATTTTTTCCAAGAGAAAAATTGATGCGACTTTCCACAACAAAATATAACAGAGTTATGTTGCCACGCACAAATTCGAACTCACACATAACTTCTGTGACGTCATATTGAAACCAATATTTTAGTTCACATTTTGTGCACCTGGTGTTGACACAAACCGAAAAATTCTTTCTCACGGTTTTTGAAAACAACACCTGCTTCTTGTGACGTCATATTCGAACTAATTTTTTTTTTTTTACTTTAAGTTTCTACACCTGGTGTTGACATGAATCGTAAAATACTTTCTATTTAAAAACAACATCTGCTTCTTGCAGTTTTATGAGCCAACCTTGAAAACATGTTCTGTAACCGAAATTTTAATCTTTAAAACTGTAAACAAACTAGAAAATTTCATGACAGAAAAATTAATTTTCTGAATGCGAATACAAAAACTCTTAATTAAATTAATAAAACTAGATTTTTATTTAGAAATAGTCTTCTTTTCAACTCTGAATTTAAAAATGAAATGTATGTTTAAAAAGAAAATATTTTTTTTTTATGGGGTCCCTCCGCCTCCCGCCACATCTCCTTATGTGGCGCCCCACTTTTTTTATCCAGATCTTCATTTTCTTTTCTTCATTTTCTTTTTCTGTTTTTTTAATTTAATTTTTCTGTTTTAAATTTGATGATGACCATAAGCGAGACTTGTTATACCATCATCTAGAATAAATCGTTTGTCGTCAAACGGGCTGAGTGCTAGCTTCTGTTGCTGTATAGTGTACAATTGATGGTGATCTTGCTGGATTCTTTTGTTTATTGTACAGAGTGTTTTCAGATGATGTATGCATTCGGAATATTGTGAGTGTTTTATTTTCTTTCGAACGATAGATGTAGGTACTCCTTTGGCTCTTTTTTTCTCTCCATCTTCTGATAGGATGCTGTACATTTTCGCTTTAAGGCCAACAAATTCAAAAATAGTTTTTCCATTCATCTCATCCTTAAATTTACCTATTGTTTTCTTATTTTTTTCAGAGTAGAGGGGGTGGTTCTTAGGATAATCGGAGAAGTCGAATTCGTCTTGATGTTCTTGCATATCTTGTAGTATATTATCTGTTTGGATGTGGTAGGTGAGTGAGTCAGTGTCAGTGAAAAGCAGTTGAGCACGATCTTGATAGTGTTTCTTAATTATGTTGTAATGGAATTTGTACATATGTAATTTAGCGAGATCTAGAATAGCGAACCCTACATAGATTGGACGATTCATAGTCAGAGTGGTTTTGACTCGTTCCACGGCTACCAGTCCCTCATTGAAAATCTTGAAGTTGTTAAATGCTGGAGATGCGACAAGTTTTTTTTACCTCTTCTCGTTGTTACACAACTCAATATTCCGTCTCAAGCGGAGATTCTCCATTGTTTTACCGAAAACTGAATTGTTCAACAATTTGAAGAAGTCTTTCTCGAAAGAACTGGTAGCTTGTTTCCTCTTATCAGTGTTGAATTCTATGTAGGGCTTTAGCCAAGGTGCTTGCCTGAATTTAATTATTCTGTGAATGTTAATGAGTTCGAGACCAAGTTGGAGATAGAGTTTCAAGTTTCTGTAGTGGACGATGTAGTGTTCTTTGTCTTTTAAATTCGGTGAGAGCTTCGAACTTCCTTTGTAGGGTCTGTTGTTTAATAAAGATTTTGTGTAAGGAGATAACATGTCTTCAGTGATGTGAATGTTTTCCGGAGCAAGTGGGTATTCGTTGTGGAGTAGATGAAGTTCAGGGGGGTAACGCAAGTCCACCTCCAGGACATAGCCGTAATCTGCATTATCTGGATGGGAAAGGATGCTGTTTATATCTGTTTCAGATGGCTGAATCCATTGAAACTCACCAACAGGTAAGTATTCGGACATAGCCCAGCCATATAAGTTGTTAGCATCCCAATACATGATATGGCTTGTTTTATTATTTTTGTTGTAATTAGGGACATTGGGATTGTTCGCTTTTGCATATCGTTTGGTGATAGCACTCACACCACCTCTTACACCCTTCTCGAAAAACAAGAGCATGTCAATGTCCGTGAGAAGTTCCAATTGTACCTGAGTCATTCTAAGACAAGCTTGCCAGGCGAGTCCTGGAGATGTGAACATGTGTGTAGGATCAATTTTGTAATAGTGTAGGCAAAGTTTTCTGAAGTTTTGGAAGATGTCAGCTAGAAGAAGGACGTCACATTTAACATATAAATCGTGATATTCACCGAGATTTTGAATATTAAAAGTTTTCCAAACATTTTGAGCATGTTCATAATCTTCTATGGAAATGGGTTCATCTGTTAAATCGTTATGGAATGATGAAGGTGGAGGGAGTTGTGTTTCATCAAATTTTTGGAAGTCTGTAAAATAGCTATATGGGTATATCCCTTTTCGAGTGAGGAGTGAGAGGTCTGTATCTTTAGGGAAATTAGCTTTAAGGAGGTGAAAGTCTGTTGGTTGCAGGTTAGCTGTTAATTTTTCAAGAGATGTAGGTAAAAATTGGAAGGAGTCGAGAAATCTAAGTTTTATGGGACAGTCTTGTTTTTTGATAGTAAATGATATGTATTTTTCCATTGTATTTGCGATGACATCTATACCGTAACTTTTAAATTTTCCTAATTCCGTCATCAGATGGTGACCATCGTAATGTTTTAGATTGTGAAAAATAACTGGGATAACTTTAGGTTGTTTATATTGTAAATTACAGTTCATGTGAGCAGCACCACGGTATACACCTGTTATATGATCATGTTCTCGGCATCGCTTGTTGCCTAAGGGCTGATCGCAGATGCAGCACACAGTCGCTTCTCTAAAGGCTTTTTCTTGTTCTTTGGATGGTTTCAGAGGTTTGATGGTGTTTAATGTTTCGGCTAACTCATCTCTTTCTTGAAAAATATTCTTCAAAAAATCTGATACAGCATCTTCTCCCCGATACGTTTTCATCTTCTTATGTGTTTTCCCATCTTGATCAATTATTATGTAGGCATAGCCGCAAGGGATATGTTTTTGTGTGGGGATAGTGTAAGAAGTGTTAGGATTAGGTTCTGTAGTGTGAATTGGAACGACAAGACTTTCAAAATCGGCTATGATGATGTAAGGTGTTAAGTGTTGGAAATGATATCCGTTAAATTTTAAAATATTTTTCTCTGGATCAGGCATCTTGATGTGTTGAGGAGCGTGTTCTGAGCAATATGGAAGGTGATTGTCTAGAAGTGTCTGGGTCTTAAAGCGATGGAGACATCGATAACAAAAATAGACTTCTCCGTTATGATTTGTGAGGTGGGAAAAGAGTCTTGACATATTTTTTATGTATATATAGTGGGTGTTCTTATCTTCATCCCCAATTAATAATAAATTAATCGCTTCTTGATGGGTTCGATTTGAGATGTGAAGCATTCCGAATTCATCTTCTTCCTCGTCATATGAATATACATTAATTCTTAAATTGTTTTTTTCTTCAACATCTTTAATTTTATGGTAAGGGACAGGGAAAGGAATATCATCAATGATTATTTCATGTTCGAAAGGTGTGTAATTGGAAACACGTTCTGCATTTTTGTCTATTTTCTTTTTGTGAGCTAGTAGGCACCAAATAAGACATTTATTATCAGTAAAATTTTGAATATTAATAAGTGCTTCTTTTCTTTTTAATTTTTCAGGGGTTTCAATATAACTGCTTCCAGTTAGTGGTTTGTAATGAGCTATGTATAGGTCTGTATGCATGATTTTTTCTAGCACCCAGCCCGACCCGAGTTGAACAAATTCTTCAAAATGAGTCTTAATTTTTTCTAAATTTTCGATGATGTGGTTTCTGACTGTTTCTTCAATATGTTCAGGGCAGGGATCAGACCTAAAATAACCTAACATTGATTCAACTTCCTCATCTTCATTAAATCGAGTAAACTTGATGGTGTGGATAAGATGCCATTTAAGGGATTTCAAAGTATTTAGAGAATTCAATATATGGTTTTGGATTTCTTCTATAATCTGGCTATTGAAAATGTCAATGTCATGAGCGTTTTCTTCTGTAGCTGGAATCGTAATTTTCTCAAATGTATTTAATGCTTTTTCAGTGGATCTTTTTTTTGTGTTAACAGGTTTTGTTTTCTGTGGGGGGACTGTTTTTTTCGTTGTGTGGTGTGTACGTTTATGTTGAAGGAGATTACTCTTCTGCCTAAATGATTTAGAACAAACTTCACATTCATGAGAAGCAGATGAATTGGTGTGTTGTTCTTGATGTCTTCTAAGATTGGCTTTACGGTTAAATGTAATTTGACACTCTTCGCAAGAAAACGATTTTTCATTGTTGTGAATCTTTAGATGTTGGTTTAAATTATCTTTTCTGCTAAAGGAGTCATTGCAGATTTTACACTTGAACTGTTTTTCACTCTTGTGTGTTTTCAGATGTCGATTTAAAGCATCTTTTCGGTTAAATGATTTTTCGCATTGTTCACATTTAAAAAAAATTTCACTTTTGTGAGTCTTCATGTGACGATTTAAATGACCTCTATGGTTAAAGATTTTGCTGCAGATGGAACATTCCTGGAAGGAATAAAAGTGTTTTTGAGTATTGAGTATTTTTAACATGATTATTTTTTAATTAATTGCATATGGAACATTTCTGCAAGAAATAAAAGTGTTTTTGAATATTTAAATAGTTAATATATTTTTTTTTAATTGATTTTTTTCTTTAATTTAGAAATAAAAGTGTTTTTGGTATTTAATGTGATTATTTTTAAATTCATTTTAGTGTAATTTTTAACTAACAATTTAGAATTTTTGTACTTGTTCCTAATACTTAAAATCTAATTTGAGTGTCCCTAAAAATGTCCTACTTAACAGAGAGATAGGTTTTGAAAAAAAAAAATACTTACATGAGATGAAGCTTGCACCACTTCACTACATCTTTGGATATTTCCATGGTCTCCACTACCTTCTAGTTCATCAGGATGTTCCTCATCAGGTGATTCATTCAAACATTTCTGGAAGGAATAAAAGTATTTTTGAATATTTAAATAGTTAATATATTTTTAAATTGATTTTTAGATTTTTTTATTTTTTTTTTATTTTATTTTATTTTATTTTATTTTTTGTTGTTGTTCTTTAATTTAGAAATAAAAGTGTTTTTGAGTATTGATTTTTTTTTTTTTTTTTGTAATTTTTTAACTAACAATTTAGAATTTTTGTACTTGTTCCTAATACTTAAAATCTAATTTGAGAAGCTCTAAAATTTTCCTACTTAACAGAGAGATAGGTTTTGAAAAAATACTTACATGAGATGAAGCTTGCACCACTTCACTGCGACTCTGGATACTTTCATATTCTCCACTACCTTCAGGATGTTCCTCATCAGATGCCTCGTTGTCATGCCACCTGATGTGTCTTAAAAGATGACGTTTTTGTGCGAATTGACATGCACAAAGTGGGCAACTCTAAAAATAGATAAAAGAAAAAAACATAAAAAACACTATTTTTACAAATTAAAAAGAAATTTTTTCAAACTCATTTTTCTATTTAAAAAAACTTACTAAATATTTGTTATCATTTTTGATGAGATTTGATCCACTGGGGCCAGCAACACCTTCCGAATCTCCTAATTTCCTTTTCTTAGAAAGTGGTGTGGTAGAATCCTGAAAAGAGATAAAAAAAGAACCAAAAAAAATTATTTCAACAAATTGTAACTAAAAGAAAATTTCAAATTAGTTTTCTATATAGATATTAAAGAAAAACTCTTACCGAAGAGTCCTCTACATTCACTCTTTTAGATGGCGTAGACTTTGAAGAAATCTCTTCTTCCATCTGAGAACAAATTTTCTTTAATTCCTCAGAAGAAATGCCGAAATCAAAAAATATATCATCCTATAAATAAATAAAAATAAATTAAGATATCTAATTATTTTCAATTTCATTTAAAAAAATGGTTACAGAGCTTTTTAAGAAAACGTAGAAAAAATATAAAATAAAGTTTACCTCTGATTGGGTGTGCAATTGAGATGACATTTTGCGTAATATAAGCTTAGAACTCTTCACTCAACAGAAAAAAGAAGCAAGTCTTTATGCTACCGAGACGAAAGCAGAATAAATTCTAGATATGTTTTCTTTCCGTAACACAAACCAAAATTCGCCACATACCCGGATATATGAACCGAGGTGACGTAATAAGTGAATGACCTCTTTTTCATCACCCCACGGAAGCAGATGTTTGCGTGGGGGAAAAGAAACTGGAGTGACGTAATAAGTGAATGACCTCTTTTTCATCACCCCACGGAAGCAGATGTTTGCGTGGGGGAAAAGAACATCTCTTACTTCTTTTTAAGTCAGTGGGGAGATTTTTTTTCTTTTTGTGAAGGTGTGGTATTCGTGAATTGAAAGTTCTTTAAACACATTTTTTTATAAGAATTTTTTTTAATATAGCAGATTATATTTATCTTATTTTTTTTTTTAAAATAGAGGTTGATATTTAACTTTTGATTGATAATTATTATTAATTAAAATATTATTTTTACGAGGTTAAAAGTTGATTTGATAAGAATTTTTCAGTAGAGCAGATTATCACATATATAATATAATAATTAAATTTATATGTTAGCTTTTCGACTAATCTTTGATGAGCATAATTAATTAAGAAAAAGAGTAATTCTAGATTCAATATAAAAAGATAATTAAAAAATACTTTAATAATGAAATAAATATAAAATTTTAAAAATTGACTGTATTGTTCTTATTTAGTACAAAGAGGGTCGCTCACCACTTCTGTTATATACTTAATTAAGAAAAGAGGAATTCTAGATTCAACATAAAAAGATTAATTAATTAAAAAATATTTTAATAATGAAATAAATATAAAAATTTAAAAATTATATTGGTTGTATTGTTCTTACTCAGTGGAGATGGGGTCGATGACCTCTCCTGTTAGAATAGAATGTTCCTTTTTTCCACTAGGGGGCGCAGGAGGGCGGCGGTGAGATGGTGGGAGCAGGAGGGACCGCAGGCGGGGCAGCGGGCAGTCGGAGGAGCAGGCGGGGCAGCCGGAGGAGCAGGCGGGACAGCCGGAGGAGCAGGCGGGACGGTCCCACAGTCCCACCTGCTCCTGAGCCCGTACTCTCCTTTTCCTACTACTGATGAAGATTAAATTTATATTTGAATTTTGAACAACCGTAATTTTAATGAGTATTATTAATTAAGCGAAACAATTAAAATTTCAGTTTTCAACCATTTTATTTAGATTTCTTCAACTACAAGATGAGATTATCAATTTAACACAAGAAAGTTAAACATATTTGAATTTTGCTTGATAGACCATCTTAATGAGTAGTATTAATTAAATAAAAACAATAGAAAATATCAAGTTTTATAGAAAAAGACTGATTTCTTATGATTTTTATCAACTATATGATCAATGTAACGACTTAAAAGTTGAAAGTTAAACATGTATCCTAGTTTTTCAACAGCTATAGCCTTAATGAGTATCGTTAATTAAGTAAAAAAACAATGGAAAATATCAAGTTTTATGGAAAAAGACTGATCTCTTACGATTTTTATCAACTTAAAAGAGAAAACTTAAACATACATTTCAGTTTTTCAACAGCTATAACCTTAATGAGCATTCATAATTAAGTAAAAAACAATGAAAAATATCGATTTTTATAGAAAAAGACTGATTTCTTACGATTTTTATCAACTGCAACATCAGTGTATCGACTTACAAGTTGAAAGTTAAACATGCATTCTAGTTTTTCAACAGCTATAATCTTAATGAGTATCGTTAATTAAGTAAAAAACAATGGAAAATATCAAGTTTTATAGAAAAAGACTGATTTCTTACGATTTTTTCAACTCAAACTTCAGAATATCAATTTGATAGAAAGAAATTTAAGCATGCATTCGAGTTTTGGACAACCATTTCCTTCACGAACATTAATAATTAAGCAAAACAACGGAAAATATTAAATTTTTAACTGATTTCTTCATATTTATTTATTTTTTTTTATATATATATATAAAATCAGAATACACAACTTAAAATAGAAATTTAAACATATTTTTTAATTTTTGAACAGTCGTTACCTCAAAGAATTTCAATAATTGAACAATTAACAAAGGAAACTATTGATTTTTTAACGAAAAAAGACGAATTAAACGAATTTGGTTAACTTTTACTCTAAATGGAAATTTCATCATACTTTTATATACTAACTAAGTAGAATTTTAATGCATAAACGAACACATTTCAGTAAATATTCAACGCACACACAAATATGAAAACAACACCTGCTTCTTGTGACGTCATATTGAAACCAAAACTTATTCCTCCGAAGTCCCTCACCATACCTTTTCTCCCCCATCTCCCTCAATTTTTTACCTTAGGTAGGGAAATGGACAATGCAATGACCTCTCTATCTTGTATATTTAGAAGTCTGGGAGAAATAAAGAGACATTTTATACACTCCAATTTCATAACAGTTACCGCAATATCCCAAAATTTGAATTTTGGAAGACATAATCAGTATAATTAATTAAACAAAATAATAAAAATATTATTTTTTAAGGGGAAAAGGTGAATTTAAGCGAATTTAATTAGTTTTACAATAGTCTTTTGAACAACAACTTGGAAATATAGATTTCTAACAGAAGAATTAAACGTATATTTTAATTTTAACAACAAAAACTTAACAAGTATCATTAATTTAACAAAAATAAATATCAATTTTAAAGAAAAGACGAATTTGAATAATTTTACACTAGTATTTTCAAAAGCAACATAGAAATATCAATACTTATTCACATATTTCACTTATTCACTGTATTCAATACTATATTTAATAAATATGGATACAATTTAAGAATTTTCTAATCTATAATTAAATATTAGCTGTTTATTTAATGTTACCCATGTTTTCAACATTAGTTCATAATCGTGAATTTTGTATTTTAAATACCATGTATTCAGGTTCAGATTATTTTCACTTGAAATCATACAGAATTTTTTAACAGAGTTTGTTTTTGAAATCATTGAAGCAACTGTATTTAATATTTTTAACACCAATTTTTTAAGATTTTCTAACATTTTCCGATTATACATTCTTCAGAAGTACATTTCTAAATGTTACAATCACTTTACATATCGAAAAGATATCATTGAAGCAACTGTATTTAATATTTTAATACCAATTTTCTAAGATTTTTTAACATTTTCCGGTTATACATTCCTCAAAAGTTATTATTACGTATTCTAAACAATAGAAAATATTAATTTTAAGAATAAAAAGACGAATTTAAACAAATTTTATTAGTTTTACACTATTTTTTCTCACCTCCAACACGGATATATCAATTTTAACAGAAGAATTAAACGTATATTTTAATTTTTAACAACAAAAATGTAATAAGTATCATTAATTAAACAAAAATAAATATCAATTTTCAAGAAAAGACAATTTTTTACACAAATTTTCAACTTTGAAATACATTTGCTTACATATATTGTTACAGTATATTACTAAACTTAAACTTTTTAAAAAGTTTGAATGTCTTTACAAAGGGTTCATACTTATATTTTTCACGTCTTGACTGCATTCGAAATCTTACAACAAAAGTATACTTTTATTATTATTATTATTATTATTATTATTCTAGAAAACCTAAAAAATCATTTCTTGCTGCTTTAGACACTTGACATATTAAAATTACTCTACCCATATAATTAATCAAATTAGGACATGATTCATCTTACACTTCAAAATTTCTGAATTTTTACAATACTTATTTTCATCAAACTTTATTCTTGATCCTATATATTTTAATAGCACAGAATTTTAACATCTGTTTTTATCTACTTATCAAAAAATTTTTAAAACACCCAACAACATTTTCCAAATATGAATATTATCTTTACAATTTAATAATGCAAAACATACACGAATACAAAGTTTAATTTTACAAACATTTCATATTTCAAACCAAACTATTCGAAATTTTCACAGCATAAGAGCAAACATTAGACGAACTTTTTAACATTAATATTGCTTACATCTTTTCATCATAACTTTTAACTATGATAATTATCCATTTTTAGGTTGATTGTCGAAAAACTGTAACTGAAATTACATAAACTTAATGTAAAAAACCATGTTCTCACACAATTTCTTGAAATTCAACAAAGAATTGACTATTACTCCAATACTTATCTACTTCAATCTCGACTCTCGATAGTATATAGATATTGCATCATTACATACTTACAACTCTTTTCAAACGTTTATCAGAAAATCAAGTCAATCAAAGTCTAGTAGTTATCACACCTGTTCCTCAGAAATATTACTATCATATGAAACAGTAAAGAAAATTAATAGATATTTAATATTTAATAACTTCATACGTGAAATTACTGCCGAATAAGAATACTAATAATCAATAAAATCAACTGTTGGACAAAAAAATAGTACAGATTACCGAAAATTCAAATCATTTTTTCTACAAAAATTACAAAAATTAACAAATGAATGACAAGTTAGAGAAATAACTAAAAAAAAAAAATAATGAACATATTTACAAATTTATTAAAATCACACCTTTTTCTGGATTACAAACCACAATTTCTTGAAAAATTTAACACCGAATTTGTAAGATTTTAATCCTAGTATTACATACACTCAATAAATATTCAAAATTAACAAAAAATAATTTTTTAGTCTCATCAATAAGCAGAAATTCTATATTAAAAGAATATTTCCATAGTAGTACTTATAAAAATGAGAGTTTACAAACTGATTTTCATAATTTTATCACATTTAAACTTAATATTTTACATAAAACATTATTTAATCAAATTTTATGCTTTCTAATTCAGTAAAATTCAATACTTTTTTAGTTTTTAAACCAATACCACAATATTTATTTACATCAAACTTGATTCTTCACCTTTTATATTTCCACATTACACACATGAGATAAATACTAACTTGGATCAGGAGTTGAAGTCAATTGATTCCATTCGATTTTCATCATGTACGCATTGCTCCTACACGAAATTTCTTACTGCTATAATCATCTAATGTATTTAAACTAATCTACTCATATTTTTAATCAATTCATCAGATGTTTCATCTCGCACTTCTGAATTATCGTGCATCAAGTTGCTTAAAATATAAATACTATCTTTATAGTTTTAATGATATATAGTATACATGGTTTATCTTGAGTTAGCACTTCCATAGTATTAATCAAATTATATGTTTCATCTTGCACTTGATCTTAATGTTTTCATCTTGCATCTGAATTATCGTCCATCGAGTTTTTTAAATAATAATATATTTATAGTTTTTGACTATACATAGCATGTACAAATACAATCTTTAATTTTAACATTTCATATTTCAAATAACCTATTTCCGAAACCAAGCTATGTGAATTTTACCACAATGCTTATTATCATAGAATAATTTGTGTTTCACACTTTTCTAAAAATTATCAGATATGTACCCCTCAGAGAAATTACTATCATATGAATAAATGAAGAAAATTTAATTTATATTAAATGTACACGAAATTCATTGCAATATACATGTATTTAATAAAAATAAATAAATAAGCGATTATTTATACATTAAACCTTTACTAAATATATATTTCTTTCATTATACAGATGTTTCAACAAGATGAACCAAAACAGCAGCAAACTTCAGAAATTAATGACCCGAATGATTCATCCCTAGCACATGTAGCGTTAACGAATAACACATATGTGAGTACTTATATGAGAAATACTAGAATTCGTATATGAAACGTAATTAGAGTAAATACAAAATGATTTGTCTTACTACCTACACTTTAACAAGTGCTTTTTACCTATATTATTGAAGAGAATCCTAACTGTGTCCATTTATTTCTACTACAGATGTGCTCTATTTGCTACAAACACTTCTTAAGTAAATGGAATTTAACAGAACATACAGAAATCTATACAGGTGAAAAACCTTACACTTGGAAAGATTACCATAAATGCTGTTTTCAAGGAGACGTGAATCAAAAATGCACACATCATCATATAAAGCATCATCAGATATATGTAAACTTAGCGAAGATATTCAAAAATTAGTCAGACTTTTGAAGAATTTAGAAATAAAGGAAGATATTTAGGTTATTTATCCATCATATTTTCACAACACTTACCACAATATCTCAAACTTAAAATTTGGAAGACATACACACTGCTGAAAAGTAATTTTGTGATTCTTCTAACCAGTATGAATGTATAGATGTTATTTTGCAGTGTATTCTTTAAATGCTCACATTAAATATTCTTTTATATGCATATATCGTTGTGTTTATTTTTCTAATACCTATTACATTAATGAAATACATAACATTTTAAGTGAAATAACACTCTCACAACTTAAAAAATGCATAAGAACATACAAAAATAAACAGATGTATGAAAAAATATGCAAGTTTACAAAATATTTTCATTGTTTTCTAGAAATATTAACAAAAAATATTTACAATATGAAAAAATTGTAAAAGTGAAAAGAAAAAACATTAATGTAAAGACAAAAACCACAAAGTGAAAAACTCATAACAAAGTTTTTGAAAAAAAATATTTACAACAAAATTTTTTTTACAAAAACCAAAACTTCCAAAAATATTTTTTTCAAAATTTTTTTTTTTTCAAAAACATTTTTTACAAAAAATTTTTTTTTTCAAAATAAGTTTTTACAAAAGTAAAAAAAAGAAAATCACAACGTTAAAAAAATGAAAAATTTTTGTTAAAAAAAATGTAAAAAAATTACAAAAAAATGGTGCAAAAATTTCATAAAAAGTTATGAAAAAAGTCTCAAAAATTTCGTTGGTTTTAATGCAGTATTCAATGGCGAAACCATTGCATTTGCTATTAAAAACAACAAAATTTTTGAGACTTTTTCATAACTTTTTTTGAAATTTTTGCAACATTTTTTTGTAATTTTTTTACATTTTTTTTAACAAAAATTTTTCATTTTTTTAACGTTGTGATTTTCTTTTTTTTACTTTTGTAAAAACTTATTTTGAAAAAAAAAAAATTTTGTAAAAAATGTTTTTGAAAAAAAAAATTTTTGAAAAAAAAATTTTTGGAAGTTTTGGTTTTTGTAAAAAAAATTTTGTTGTAAATATTTTTTTTCAAAAACTTTGTTATGAGTTTTTCACTTTGTGGTTTTTGTCTTTACATTTATGTTTTTTCTTTTCACTTTTACAATTTTTTCATATTGTAAATATTTTTTGTTAATATTTCTAGAAAACAATGAAAATATTTTGTAAACTTGCATATTTTTTCATACATCTGTTTATTTTTGTATGTTCTTATGCATTTTTTAAGTTGTGAGAGTGTTATTTCACTTAAAATGTTATGTATTTCATTAATGTAATAGGTATTAGAAAAATAAACACAACGATATATGCATATAAAAGAATATTTAATGTGAGCATTTAAAGAATACACTGCAAAATAACATCTATACATTCATACTGGTTAGAAGAATCACAAAATTACTTTTCAGCAGTGTGTATGTCTTCCAAATTTTAAGTTTGAGATATTGTGGTAAGTGTTGTGAAAATATGATGGATAAATAACCTAAATATCTTCCTTTATTTCTAAATTCTTCAAAAGTCTGACTAATTTTTGAATATCTTCGCTAAGTTTACATATATCTGATGATGCTTTATATGATGATGTGTGCATTTTTGATTCACGTCTCCTTGAAAACAGCATTTATGGTAATCTTTCCAAGTGTAAGGTTTTTCACCTGTATAGATTTCTGTATGTTCTGTTAAATTCCATTTACTTAAGAAGTGTTTGTAGCAAATAGAGCACATCTGTAGTAGAAATAAATGGACACAGTTAGGATTCTCTTCAATAATATAGGTAAAAAGCACTTGTTAAAGTGTAGGTAGTAAGACAAATCATTTTGTATTTACTCTAATTACGTTTCATATACGAATTCTAGTATTTCTCATATAAGTACTCACATATGTGTTATTCGTTAACGCTACATGTGCTAGGGATGAATCATTCGGGTCATTAATTTCTGAAGTTTGCTGCTGTTTTGGTTCATCTTGTTGAAACATCTGTATAATGAAAGAAATATATATTTAGTAAAGGTTTAATGTATAAATAATCGCTTATTTATTTATTTTTATTAAATACATGTATATTGCAATGAATTTCGTGTACATTTAATATAAATTAAATTTTCTTCATTTATTCATATGATAGTAATTTCTCTGAGGGGTACATATCTGATAATTTTTAGAAAAGTGTGAAACACAAATTATTCTATGATAATAAGCATTGTGGTAAAATTCACATAGCTTGGTTTCGGAAATAGGTTATTTGAAATATGAAATGTTAAAATTAAAGATTGTATTTGTACATGCTATGTATAGTCAAAAACTATAAATATATTATTATTTAAAAAACTCGATGGACGATAATTCAGATGCAAGATGAAAACATTAAGATCAAGTGCAAGATGAAACATATAATTTGATTAATACTATGGAAGTGCTAACTCAAGATAAACCATGTATACTATATATCATTAAAACTATAAAGATAGTATTTATATTTTAAGCAACTTGATGCACGATAATTCAGAAGTGCGAGATGAAACATCTGATGAATTGATTAAAAATATGAGTAGATTAGTTTAAATACATTAGATGATTATAGCAGTAAGAAATTTCGTGTAGGAGCAATGCGTACATGATGAAAATCGAATGGAATCAATTGACTTCAACTCCTGATCCAAGTTAGTATTTATCTCATGTGTGTGGAAATATAAAAGGTGAAGAATCAAGTTTGATGTAAATAAATATTGTGGTATTGGTTTAAAAACTAAAAAAGTATTGAATTTTACTGAATTAGAAAGCATAAAATTTGATTAAATAATGTTTTATGTAAAATATTAAGTTTAAATGTGATAAAATTATGAAAATCAGTTTGTAAACTCTCATTTTTATAAGTACTACTATGGAAATATTCTTTTAATATAGAATTTCTGCTTATTGATGAGACTAAAAAATTATTTTTTGTTAATTTTGAATATTTATTGAGTGTATGTAATACTAGGATTAAAATCTTACAAATTCGGTGTTAAATTTTTCAAGAAATTGTGGTTTGTAATCCAGAAAAAGGTGTGATTTTAATAAATTTGTAAATATGTTCATTATTTTTTTTTTTTAGTTATTTCTCTAACTTGTCATTCATTTGTTAATTTTTGTAATTTTTGTAGAAAAAATGATTTGAATTTTCGGTAATCTGTACTATTTTTTTGTCCAACAGTTGATTTTATTGATTATTAGTATTCTTATTCGGCAGTAATTTCACGTATGAAGTTATTAAATATTAAATATCTATTAATTTTCTTTACTGTTTCATATGATAGTAATATTTCTGAGGAACAGGTGTGATAACTACTAGACTTTGATTGACTTGATTTTCTGATAAACGTTTGAAAAGAGTTGTAAGTATGTAATGATGCAATATCTATATACTATCGAGAGTCGAGATTGAAGTAGATAAGTATTGGAGTAATAGTCAATTCTTTGTTGAATTTCAAGAAATTGTGTGAGAACATGGTTTTTTACATTAAGTTTATGTAATTTCAGTTACAGTTTTTCGACAATCAACCTAAAAATGGATAATTATCATAGTTAAAAGTTATGATGAAAAGATGTAAGCAATATAATGTTAAAAAGTTCGTCTAATGTTTGCTCTTATGCTGTGAAAATTTCGAATAGTTTGGTTTGAAATATGAAATGTTTGTAAAATTAAACTTTGTATTCGTGTATGTTTTGCATTATTAAATTGTAAAGATAATATTCATATTTGGAAAATGTTGTTGGGTGTTTTAATAATTTTTTGATAAGTAGATAAAAACAGATGTTAAAATTCTGTGCTATTAAAATATATAGGATCAAGAATAAAGTTTGATGAAAATAAGTATTGTAAAAATTCAGAAATTTTGAAGTGTAAGATGAATCATGTCCTAATTTGATTAATTATATGGGTAGAGTAGTTTTAATATGTCAAGTGTCTAAAGCAGCAAGAAATGATTTTTTAGGTTTTCTAGAATAATAATAATAATAATAATAATAAAAGTATACTTTTGTTGTAAGATTTCGAATGCAGTCAAGACGTGAAAAATATAAGTATGAACCCTTTGTAAAAACATTCAAACTTTTTAAAAAGTTTAAGTTTAGTAATATACTGTAACAATATATGTAAGCAAATGTATTTCAAAGTTGAAAATTTGTGTAAAAAATTGTCTTTTCTTGAAAATTGATATTTATTTTTGTTTAATTAATGATACTTATTACATTTTTGTTGTTAAAAATTAAAATATACGTTTAATTGTTCTGTTAAAATTGATATATCCGTGTTGGAGGTGAGAAAAAATAGTGTAAAACTAATAAAATTTGTTTAAATTCGTCTTTTTATTCTTAAAATTAATATTTTCTATTGTTTAGAATACGTAATAATAACTTTTGAGGAATGTATAACCGGAAAATGTTAAAAAATCTTAGAAAATTGGTATTAAAAATATTAAATACAGTTGCTTCAATGATATCTTTTCGATATGTAAAGTAATTGTAACATTTAGAAATGTACTTCTGAAGAATGTATAATCGGAAAATGTTAGAAAATCTTAGAAAATTGGTGTTAAAAATATTAAATACAGTTGCTTCAATGATTTCAAAAACAAACTCTGTTAAAAAATTCTGTATGATTTCAAGTGAAAATAATCTGAACCTGAATACATGGTATTTAAAATACAAAATTCACGATTATGAACTAATGTTGAAAACATGGGTAACATTAAATATACAGCTAATATTTAATTATAGATTAGAAAATTCTTAAATTGTATCCATATTTATTAAATATAGTATTGAATACAGTGAATAAGTGAAATATGTGAATAAGTATTGATATTTCTATGTTGCTTTTGAAAATACTAGTGTAAAATTATTCAAATTCGTCTTTTCTTTAAAATTGATATTTATTTTTGTTAAATTAATTGTACTTGTTAAGTTTTTGTTGTTAAAATTAAAATATACGTTTAATTCTTCTGTTAGAAATCTATATTTCCAAGTTGTTGTTCAAAAGACTATTGTAAAACTAATTAAATTCGCTTAAATTCACCTTTTCCCCTTAAAAAATAATATTTTTATTATTTTGTTTAATTAATTATACTGATTATGTCTTCCAAAATTCAAATTTTGGGATATTGCGGTAACTGTTATGAAATTGGAGTGTATAAAATGTCTCTTTTTTTCTCCCAGACTTCTAAATATACAAGATAGAGAGGTCATTGCATTGTCCATTTCCCTACCTAAGGTAAAAAATTGAGGGAGATGGGGGAGAAAAGGTATGGTGAGGGACTTCGGAGGAATAAGTTTTGGTTTCAATATGACGTCACAAGAAGCAGGTGTTGTTTTCATATTTGTGTGTGCGTTGAATATTTACTGAAATGTGTTCGTTTATGCATTAAAATTCTACTTAGTTAGTATATAAAAGTATGATGAAATTTCCATTTAGAGTAAAAGTTAACCAAATTCGTTTAATTCGTCTTTTTTCGTTAAAAAATCATTAGTTTCCTTTGTTAATTGTTCAATTATTGAAATTCTTTGAGGTAACGACTGTTCAAAAATTAAAAAATATGTTTAAATTTCTATTTTAAGTTGTGTATTCTGATTTTATATATATAAAAAAAATAAATAAATAAATAAATATGAAGAAATCAGTTAAAAATTTAATATTTTCCGTTGTTTTGCTTAATTATTAATGTTCGTGAAGGAAATGGTTGTCCAAAACTCGAATGCATGCTTAAATTTCTTTCTATCAAATTGATATTCTGAAGTTTGAGTTGAAAAAATCGTAAGAAATCAGTCTTTTTCTATAAAACTTGATATTTTCCATTGTTTTTTACTTAATTAACGATACTCATTAAGATTATAGCTGTTGAAAAACTAGAATGCATGTTTAACTTTCAACTTGTAAGTCGATACACTGAAGTTGCAGTTGATAAAAATCGTAAGAAATCAGTCTTTTTCTATAAAAATCGATATTTTCCATTGTTTTTTACTTAATTATGAATGCTCATTAAGGTTATAGCTGTTGAAAAACTGAAATGTATGTTTAAGTTTTCTCTTTTAAGTTGATAAAAATCGTAAGAGATCAGTCTTTTTCCATAAAACTTGATATTTTCCATTGTTTTTTTACTTAATTAACGATACTCATTAAGGCTATAGCTGTTGAAAAACTAGGATACATGTTTAACTTTCAACTTTTAAGTCGTTACATTGATCATATAGTTGATAAAAATCATAAGAAATCAGTCTTTTTCTATAAAACTTGATATTTTCTATTGTTTTTATTTAATTAATACTACTCATTAAGATGGTCTATCAAGCAAAATTCAAATATGTTTAACTTTCTTGTGTTAAATTGATAATCTCATCTTGTAGTTGAAGAAATCTAAATAAAATGGTTGAAAACTGAAATTTTAATTGTTTCGCTTAATTAATAATACTCATTAAAATTACGGTTGTTCAAAATTCAAATATAAATTTAATCTTCATCTTATAATATGATTCAATGTTGAGATGTGATTGATACTATTTTTAATTAGGGAAGGTCGTTCACCTCTCCTGTTATAATAGAATGTTCCTTTTTTCCACTAGGGGGCGTTCGTGGAGGGGGACGCACGGTGGGCGCAGGAGGGTGGCGGTGGCACGGTGGGCGCAGGAGGCACCGCAGGAGGGACAGCCGCAGGGACAGCCGCAGGGACAGCCGGAGGCACCGCAGGCGGGACGGCCCCGCCGCCCCGCCTGCGGCTGAGCTTAAACTGTTATTTTCCTACTACTCACGCATAAAAATCAGATATATTTTTATACGGGAAGAATGTAAATTTTATGAAAAAGATAAAATTTTACAAATTTACGCATGCACACGTTTAAAATTAACTAATTTATGCTTTTTTTTTTTTTTTTTTTTTTCCACACAGTGCACACTTTTTTAACTGGAAAATATTTTGAGTTTTAACATTTTTTTTAATTGACTTCCAAAATACATACAAATATTATACAAACAACATACATACAATAAATATATTAAACAATAAATATGTAATGTAACACAATAATTCCTAAAGATAGTTTTTTGGCCTAGTCCTAGCGTATTTATTTATTTATTTTTAATAGTAAAAGAGTTTTGTAAAACTGTTGCCTTTTGTAATTTGAGTAAATTAGAAGTTTTACTCATTGATGTGAAATATATATAATGAGCTTTAAATCCTAATCCAAAACTTATTATATCCTGTTCTATTCATTTATTTCTAAATAAACTAAAACTGTTATATTTTCGGCCATAAATTTAAGAAACTGTAACAACAACAACAACAACAACAACAACAACAGCAGCAGCAGCAACAAACTTTAAGGGGTGATAGCACACATCAAGACAAACAATATTAAATAGGAAATTAAGAGTCCCAAACGTCTTCCGAAGGAGATAGGCGCCATTAATGTTTAGAGTCCAAAAATTCAAATGATTATAAAAAACAGAAAAATTGGTCGATTCGTTTGCTGTTTTCACTAGAGCTATTCTTTATGTCAGTATTGTCTTGAAAATAAATTATAAAGATAAATTTCAAAAAATGCCGATAGAGGGCGCTTTAGACTTTGGAGTAACGACCAACTATTTTTTACCGTTATTTTTTGCATCTCATTAGATTTTTTTAGAAGCTTAGACATAAACTTAAATTTTGAGCTCAAAATCTAAATCGTTGGGAGTGGTTAAGTAGCGCAAACTAGAGGTCTGCACGGGCCGGAATTTCCAGGCCCGGGCCCGGACCGGCCAGTAAGAAAAAATTTTCGGCCCGGCCCGGCCCGTTGTAAAACTGAAAAGTTCGGCCCGAGCCTGGCCCGAGCCTGGCCCAGCCCGTTCAAATTCTTATATTTTAGGCCCGGCCCGTTTTGGCCCGTTACAATTTCTACGATTTCTAAAAAATTCAGATTTTTATCATATAATTAAGATTTTTTTTAAAGAGTACTGCATACATATCTATGGAATGATTTACAGTATATTTTACAGGAAATACAGTACATTAGTAACATTAATGATTACTAAGATTCTTAGGCTTTCAACATTCAAATAAAGATTCATTAAAAAATTAATATGGCTTAGAATAAAAAAAAAGAAATTTAAAAACATCGCAACTTTTGAAGCTGTTTGATAAAGGAAGATTTATAAAATTATTTCTATATCATTTTATTAAAAATTTTCAATCCAAATTCATATGTTAATTCAAAGAAGCTTCTTTCTCATACATTTCTAAATTCATTTTTTTCTCAGAAATGCTTAAGATTAGCAGGTGTGTTTATTCAGAAACTATATAATCGAATGGCTTTATCCATTTTTTGATACAAGCAATTTAAGAACATTGCAAGCAAATAAAATATTGTCATAGTTAGCGTTTAGAATAGAATTTCCGGAAGCGATAGCATGGGAAGGGAGAAAAACTTGCAACCTTTATTATTCAAAACTTTATTATTATTCAAAACTTTATTATTTGAGAAGCTATTGTATCTCAACAAGGTTATACAAGTATTTTATTTACCAAAAATGAAAAACTCTATTCGATTCCAAATCCCTTCAATAGTCAGGCTTATCACTTTTATATTTTTACAATTAAAAATTAATGTAAAAATGTGTCAAACTTTCGCGTTATTGAAAAATTAATTTAAAAACCATCAAGAAGTATATATCCAAAGATTAAGCTAACATAAGTTCTTTATCGCTGTTCATAATTTTACAAATTATGTTGTCTGCCCTACAGATCTTGAGGACAATTAAGTCTTCTTTCGGTCCGGCAAGTCTATATGTAGAAAAATAATGCCTTGATCTCCAGTTTTGATCTTGGGCCTGCACGAGTCAATTTAAAAAATATTAAAACAGGTTACGCACAATGTATTTACCGATCTCTACACTGCACAAGTTACATTTTTATATTGATGCTGTCAAACTAGTATGGCTCGTGACGCACATTTATATTTATTCTCGTTAAAGCCATTTTCGTTGAAAATAGGTTTATATTTTATCGTTTATGATTAAATTTTCAAAACGGGCCGGTAGGCCCGAAAATTTTTATATCGGCCCGGCCCGGCCCGTACAACTTTTTTGCCGGACATACAAAAGGAGGCTATACTTTGCGGTCAGTTGCATGAAATTCGAAATACACCCGGAAGAAGAAGTAACAGGAGGGAAAAAACAGTTTTCAATGTTAGATATAACAGAAATCTCTTTATTTTTATCCTAATTTATTGTTCTCTAATTAAGTAATTTATAAAAACAACGAGAGAGAGTTTTCTATAATGTCAGGAAATACCTAATTAGTATTTATTTAACGGGGGATATGTTTAATTAAATTGCTTATAAATCCGTTCTTTCACCCATTCAAAATCGGCAGATAGCGTTGTTTTGTAATTGTCATTTAATTTTCTTTAATATCCGAATATGCCTTTTCTTTTATCGTATCTGAATGAAAGACAAATATTTTTTTTATTTTATTAATATGTTTATAGTTTTAAAGAGCAATTTACAAATTAGTTTCTATAAAATAAAGCTTCAAATTTCATTCAAAACATTCTAAGTAACACAGAAATTTCAGAAATATTAAAACAAAAGATAATTCACAATACAATGACTAATATATATATATATATATATTATTGCATTTTTTTTAAAAATGTAAGGAGAGGAGGGGAAGCAGGGAAAGTATAACATAATATGAGCAGTGTTGATTTCAGTAGGTGGGGGGGGGGACATTCCTCCCCACCTGGTGCCTATAGAGCATTTTTTTTTCAGAATTCTCGCTTGAATTTTAATATTTATTTATTTATTTTTAATGATACATTAGATCGATGACCAATATTGTGTGTTTCTGCTTTTTTGATTCTGATTATGTTTTAAATTTCAAAATATAAATTCCAAACGAAATTCAAATTTAAAAGTTTGTTATACCCCCCCCCCCCCTTTAAATACCGAAAAGTAGAAAAGCACAACATTAGATATAGGCTTCAGATATTTGCAGAAAAAATATTTAAATGGGATAAAATGTGAGATATTTGTTAAAACCACTTTAGGGATTGTTATGAGCTTGAAAATGTCTTCGCCTGAATAATGTACACTGTCAGAAAAATTCGTCAATATACACTAAGTTATCGTTATTTTTTCACAAATAATTTCTGTTCTCCCAGAAAACGTATTTGTTCTGTGAGTTCATTCCGAGCGTCGAAAAATGAGGAAAAGTTTCCGTTTATATCCAGCACGCATGCGCATTGGGTCTGTTAGTAATAAGTTCGAATTTATTTTTAAAATGAAAAACAAAAATATTCTATTGATTAAAATGTCTAATTTAGTTTTAAAAGACAAAAATGTTTTCGAATTTAAAAATAAATAACAATTACTTTCTTTATTCGTTCAAAAATTCTCACAAATAGAACATCCATGTTTTTTCTCTAACATTCTACGTAATATATTTAAAATTCACATTTTTATACTATATTAATACTAAACGTAAAAAAACCCCAGCCACAGTTTCATTAAAGATGAAATCTTTCCGAGATTAACTGCATAATTAAAAGCTTTTTTTTTAACGAAATACACCAACCCACACCATATGAAATGAAGAGTTCTATTTTAACGCACAATCATCATGAGCAGCCGTAGCGCCGTGGATTAGCGTTGGTCTGGTAATCCTGGGGTCCTTGGTTCGATCCCCGCCTCTTCCGCATTGATTTTTTTCAAGTGACGGATATTTTTCCTCTTTTGACAGAGAAAAAAATAAACAGAAAATCGTCAATATACAGACAATTTCTGGCAGCAGTGCTGCCAGTGCATTTTCTGTGAAAAGACGGAAGTTTTTTTGAGAGTGTAGCCTCATGTTACGATTAAACGTCTCAATTGTAATACTGAAACTACTACAGTAAAATTTGTGAAAATGAAATATGTTTAACATAATCCGATCATGAATAATAAAAAAATATGCATACATTTAACTTAAAAAATAACAATTATATCAGCTAAAATAGAAACCTGTATAAATTTATATAATTTTTGGTTTCTTTCTATTCCGTTTTGAATAAATCAGTATTTTACAAAGATGATTATGTAGTTCAGTATTACGTATTATATGATTGCATATTTTAAATCTAAATGAGTCAATAAATTTTCAAAATCAAAAACCAATCAAAATCAAAAACAATTTGAAAATTTGTTCAATAACATACCTATAGATTCATTATACAATGTTCTAAAAGATATTTTTGACACTTTTTGTATCAAATGAGAAGCTAAATATTAATCGGGAATTTTTCTTGAATTTATGTCATTTTTGTTTTTATAATAATTATATAGTTTACAGGAATAATATATTTAATCAATCAAGTGGAATCGGAATGGGAACTAACTATTCTAGCACTGCTGCTAACTTGTTTTTATTTTATTATGAATACAATTATACAGTTAAATATAATAAGCATTTACATATTTATAGATACATTGACGACATATTAATTTATAATTTTGATTTTTTTAATGAATACAATAAAATTTATCCTGATTTCTTAAAATTAAATAAAGCTAACAATATTGATAACAAAGTAGATTTCCTTGATATTTCTTTTAATATTTCAGACAATAGTATCAATATCGATCTATATGATAAAAGAAACAGTTTCGATTTTTATACTATAAATTTACCCCATTGGTACTCCAACCTGAATAAAAAAGTTTTTATTAATACAGTTATAAATCAGTTTATTAGATTTAGAAAAATATGCAATAATGATTTCAATGTAAATAAACAGGTTTATAAGTTTTTAGGTAATTTATTTTATAAAAATAATTATCCGAGTAAATTTTTGAGATATTACGTAAAGTTACTTTTCAATAAATGGCAACTTTTTGGATTGGAGGCGTAGCTGAGAGGAATGCTGCCTTCTGGAGCTTGTTACATGAAGCGGTCATCTCAAAGTCTACAAGGTAGAAAGGATGACTATGGATGAAATAACGTGCAGAAAGAAGTCACGACCGGAAAGAAAAGGCTGTGTTGATGGAAATGTGGATTGGTCTTCGTTTGAATTAAAGTTTTTGTCACCTGCTGAAATTAAAAGGCCGTGCTTATGCAGTAAGTTTATCTTTTATGCTAATAAGCGGGTTCAGGCGGAGGTGTGGCATTTGCTTGCATTTTATACTATAATCAATTAAGATTTCATAAATATAAAAGTGTATTCTTTAAATGGTTTATTACGATTCAAAATATTCAACATATAAGTAAAGCTTATTTATTTGAATTGATCTTTAAATGATTTTTGAAATAATTTTTGAGTGACTTTTAAGTATGTCATTTTCATATTTAATGCAAGATTTTGCCGGATTACACGAAACCTGCTGATTAAGCTTTATTTTAATAGCGGGGGGGAAGGTTAAAGCCATTCCGCCTGCTGAAGAGTGATGGCTTTTGGTTCTGCGGGTGACTTTTTATATTATTCAATATTGTTATTTTAATGTTTACTGTTTTTAATAATGTTTATACATTATGCACCTGGTGCTTAATAAATATTTTCATGAAATTAGGATTGTATATATATATATATATATATATATATATATATATATATATATATATTTCTTAAAAAAATATTAGATGTTGAGAATTGCTACAATTGCATCACCAACCGGTTGGTTCTTTCCCTGCTTCATTGGCTTGTTATATATTATGTCTTAATAATAATAAATAAATAATACAATATTTCAAGAAATTCATTTACAGTAAAATCTATAAAAATGTAATCACAAGGGAATTCCGTTTTAGACAAGTTTCCAACTTAGCGGGGAAAATTGCAATGTTGAATTCAGGCACTTTTCTTCGGGAGAGATTGCTGATGCTCTAGGAGTAGTAGACAGTGCAGTATGGAGTGTTTCGGGCGGGAATTCCGCTAAACTCAAAATTACGTACAAAGCTTCCGATATTTCGATGCTCAGGGAAGAACACTGCTCTGGAGTTACCTCCTGAATACATCACTTAGTGTATACTTTTTTTTTCAGTAGAGTCTCTAAGTAAATAAAGGTAAATCTCTAACAATTTACCACAAGTTTTTTTGAAGACAACCAAGAAAATAAATAAATGTACAAGCAGAAATTAAAAACAAAAACAAATATTCCAAATAGCTCACAAAATGTTGGCATTGAAGGATGTTAGTCAAAGAGATTTCTTTCAGTCATTTTTCAGAAATGCATTTTGGTTCCCTTTTTTCCCGTAATTAAAAAAATTAGTGACCCGGGGTATTCGGCTCACTCTAGGTGCATATACTTTAAATAAAAAAGGCAATTATTTGAATTATTAATGAGAAATGTTCATGATGATTATTCTGTAATTGGTGTTTATTTTCTGCATCAAATTAATATGAGATGCCAATTAATATGGAGTGAAACATATGCAAAAAAAGAATAACTGTAAATAAAAATACAGGACCGTCATACCGAATTTAGAATTCATTTAAACTTGTTCCAAGAAATCACAAACAGCTTGGACCACACAAAAGGTGAGAAACGTAAAGTAAAATCTTTAATATAAACGCCTGTCAAACAAAACTTCGTTTATAATTTAGCGATAAAATATGACGAGCATTTCAGGAAAAAAAAATCTGCATTAAAAATGTTAAGAAAAATTTAAATTCTTAAACAATAAGAGACGAAGACGTAGAATTTTTATCATATACTTCTGATAATGATGATGCTGATTTATATAATCTAATTAGTACAAATTCATGAATTATTGTGGTCTAAATTTTACTAAAATATTTCAAGATTTTTCATAATATATTGTATGGTACAAATTGAATTGTCTGAATTTTTTAAAACTTACATACCAATGTATCAAATCTCCCCTAGAAGTGTATCAATCCTCCTCAGTAATGGAGGAGATTTGATTCAATAATAACCGTTCAAATTAATTGGGATAAGTTTTTTGAATGGTTATTTTATTAAATTCACTATATTTTTAATTAGGATGAGCGAAGCGAATCCTCTACTAGACTATACAAATTGTATTTTGTCGTACACTTTGCAAAAAAACTATTTAGTATTTTAACTTGAAATTAAAAATAAAAATAAATTATGATGTGTAGATTTGCACAATATTTTTTTTTCACAGAATAACCTTAAAAAATATATTATTTTAATTAATTAATTTTGCATGCTTTTCTATTAGGGATGCCGTTTTTGTATTTGTATTTTTAATGAATACACACATATATATTTATATTTTTAATAAAATCGCTAAGAATTTACCAAAAACATGTTTTTCGATGAAACTCCAATAAATAACTAAACGTACTAGGAAAAAAGAAATTAAAAAGAAAAGTATTTTCTAAACAGTTCATGAAAAGTTAACATAGAATATCAATCAATGAGATTTCTTTCAACCGTTTTTCTAAAATGCATTTTGGCTCACAGAATTTTTTTATGTAAAAATAATAGTAATAATTGTAACATTATGAACTTATTGAGTAAAATAAGATTTATATAATATGCATATATTGATATATAATTCTAAATTCATTATGAAAAAATGAATGTCTGTCCTCCCTCTAATGAGAACAGACTGACTTTTCTCGCCTGTATCTTGTTTTTGTTTTTTAAATTGAATATTTCATAGTTAATTGTTTCACATATAGATATGCACTCTATTCCTTGAATTTCTTTGCTTGCAATTTTAAAATATGATTATATATATATATATATATATATATATATATATATATATATATATATATATATATATATATATAGTGGTATATATATATATATACATAATTAAACCTCTTAATAAACAATAAAACATGGAATTTATTCACTATTCGACAGAGTCTGCTTTTCTATAATAAAAAAATACAACTTCGCATGCGTTGTGAATTAAAAGATGCGTTTACTAAATAGAGATATCCTTTATTTGGGAATGTCCGTTATAAAGGCTTTATTGTAAAATTTTCATAATGGACATCTCTAATTAGCGAATCTTTTTCAGTCTAACTCATACATAAGTATGTATTTTTACCTCAGAATAACAAAAATCTTCGAACAGCTAAAAAATTGAGCATTCCCGAAGAGCTCTATTGAGAGATTTTGCTGTAATTTTTGTTAAATATATATTTTTATTTTAATAATAATGTAATTTAAATGTTCAAAAATATTGACATAATCAATACAATGTTTAAAGAGATTTAAAATATCAGCTTTACAAAAATTGTCTCTCTAAAATCAAAGGAATGATCGCGGGGTCACTGACCAGTTTGCTATCTATATTAATAAAATAACAAATCGCTCTGTCTGTGTGTGTGTGTGTGTGTGTGTGTGTGTGTGTGTGTCTGCGATAGTTAACGAAAACTACGGTACGTACAAAGCTCAAAATTGTTCTGAGAGTAGCCCAATACCTCCCCTGATGCACCTGACGCTCAGAATTTCAAAATTCTAATTATTAACTGAGTAATTAATTAAATTTCAAACCCCACTCTCATAAAAAATCGCTTTTTTTTAGCTTTTTCCTCTTTCATTCTCTTATGGTTGATTGGTTGCATAAAATTTTCGCAGAAATAATTTAAAAATACTGGGACTGACCTTTAAAATTCATAGACTGGCAAACTGTCAGTTTAAATGAAGATTTTTTTTTTTTTTCAATCACATCTGCTGTACGCCATGGAGGAAAAAGATAGGTGGTGGCTAAGTAAACCGAAAAAAAAGGTTTACAATATGAAACCAATTATCGCTGAAATTGTAATGTCTCAAAATAAAGCACAAGGAAAGAATTTTGTATTAATAAGACGGATTGAAAGAAATGAATTACAGCTGAAGCATATTTTACGAAGAAATAGTAATTTTTTTAAATGTTTTTTTTCTATTATATTATTTATTAAAATAAATGTTTGCATTTAAAATAATTGAAATTGGAAAATTAAAAATAATTAAATGTCAAAACAAAATTAAATAAAATATTGAAAACATATGATTTGAAGTAAAAAATTTTATTACTAAAAGTTTTCTCTTTTTTTAAAAAAAAATTTTTAATACTTTATAACGTAAATGAAAAATATTTATGATTTAACAACATATTAATGATTCCATGTCAATATATAAAGTATAGTGATGAAAAGATTCTTTTACAATCATGCATGAACACTTAAATAATAATATTAATCTAAAACCTAGATTTCAGAGTGCAGACGATTTTAAGACATTAACGAAAGAATGTTGATTTTTTAAGCAAAGTCTTAAATGATGCTTCTATATTGATATTTCAAAGTCATATGATAAAAATAATCAAATAATTCTTGCCTATGATTGATCTAATTGTATCTTTCATGCATTCAGATCGTGTATTACAGGCAATAATGGCACAAAACGTAATTTTTTAAACGAAATTTTAGTCATCTATTCAATAACCGTTTAAAAGGTAAAAACAAAAACAAAGAAATACTGGTTTAAACCACTTTGAATTGATCGGAGTTTCAAAGGACATGGTTTTGTTGGTGCTTATTTGGACTTATTGTAGCGGATTTTAGAGTTACATTTTTTGCGTCACCCCAAGACATTTTACTGCCACTCTATTAATTTCTTTTTATTATATGGTTGTACGCATATTTTTGGCATGAGTCATAGGTGAGTTGCAGTAAAAAAACATTACACAACACTTTTCTATGAGTTTATTTTTTTAATTAAATTTAAATGTGTTCTATTCAATTTAAAATTGTAATATGGCTTTAATTTGTTTTTAAAACAAAAATAAAATAGCTGTTTGGCGTACAATTGTTTGTATCCGCAAACGATTCATTCACCATAATAAATTATCAAATAGCAAAGTAAATTATCTATCAGAAATAGCCATAAAAAGAATAGTAGCAAAACTGATTATAACCTTAATGTTTAGACTAATTTAAACATAACCCGATCCCAACCAGAAAAAAAAACAGACCACACTCCGATCCGTGATACACAAAATTTCCGTCAGTATAAACCCGACCCTGACCTAAAAATTCTGTTTGGAAAAAACTATGGATTTGATAACTGACCCGAACCAAATCTGAATCACGCAAAAATATTCAGGTGAAGCATAACCCGATTCAAACAAGGAAAAATAATTTTCGTGGACATGAAACCTGACCCGAACCTAAATATTTTCTTTAAAAAAACCCGAAATATGACTCGAACGAAATCTGAAACCGATAAAAATATTCCAGAGAAAAAACAGACCACACTCCGATCCGTGATACACAAAATTTCCGTCAGTATAAACCCGACCCTGACATAAAATTTCTGTTTGGAAAAAACAATGGATTTGATAACTGACCCGAACCAAATCTGAATCACGCAAATCACCAAAATATTCGAAAGAATCGTAACTGGATTCGAGTATGACAAAATAATTTCCGTGGACATGAAAGAGATCAGAACCTAAAAATTCTATTTGAAAAAATACTTGAGATTTGAATCGAACTGAATCGGAACCTGATAAAAATTATTCCAAAGAATCGTAATCGGATCTGAATAAGACAAAAAATTTCCATTCACATGAACCGAATCTGAACCTAAAAAATTTCTTTGAAAAAAACCACGAAATCTGAACTGAACCAAATCTGGACTTGAAAAAAAATATTCCAGTGAAGCATGTTCTTATTCGAACAAGGCAGCATAATTTCCGTGAACACGCAAGAAAATCCGAACCCAAATATTCCATTTGAAGAAAAAGCCGAAATCTGAATTGAAACAAATCTGTTCCCGACAAAAATATTCCAAAGAACCATAACTGTATCCGAGCAAGGCAAAATAATTTCCATGGACATGAATACGACCCGAACATTAAAACTCAATATCAAAAAATACCTAAAATCTGAACCGAACAAAATCTGAACCTGACAAAAATGTTCTAATGAATCATAACCAGATCCGAACAAAACAAAATAATTTCCATGGACATGAAACCAATATATGGTTCGGTAACATTTAGGTTGCAATTACATTATGGTAAGTCTTTGATTATATTTAATTCCCCGTTAGGTTACAGTTAGATCACGGTTAAGTTAAAGTTATGTTAAAGTTAAATTTCATTTATGTTATGGTTAGAATAAGGATATGCTACAATAAAGTGAAGGCTAGGTTACATTTATGTATTATTTAATATACGGTAAGGTATTCTTAAGTGAAAGTTAGGTTACATGCAGTTTATGGTTACGGTACAAAAGTTTACGGTTAGGAATTTACCATAGAGTGGACATTACGCATGATTTGATTAAAAATAACATTTACTTTTGTTAAATGGCTCTGAAATTATAATACTACATACCAACATTTTAGTTACCAGCGAGTATCGATTTCATTCATGGTATAGTCGGATTTAAGAGTGATATAATTAGTTTGAAATTCAAAATATTTCACTTGGGATTTCTATGTGAAAAAAAAAAATAATTACGTGACTTAACAGTGATTTTTGATAATTATCAACACTCTAACAGGAAAATCACGCAGTCGTTGGATACATATTCCCTCCCGCGTTTCTCATCACTCATTTTGAGTATTTTTAGAGCTTATTTTTTAAACCGATTTTTCACACAGTCAGTGGCCACGTATTTCAGACAATGCATTTCTGCAAGTTTCGAGTTAACGATAAAATCATACAAATTTCAAGTTCGTTTAATATTGTTAATACGGACCCGGGCAACGCCGGGCGGGTCAGCTAGTACTTTAATAAAATCCATTGTCTGTAAAAAATTCAATCCAATCCTACGGTTTTCTAAATAGCAAACGTGTTTAGTATTCGGGAGAGCTCTCAAAATTAATATGAAGTGAAACATAAGCAAAATAATCAAATGATTTAAGCAATAATTTGTTTATGATGTAAAAATTTAATTTTATAATTTCTAAAGAAATATGAATAAAATTCGTTAATAATGAAAATGAAAATGATATACATTTATTGAAAATCATAAAAAATAAACACAACAAATCTTTTAACATAAAAATATTTATAGAATACAGGGAAGAAACAAATATAAAAAATGCACTTCTCTTTTTTTTTCGCTACATATATGATCACATATACAGAATTGTTTCAAGCCTAAATTTACTATTAAATGCTTAATATTTTTATTTAAAATTAGTTATATATTATAATATAATAAAATATATAAATATATGTTATTTAAAATTAGTGCAAGTAAAAAAAAATCCTTTATTAATCATAAAAATAATTAAATAAATAAATCACAATTTGCATATCAGATAAGTTTGATAATACCGTTTAGTTTGGTGATAAGCTTTAGAATATAAACACAACATGCAGGTTATATTTTGAAATTCAGCCTCCTTGTTTTCTAATAAAGTTTGGGGGCGTACAGTAACTTATCGAAGGAGGGAGGGAGAAGAGAGAAAGGATGGGTGCATCATTTTATATCCAGCTCGTAGATTTTGGAGCAATGTAACAATATTTTAATGTACTTGAAAATTTTTTTGTTAATAATGCACACACACACATATACAAAAAAATCCCTGTCGGCTTGGCCTATAGGCAGAGGTAGATTTCGAAGAGTGCTCCTTTCAACAATAAAAATTAAAATATGAATATAGATAAACCGTGTTTAACAACTTTAGTTGGCCGCTTTTGAAAAACTTTTAATTTCATTTTTCTGTAATAAATGGTTTTATCAGAATCATCTTAAGCGAAATTCGGCACAAATGCCTACTTTGACCGCATTTTTTGAAATATATTCTGACTTTATGGAAAAATTGACCAATAAGGCGCATTATATAATTCCTAAATAAGAGAAACTGTCAGTTGAATGCATTTGAGAGTAAAATTGAATTTATAAATGAGTCATAAAAAAGCATTTTTTTAATTGAATACATCATCAATTCTTCAAACTCGATGGAATCTGGAAATTTTGTTCGAATTGCCCTCTTTCACAGCTTTTTTTTAAAAATATATTCTGCTTTTATCAAAAACCTAGACAATAAGGAATATTATACCGTTCCTAAATAAGGGAATCTGTGAATTGAAAGCCTTTGAGAGCAAAAATGGATTTAAAAAATGAATCAGAAAATAAGCAATTTGTTATTTGAATACTTCAATTTTTCAATCACGATAACTTCAGGAAACTCTGCTCATAATGCCATTTTTTCGGCATTTTTTGAGATTATATTCTGTTTTTAAAACAAAACTGACCAATACGCCACATTATATAGTTCCTAAAAAAGAGAACCTGCCAACTGGATGAATTTGAGAGCAAAATGAGTGAGAATATAAACAGTTTGGAATTGAGATTTTTTTCTGCAACTCCTATTATTGTTTAATTTATTTTTGATATAAGGATTGTTCCTATGAAAAACTTGTCAGTATAAAAGTTGTAGATATAATTGAGATGATGTATGTTAAATTTAATCGGATTTGATATCTTAAGAATTGACGAAGTTATAGATTTTTTTCGTTTTTTACCTCCTTTTTTGTGTTCGTTTTTAATTTTTTTCTGCAATAAGACATGTTTCTATCAAAAACTTGTCAGTGCAAAAGTTTTAGATATTATTAAGAGCATTTATAAAAAAAATTAGTTGGATTTGATATCTTCAGAATTGACAAAGTTATGAATTTTTAACCCCCGAAAACACTATTTTTTGCCCCCCCCCCTTCAGCCCATTTTCAATTTTATCAAAAACTTGCTATGCAGAAACGGTTGGCCTATTTTTTAGACGTAATATAAACTTAAACCTGATTCGATATCTGTTTTAATAAAGAAGTTATGGGGTTTTTTTCTGTTTTCACAAAAACCCCTTTATTATTTTTACCCCCTTGGTCCGATTGGGCCCATTAACGAAATCGACCGAGATTTTATGCCCTTTGATTTTATGTATCAATTTTGAAAAGATCTGAGCAGAATTAAATAAGTTATCGTGTCCATAAAAAAGTGATATACACCGATGGATAGATAGATAGATAGACAGATATATATATATAAACTTTTTTACTAATGGTAGTTTTGGGGTCTGGGGGTCGTGATCGGTGTAGATCTGCAAAAAATTTTCAGAAATTCCAACATTGGAGCGATTGCAATAGGTAGTATTTCCTACGAAATCTACCTAAAAGAAAGACCGGTGAAAACTCAAAAATTGCAGAGGAGAAAATTTTCTATAATGGACCTCGTAAAATTTGCTGTTTTTCCTCAAGCAAAGATCCTGGACGGTATAATCCAGTTTGTTTGCCTTTAGGGTTTTCTCTGTGCTCACCCCTATTAAAAACACATATAATTTTCATAAACATGTATTTTTATATTATAAACGTTATATTTGTTTTCTATCAAATAAATAAATAAATAAAAGTAGATAAACAATTTATAATAAATTAAAAATAATATCAAAAACAAACTCGTCAGATGAAATAACGCCATTTTGACGATAATTAAGTGTCCCGATGCGTATATCCCTTAAATATCCATATGAATAATCGTAAGTTCTCTTTTTTTTATTGTATATTTATTTTAAAACTAGTTGGATGTGTCAATCCCAAAACTTTCTTCTATCTCATAAGTACATTTTAATATTTAAAAAAAAAAAAAAACGTGGTGACCCCAAAGTTACCCACTATCGAATTTCCTCCAACATTTGACCTAGCCTAATGAGATTCTGGTATCCGAAAAGCCTAAAACGCAAAATTTAATTAATATTCTTAGAAAATGAGCTTAGTAGTGCCTCGTGTTGGGTAATTTATACTAAAACCTAATAAGCATCTATTTATGTCAAGACCTAACAGAATTTGAAATTTGATGGAATTTCGTCCATTAGTTCTTGAGATAAAGTTATAACAAAAAGTTTGCAAAACGTAGCACAACAACACCATATCTTGGACAATTTATGCCAAAACGTAAAAAAGCGTCTAATTATGTTATGGTGTAAAAGAATCTGAAGTTTGATGAAATTCTGTGCATTAGTTCTTGAGATATAGCTAGTTAAAAAAAAAACGTGTAAAATATAGCACAGCAGCACCATCAGTTGAAAGATTTATAACAAAACGTAATCATCGTGTAATTATGTTATATGTCATTTTGTAACAAAATCTGAAGTTTGATGAAATTCTATGCGTTGGTTGTTGAGATATAGCTATCGAAAAAATCGTGCAAAATGCAGCATAGCTGCACTACCTGTTGCAAGGTTAATACCAAAATGTAATCAGCGTCTAATTATGTTATATATTCTAGTGCATAGGTTCCCAACCTTTTCTGGTCCACCGCCTCCTTTACAAGAGAAAAAAAATGCCAACGCCCCCCCCCCATTCCATAATAGTTAATTATACAAAATGTTAAAATATTATTGCATATTATCTATGTTTTATCTGTCTGTCAGTCGATTAAACAAAGTAGAAGTTAATTGAAACGACATCAAATGTAGAAAACAAAATTAATAAAAATTGAAAAATAATCACAAAATCAATAAGAATTTTTAAAAAAATAGTAAAGTAGTTGAGGCTATTGGAGTTTTAACAATTTTCTCATATCAAATTCCAATTTCTTCGATATCAGTCACAAATTATCAGGTTCAAATATGCATGTTCCTTTTCTTAGACAGTAAATTAGCTACTGCACGGAACCCACTTTCAGCCAAATTTAATGAAAGGAAAGCAATTAAAATTTTATCTACTCTCCCTCACAATCCAGATTAGAGAGCTGTAGGTTTTGAAGTTAGAACTCTTGGCATCCATTTCTGAATTTTACTTATAGTTCTCATTTGCGGCGAATTCCACGATTTCCTCCTCCAAATATGATGATACTGCTGTAGCTGCATTTGCGAAATGATCTAAAAACCAACTCGGTTTAATCATGCATAAATATCTTGGAATTGCTATGAGAAAATTTCATGAAGAACATCCAAGTGTTGACAGTAAGTAAGTAAATATTCTTGCTTTCACAGACTGCGAATAATGTGGTAAATTGGCTGCATTCTCTTCTCCTTAGATTTCCTTTGAGCAAAAGAAGTTTACCTACAGAAGCAGCTATGAGGATTTTTTTTTTTATTAAATTCAACTCATCAACATGCAATCATTTTATGCCTTATTATAAATATTTAAAATATTTAAATTTATTTACTTAAAGATTCCAAACATGTCTGTAACATAATTGATGTCATTTTTTAATGCAATCAGGTTTTAACGTATTTTTACACCTCTGTTTTTAGTTAAGGGTGTTCTTAACTGATCCGCTCAACAAGCGAAAAACGTTTTGACACATTTACAAATTTATTTTTAAACAGAAAGATATGAAATTGGAATGCCTGACTATGAAAGCGATTTCGAATTGAACCTATTTTTCCATTTTATGATAATTAAATTACTTATCGAGTTATAAGCTATTTCGATGACACAATCACCCGTTTTTCTCCTCCTTTTCGACAGGTTTTTTTGCTTTCGTCGGGAAATATGCTCAAAAGTGTCAACTTTGAAGGCTTGTTTTGAAAAATATATCGTGTTTTTAAAAAACAAAAGAATGAGTGAAATTAGACAGTTTCTGAACAACACCACATGCTCGTTTCATGCATTTCCGAACAAAAATAAATTAATGTATGTGTCACAAAGTTGCTCTTTTTTATTTAAGAACACCCTTAAGAGCAATACTATATCAAATATAAATCAAATTAATCAAAAAAGCGATTCAGACAAATACCTTCTCAGAGACAAAACGAGCTTCTGAGTGCAGCAGCAACTGGTTGAATTCATTTGCAAGTCTGATGCAAAGTGATAGAGGCAACTGCACTACAAAATAAAACAATTGTTTCACTTTGTTGTGAAATGATTTTCGCTATAAAGTTGGTAAAATATCCTGTCATCCAAATTGCAATGGATTGTTTCTATTTATATTGACTACTCTAATAATGTAATGAAGCGACATATACAGGTGTTCATTCCAATTTTTTTAATCCAATTGCTGATGATGTGTAACGGAATGTACAGAAAGTATATTTAGTACTGCTTGTTTAAAATGCGTTAATGAAACCATCCTCCTAATGTCCCGTCGTTGGTTGAGCAACATCCGTAGCAAGTGACAAAATATTATGATAAAGAATTTATTTCTCTTAGACTAACTTCGCGGCATTAAATATCGATCTTTCTTTGTATCAATTTTCCAAATTTTTAGCAAATAACAACTCTTGATTTTTTTTTTCCTTTTATGAGTTTTTGTTATTTGGTAACGCCGATACATGGAAGATTAATAGAAATTTGTAGGTCTTCATGTAACAGCATAATGATGTTTCAATGCTTTTAGACATCTATTCCTCTTTGTTCTGAATTATTACTCAGGATTTTTTCAGTTGATATCAGACGGTTTCTTTTGATGAAGAGCAGTTTTTATTATCTCCCTGACTACAGGCAAGATTAATTTCTCATCGACTGCGTGCAATTTTAATACTTTTATTATTAAAATTATAATGATATATGAGGATCGTAATCCGTCATCTTCTTGTTTAGAAAATGACTTAAAAAGGTTAAATGTAGTTAATTTTTACTATCTTAATAACTGTTTTAATTTTTCCTTTTCCAGTCTTTGATCTGGTCAGATGTGGCAATCCCAAAAGTTTCTTCTATCTCATACAAGTTAATACTTCCAAATTCACTATCATAGCGCCAGAATTATATGGCAATCTATGTCCATCCTGAGGATTCTAATAGTGTGAAATTCCGTGCATTAGTTTTTGAAATAGGACTACTGCGACTATCAAGTAAAATGCAGAATAAAAGTGCCACCAATTATGCGATTTGCACTAAGACATAATCAGCAATCATTTTTATCAAGGTCAAACTGAATCTGAAGTTTGATGAAAATCCTTGCATTGATTCTTGAGGTACAGCTGTTGCAGAAATTGTGAAAAAGACAGCATAACAGCGCCACTTGTTGAGCGATTTTCAACAAAATGTAAACAGCATCTATTCATGTCAAGGAATAATTAAATCAGAAGTTTGGTGAAAATCTGTATACCAGTTCTTGAAATAAAGCCAGTGCCGAAATCGGGAAAAAAGCAGCATAGTAGCGGCACCTGTTGAGTGATTTACACCAAGAACTAATCAGTATTAATTTATAACAGAAAATACATTAATATAGATCTTTTTATAAAATCCGTTCATTAGTTATTGAGATACAGTGCCTATAAATTTATGTCACATACAGACAGGCTGACAATCAGATTCTCAGACAGACATTTTGTAAAAAAATGTTTCTGGAATCTCTAACCCCTAAATCGTGTAAATCCGTCAAAATCTGGAATTCGAAAGTTTTCACGAATCTAATACTTTCTTCTTGTAAAAATAGAAGAAAGTAAAAATAGGACATATCTTTGTCTTTTCTATCAACATGCATTTATTCAAATGTCCTTGTAGCCTTAGAAGGCTTCATGGTTTCATTTGAAAAAACTTCTTGGCAAATTACGTCCATAGTTTGTGGGAGAGTGCTTAGATTCATATTTCAAATACTCAATACTGTACAGCTGGCATTTCTTCTTCAAGATATTTTGAAATAAAATAAAACTTCTATATAAGTATAAATAAATTTACTTTTGAACAAATTTATAGATATGTCGATTTTTATCACTTTTACTAGGGTTAAACAAATTTCTTGAACTGATTCAAATCACGGGTTTGTTTAAAAATCTTTGTAGGGGCATGTGTCATCATACCTCAGAATTTTTCAAAATACAGGTTAATAAAAAAATAATTATGTTTAAAACTTTTAGCCAGCCAATTATCGCGAATTTTTTACTCCACAATTTTTGAATTCATAATGATTTTTAATTCTAGTCACAGCCCGTCTTCGAGTTCCACGGGTATTTTTTGACATTAGTAAATTAAACTAAATCCCCCCCCCTACCTCAGATTTATGTTCGTCTGTATAGATTTCCCTTTAAAGGTGCAGTTAAGGTTTTTTTTCGAACTGGGCAATGCAAAGGAGACCAACTATTTTCATTATATTAGTTCCTCAATAAGTAGGTATGCCATCACCGCCCCCCTCGACTGTCCTAGCGCCCCCCATTTTCCTCTAGACTCGCTACCGCCCCCTGGAATGCTCCAGCGCCCACTGGGGGGCGGTACCGCCCCCGTTGGGAACCTATGTTTTAGTGTAACATAATCTAAAATTTGATGAAGTTCTCTGCATTAGTTCTTGAGATATAGCTATCGCAAAAATCGTGCAAAATGTAGCATAGCAGCACCACCTATAGGGCAGTTCACACCAAAACCTTATCAGCGTCTATGTATCTCAAGGTATCGCGGAATCTGAAGTTTGGTGAAATTCTGTGCATTAGTTCTTGAGATATAGCTATCATGAAAATCATGAAAAACGTGGCATAGCAGCGCCACCTGCTGGTCAATTTACGCCAAAACTTAATGAGCGTCTATGTATATCAAGGGGTCACAGAATCTGAAGTTTGGGGAAATTCTGTGCATTAGTTCTTGAGATATAGCAATCTTGAAAATCATGAAAAACGTAGTATAGCAGCGCCATCTGCAGGCCAATTTTCACCAAAAACCAATAGGCACTAATTCATATCAAGGTCTAACTGAATATAAAATTTTATTAAATTTCGAGCATTAGTTCTTTAGATAGAGCGCCCACAAATTTTTTGTCACATACACACAGACAGACTCATAGACAGACACACAGACTCACAGACAGACGGACAGACTCACAGACAGACATTTTCTAAAAATAGTCAAAACTTGTTCAGGACCTTCTTAAACGTATAAATCCGTCGAAAACCGAAAGTCGAAAATTTTCATGAATCCAATACTTTCTTCTTGTAAAGATAGAAGAAAGTAAAAACTACTAACAGTTTTCTCTTTGCTGATATTTTTCCCAATAAATATTGCAGTTATAATTATTTAATCAACAACAGCAGCGTTTGCGCAGCTGTAAAACATCAAGAAATAACAATCTTTGCAAAGAAAAAAAATCTCAATTTGTTAAAAAGAAAAAAAAATAGATGTTTGCATCTATTTTTTTTTCTAATAATTTCGTTATATTATGAATACGTCGCCAACCTATTCAATGATGTAAGTAACTTTTTAAAATGCATCCAGCAGTTCTTGAAATTAAACCTGGCATACTTAATAAATTCTGTTTAATAAAATAGCGTCATTTATATTTTATTTAATTTTCATTTTAGATAATTTTTTTTTCCAAATATGTGGTCAAAAAAGTAATAAATTGCCAGATATTGATTTAATCAATCGACTTTGACAACGTATATTTCATTTAAGCCGTATAAAAATTGCCTCCATATTTAAATACAATAGAGTTATTTTAAAATATTTCTAATTGATTTTTTTTCTTATTTGTATATTAAATAAAATCAGTAATAATTTATTTATTTTATTTTTAGAAATGTTCGTATTTTTTCTTCATTTCTTATCAATAAAGACATTTCAATTCTCTAACAAAGATAGCTTAATATGCCACGCCAAATGAAAAACATATGTCAAATGGTAACACTTTTGTCCAAAATAAAAGAATTTTCCGTCATAACTTTATAATATACATAGAACAATGCATTATATACGAAAACCTTTCTTGAAATAATATCTATCTAACGATATAAGTTACTTTAAATCCCTTCAGTAGAATTGGAGGAGTAGGCGGAAAACACGAAATTTCCGTTTGTATTATATATATATATATATATACACAACTTTTTGACATTTGCAGCATGCATCGGGTATTTGATAAAATGCTATTTAATTTTCTACAGGCGGTGTCGCCTAGCAAACAAGATATACCTAATTATTTCAAAATGTAAAAAGTTTTCTGTGCAAACGTTAATTTGTAATAAATACATTATCTGTTTATTTCTTCAGTTTTTACCTAAGCTGTGTGAAACAATATTATTTTTGTTTTTTGAGTATGATTAGAATGTTTTTTATAAGAATATGTGTAAAAATATTACGGTTTTTTATTGAAGTTGTGTTTTGTTAAATTATCTATATTCGAAAGAACCTGAGATGAGTTTTCTCATGAGAATAAACTGTTTTAAAACAAGAGATGAGTATTTAATTTTAAGTTGACTAAAAAATTAATTAATAAGATCGAATAATTGGAAATTCAGATGGTCCGTCTCTACGGAGTGAAATCAGCGTGTTGTTGTTCTATGTCAGTGACTGAAGGATAGCTGGTGAATATGGGCCTCCGTGGCTGAGTGGTTAAGACATCACGCCGCTGATCGTGAGGTTGTGGGTTCGAATCCCACTGGCTCCATTGCACACACTCTTTGTGTGGAGCTCCTGGTTGTACTTCTCTTGTGTTGTAATATTTCCTCGTGTGCTATCTCGTCCCTGTATATTGACGATGGCTTATAAGCAGGCTTCATGTCGAGCAAAAAAGTCAGATGTATGTTGTTCAATAAACAAACAAACTGGTGAATATTTTTTGCTGTTTTGCTATTTCTTCGATGTTAGAAATCATCTTTTAAAGAGTCAAGAGGGGTAAGTGCACCCATTTAATTTTTATTCGTTAAAAATGAGTATGAAAGAATTAAAAGCAAAAAAGAAAATTTACAAAACAAATTTGACAAAACTAAAAGAAAAATTATCGAATTCTGAGCTATAATTAAATGAATTAATTCTCATGAAGGAGAAACGGAATAAATTAGAACAAAACTTTTCTGAGTTATTTGAGTCTATTTATAAGATAAGTAAAGAAGATAAAATTAAAGCTTTTATTAAGGAAAACGAGGAAATTAATGAAATATTAGAAGTAATGGGATTTGAACTTACCAAAAAGTTACCAAAAATGAAATTGCAAACTGTTAATTTAGAAAACGTCTCAAAGGCTGGAAATAACATAAAATTGCCGAAGTTAACTCTTCCTGTGTTTACAGATAATTTGCATGAGTGGCTTTCTTTTAAGGATATGTTTAAGGCTACTGTACATGAAAATTCAAATTTGTCCGGGGCAATGAAATTGCAATATTTGAAGTCTTCATTGAGAGGAGATACTTATCGTATAATTCAGTCTATTTCAATCGTGGATTATAATTATGAAGTTGCATGGTCGCTTTTGGAAGAACGGTTTTCAAATTCGAGAGAACAAGTTAACGCGCATTTAAAAAGTTTTTAAATATTCCTGTTATTCAGAATGAGTCCCCAGCAGAATTATTAAATCTAATAGATATAACAAATGAATGTATTAGGTCGTTAGAGATTTTAGAACAAAAAGTTGAGGGGTTTTCTACTACTATGTTTGCTTATATTTTGGCTCAAAAATTAGATGTAAATAGAAAATGTGGTGGGAAAGACATCTTAAGCGGGACAATTTACCGAGTTTAACTGAATTGCTAGAATTCTTCAGAGACCACGTGCGTACACTAAGTGCGTCCAAACAAGTAAATACAAAACGAAATTTTCAAAACGAAAGCCAAGCAAAGCATAGCTTTTCAAAGGTAACTTCCATGGTTGCAAGTTTAAATGAGAAAAATATGCGCAAATGTGTTGTATATAACCAGGAAAATCACAGTGTTTTTAAATGTCCCAAATTTCAAAAATTTAATATACAGGAAAGAGTAGATTTTGTTAAAAAACGCAATTTGTGCTTTAATTGTCTTTCAGAATTCCACTGCGTCAAAAAATGTAACTCAACATTTTCGTGTTCAAAATGCCATAAATGCCACAATATAATTCCTTGTTTTGATAGGAGTGAGAGAAATTGCAATGCGGTGGGACACACAAAAATTTATAGTGATAAGGAAGTGCCAAATGCATTGTCAACGAATGAAAGTAAACCAACATTAAATGCGGACGCCATACCATTTGAGTTAAATAACCAAATTCAAAATTTCACTGGTACTTCAAATGTGAGATCGATTAATGTTAAAACAGTTCTTCTTTCCACTGCGATTGTTTACATGAGAGATAAATTCGGAAATAAAGTTCCGGTGCGTGCTTTATTGGACAATGGTTCAATGAGCAATTTTTTAGCATAGCAGTTAAAGGATTAGGAATTCGAAAAGAAAAAAGTAATATTTCGGTATTATGTTTAAGTGGATCCTCTGTAGCGGTAAAAAATAAAACTACTGCCTTGATCAGTAATAATTTGGGATATTATAGTCGGGAGTTAGATTTCCTTATCATGCCAAAGATTTCGCAAATTATGCCCTCGAAATATATTATTTCAGAGCTAGGAATTCCAGAGTCTATTATTCTTGCTGATCCTGAATTTAATAGGCCAGGGAAAATAGATCTTTTTCTAGGAGCTGAAGTATATCTAGAATTGATAAAGGTGGGTCGTATGAAGTTACCAAATTCTAAATTAATACTGCAAAATACGGTGTTCGGTTGCATGGTAAGTGGGAGTGTTTACGATTGTAACGATCAGGAACAAATACATTGAGGGTTAATTACTGAAACAGATTTAAATTTTGAAATGAAAAAATTTTGGGAAATTGAAAGAGTAGAAGAAAGTACACCATTGAGAAATACAGAAGAATTAGCATGCGACACCCCCTTTATAAACACACATCAGAGAGATATAACGGGCAAATTCATAGTACAAATGCCGTTGAAAAAGGATCCTAGTTCTTTGGGAGAATCAAAGCAATTTGCGGAAAATAGATTAAATTCACTTTGGAATAGGCTAGTCAAAAATCCAAATCTTTTAGAGTTATATTGCGCATTTATGGCAGAGTATAGAGAGTTAGGCAATATGGAGGAAGTAGAGAAAACAGATGAGTCAATCCATGAGAATTATCTACCTCACCATGCTGTTTATCGCCCAGATAAAAGTTCTACAAAATTGAGAGTTGTCTTTAATGGCTCACATGCAACTTCATCAGGAGAATCCCTAAATTCCATACAACTGAATGGAGGTGTCATTCAAGATGATTTGTTTACCATAATACTTATATTTCGTACACACCGCTATGCATTTACAGCAGATGTAAAAATGATGTATCGCATGATACTTATCGATAAAAGTCAACGTGATTTACAGCGCATAGTTTGGAAAGATACTGTAAATGGTGAAATGAAATATTACAGACTATGTACAGTCACATATGGCAAAAAGAGTGCCCCTTATTTAGTCATGCGCTGCCTTAAACAGCTTGGTATAGATGGTGAATCTCAATTTCCGTGTGCTTCTGGTGTGGTGCAGTCAGACTTTTATATGGACGATGTCCTGACTGGAGCAGCTGACTTAAAATCGGCTAAAAGACTGCAAATCGAGCTTATTCAACTATTAAATACGTGCGGCATGAACTTACATAAATGGTTTAGTAACCATCCAGAATTAATGGAGCCAGCCTTTAAAATGAGAATTACACTTTTGAAAATATGAGTGAAACTAAGGCACTAGGACTTTGTTGGGAGGCCAATGATGATACTTTTACTTTTAGTGTATCATTCAGTGAGCAAACCAAGGTAACTAAAAGAAGTGTGCTGTCAAATATTGCTCGCATTTTCGACCCCTTGGGTCTACTAGGTCCAGTTGTGAAGAAAGCAAAAATTTTCCTACAAAGACTGTGGAGACTGCAAATTGGTTGGGATGAAAATCTCCCTACAGCTGAGCTTGATGATTGGTTGCAGTTCCTAGAATCATTAAGAGCCATCTACAATATAAGTGCTGTTAGATACATTTTTATAAATAATCCAGTGCAAATTAAAATTTGTGGCTTTTCAGATGCATCGGAGAAAGCCAACGGTGTTGCATTATATGTTGTGTCTTCAAATTCTTCAGGACGATCAAATTTCTCAGTTGCTTTGTAGTAAAAGTCGAGTTGCACCAATCAAAACAATCACCATTCCTCGGCTGAAGCTATGTGGTGCAGTTTTATTAGCCAAATTAATGAATAAGGCTGCCAAAACCTTAAAAGTTCCTAAAGAAGCTGTCTACTATTATTCAGATAGCACTATTGTATTATGTTGGATTCGAAAACAGCCGTATGACTTAAAAACCTTTGTGGAATCACGTGTGGCTACGATTCAGAATCTTTCTGATATCAGTCATTGGGGACATGTGGCTTCTACTGACAATCCTGCTGATCTTGTGTCACGAAGTGTAGATCCAGACAAACTTCTCCAGAGTAGCTTATGGTGGAAGGGTCCCCTATTCCTAACACAACAAATTGAACCTTCTTCAAATATTGTCGAACTTGAGCAAAATGATAAGGATATATACATAAGTGAACTTAAAAATACAGCTTCAAAAACCTTTTTCAGAGACTTCACTTTTAATATCAGACTGTCCATCTTTTATTGACTATTTTTTGCAATTGAGTATTAATTATGCTAAATTAATAAGAATTCTTAGCTATGTTTTCAGGTTCATTCAGAATGTCAAGAAACCAAAAGAAAGGTATTCAGGTAAGTTAACATCTGCTGAATTGAAGAAAGCTGAGCAATATATCATAAAATCTGTTCAAGAAAAAGAGTTCAGTTCCGAATTCACATTGTTATCTAAGGGTAAGGAATTACCAAAAAATAGTAGATTACTTTCATTAAATCCTTTCTTGGATAAAAATAACTTTTGGAGGTCATCTCCAAAATAGCATGGTAAATTATGCCCAAAAACATCCATTTGTACTGCCCTATAAACACAAATTAACAGAATTAATTATTAACTTTTATCACAAAAAATATCTACATATAGGACCACAAAATTTACTTTATTGTATTCGAAGATAATTTTGGCCTCTAAACGGTAGGGCTATTTGCAGAAAAATAGTACATAAATGTATTACATGCTTTTGGATCAAACCTAAATTGTTAGAGCAAATTATGGGCGAGCTCCCTAAAGAAAGAATAAATGTATAGACTTTGTATTTAATTGCACAGGAACTGATTTCTGTAGTCCATTTTTGATTAGATATAAAGGTCAAAGTAAAGGTTTTTTTCATAAAGTTTATGTTTGTATTTTTATTTGTATGGTAACAAAGGCAGTGCATTTGGAATTAGTTAGTGATTTAACGTCTGAGGCTTTTATTGCCACATTAAAGAGGTTTTTTGCCAGACGAGGCAAACCTCGAAAAATTTTCTGTGATAATGCAGGCAGTTTTATGAAAACTAAATGTAGAGCTAAAAAGGTTGCATGAGTTGGTAAACAAACCAGACCATAACCTTACTATTTATTTGTTATCTGAAGGTATTGCTTGGGAATTTATTCCCCCCTAGAGCTCCAAATTTTGGAGGTTTATGGAAATCAGGAGTCAAGTCCTTCAAGTACCATTTTAAACGTGTTGTGGACAACTCTAAATTAACTTATGAAGAAATGTTAACTATAATTGTCCAAATTGAAGGTATCTTAAATTCGCGCCCGCTTACTCCCTTGAGTACATATATTGATGACTTGGAGGTCTTGACCCCGGGACATTTTCTTATTGGTCGCTCACTTAATGCCATTGCTGAATCTGACTTGAATAATATTGAAGATAAAAAATTTAACTTTTGGCAAAAGACCCCTAAAATGATTTAGACCATCTGGAATAAGTGGAAAAATAGTTATTATTTAAGTACATTGCAGCAAACGCATAAGTGGTGATATCAAAAAACAACCTCAAAATAGGAGATATGGTTGTAATAAAGGAAGATGATCTTCCAGTGTCTAAATGGTTATTAGGGAGAATTGTAGAGGTATTTTTTAACCGATTTCAAAGAGGAGGTTATGATTTCGACCTGTATGTATTTGTTGTTCACGCATAACTTTTGCAAATATGATCCGATTTTGATAGTTCTTTTTTTGTTTGAAAGCGTATGAGGCTCATGTGGTCCCATTCGAATTTCATAAAAATCTGATAATTAGATCTTTTTTAAAAATAAAAACTTTAAATTTCAAATTCATTTTGAAGCAATCGACCAATTAGAGGTGTTCATTTTGCATGCTTTTATGTCACACTTACATAGACACACGATCTTTTCACTGTTAAAAGTTTGAAGTTTTTGCTGAATCGTCACTCCACCGCTTTTATGGAATATCTCTATTTTGACCAATGAGAATTCACCATAATACAATGAAGTAATCATTTTCTATAAAAGCAATGGATTGACGATAAAGTAAAAGTTTTAAATTTTTAATAGTGTTCAAAGTGCAAAATCCTATCTGGACGAGGGCCAGGATTCACATAAATTTTGCGCTGTTTGCGAAATGAGATTTGTTATTATAGATATATGAGATTTATTTGCAAGAAAATTTATTTAAAACATTGAAAAAATTGCTAAAATTTAGGCTTCTGATTCGTTAATCTGGTTTCGCTAACAGAGCAAATTCTACCTGGATTCCGAACAAGTTCTCTTATGCAAAAAACCGGAAATATAGCATCTAGGGGATATAGTGTGGAAATCGGCTATCTCAGGGCGTGTTCAGAGCAATTTACAAAAGTAACCAATGTTACCGACCGATTGTAGGGCAGTACGAAAGCAAACTGTGGCATCAATGAAAACTATTCTGTTGAATTGTAGCTGACGTCACACTTCGCTTTGATTTTCATTTCGTACTTGTCTACAATCGGTAAGTGGTCGGTAAGTAACCGGTAAGTTGTGCTGAACACGCCCTCTGTAACACTTAAAAAAGCGCTAAAATGTTCTATTCTTTAAATGTGCAACAATGCTAATGAAATTTAAAGATAGAAGCGACATCTGCAGGACTTTTTCTAAAAATGCAAGAATTATTGCTAATCTAAATAATGTATTACGAAAATGCCGCAGATATCGCTGTGATCGACACGTTGGAATTCAGTAGGGTCGTTGCACATTTAAAGGATACAAATTTTTAGCGCTGCTTGCATTGTAAAAAATTGAACCCTTTTGTTGCATCGTCACTCCATCGCTTTTATACTAAACGATTACTTCGCTCTATTATGGATCATTCTCATTGGTCAAAACAAAGAAATTCTATAAAAGCGATGGAGTAACGATGCAGCGAAAGAGTCAAATTTTTTACAGTTTCGATAGCAGATTTTCACACCTCCATGTATATTCCAGACTCTCTCCTTCGAACAATGAAAAGTTCTCAAAAATGAAGGCTTATGATTGGTCAATCTTGTTTTGCTTAACAGCGAATAATCCTTCTGGATCCTAACCACTCTTGCAGAGATGCTAGTTTTTTTTCCAAAGTACGAAATGTTAGCTGGAACAATTCTCGTATCACCAAAGTGAAAGATCCACATCGATCCAGACATGAGAATTCGATATCGGAAAGCTGAAAATTCATCTCTAAAGAGCCTTACACGTTAAAGCAAGAGTGTCTGTGTATCAGGGTGCTTGTTATGCCGGATTCACAAAGTGATTAAAGTACATTGCTATGTGCTAGATTTACATTTGAACAAATATAAATGACGAAAAATTTTGATAAACTTACCATTAAAGTTAAGCTAGTTAACTTCTTTCACCCATAAAACAAACTCGTTCAGGCGACTACCGCCAAGTTCTGGAATAAAATTTCTTAAATTTTCTGTACTTTGGAAAACCGCGTTTATCAAAGAACATTCTTAACTTCAAATATTACTACTTTCATGTAGACGCATGTTGAATCATGGTGTGCTTTTGATAATATCTCCCTTTTTAGTTTTTATGACTGAAAAGGGTGTTTTAATACATACGAACACTTAGAATTACTTTGCTATGCATTGAATCATATAAGCAACTTGACGCGCTTTGATTGTGTACGCGTACTTTAAACTGTAAAAAATCTTACCCTTTTGCTGCATCGTCACTACCCATCTTTTATAGAATATCTCACTTTTGATCCATGAGAACGCTGCATAATAGGCTGAAGTAATCATTTTCTATATTAGCGGTGGAGGGACGATGCAGCAAAAGGGTCAAATATTTAACAGTGTACCCTGTTTAAAATATCTTGAAAAATTACCTCTGTTTTTAAAGACTATCTATTTTCTGACCAATGAAAACGTTCCATAGACGTTTTTAGATCGCTCTCATTAGTCAGAAAATAGATAGCTTTTAAAACAATGGTAATTTTTCACAATAATTTTAACGTATACTGATGGATTGTCAGCTTTTCAATGCCCATTTACGAAGTCGGTAGATTTCAATGTGGACCTTAAGGCACTACACTAGTCTCAGAAAAAGACCCGGATGTTAGTGTAAAGACTATGGGTGTGTTCTTTTCAAATTTCTCGCTCAAATTTTAATATATTTACATGATTTTTTTTGCTTAGGATAGCCGAGGATGATTTACAACCGGCGTAGTTTTTACTTCTTCGATTTTGCTTATGTATGTTTTATATAATGATAGTTTCAATTTCAGAACCGTTTAAACCGGTTTTGAAATTTAAAATAATTTTTTTAAAAAAATCTGAAACTAAAATTGAAAAAGTAAAAACCAGGCCGGTTGTGGAATATCCTCAACTATCCTATGCAAAAAAAATCACGTAAAAATTTTAAAATTTGAAACGAGATATTGGAAAAGAACACCCCCATAGACTTCAGATTATTATTCGGGTCTTTTTCTGTGCCTAGTGTGCGGCCTTAAAATTTGCTGGATGCGATAAATTTCCGAAATTTCAAAGCTTAAATGGACAAGTTCTCGCATCCACTAAAGCGGAAACAGACATCGATACCAATCGATATCCTTAAGTTGTTGAAACGACGAAAATTCTTTAGTATATATTTTGCTCCGGAGGAAAAAAAAAAACTCTACATATCAATGCAAAATAAAGTGCATAGATATGTGTAACAAAATTATCTTTAGATTCAGATTTCGGTACCGGATTAGACACCAGAATGATTTCAGATTTTGTTCATGTAGGATTCCTCGATGTGAATATGACGACACATGGAGCACAGTATACGATTGATTGAAAAGATTCTGGACAAAAATGAGTCATCAAGGCGGTCCTTGTGGTCGAGTGGTTAAGACACCACGCTGCTAATCTCTTTTGAGCGTAGGAGATTGTCGGTTCGAATCCCACTGGCTCCGTTGCACACACTCTTCATGTGTAGCTCCCGGTTGTAGTTTTCTTGTGTCGTAATATTTCCTTGTGCTATCTTGTCCTTGTATGTCCACGAATTTGTAAAATAACATGGATTATGTATTTATGTCTGTGTAAAAATAAAGGATCATTCGGCGTACAGTCGAATTCTACCAGGAAGTCCTCATCAAATTTTATAATAGAAAATGCCTAGCATTGCGATACATTGTTAAAAATTTAACTTTTTCTGCATCGTCACTTCATCCCTTTTATGGAATATCTCATACATACACTGTAAAAAATTTTACCCTTTTGCAGCATCGTCACTCCCTCGCTTTTATAAAATATTTGTCTTTTGACTAATGAGAATGCTCCATGATAGGCTGAAATGATCGTTTTCCATAAAAGCGGAGGAGTGAGTTTCAAATTTTTAACAGTTTAGTTGGGACAAAAGCGTCCGTGAAGAAAACGTTTGGACATCGAATGCTGTCACTCTCTTATAGATGCAGCAAAGTACAGGTTATGATTTTCGGATTCCTCGTCGAATCATCACCGCTCATTTCCGATGCCTTTACTGCATTTATAGGAATTAGATTGTTGTTGTTTATCTATTGAATCATAGAGCGATTTTTGTTAAAATCTTTCTTTTTGCTTTTTCTGACTGAAGGAGGGAGTACTTTTGACTACATTAGAAAAGCATTTTACTATGCATTGATACATGGAGTCATTTTGCTGTTTACTCATATATGGAAGCGCTTTGCCGCGCGCTTATGTGTAAGGACACTTTACTTGAGGCATTGTCACCTCTCGATAACCACTTCCGATGTCCGTACGATTCGATGTTGACTTTAAGATTTCATGAATGCGGTAGCTTTTCGTCGTGCCAAATACGTTACGCATTCAGAAAACCTAAAGATTCCCAACGATACTAACCGATGTTGTAAGTGTCATTTGAAAAGTTGACAATCAAAAAGTGATTAGAAAAGCGAATACATCAGAACTCAGCAAAGTGCGACCATTAGTAATGCGTTGCAAAGAGCCATCATATGTCAGTACACATAATTATGTATTACGGTATAAATAACTAAAAAGTAGGAAGTAAATTTAACTTTTTCAAAAAAATGTATAACCGACTCCAAAAAAAAAGCGCTAAAAAGAGTTAAATAATTCTATAAAATTCTCTAATGACAAATCGTTATCCAATAACCACACATTGACTATCATGTACCGGTATAAAACGGTTAAATTTAATATATAGAATTTAATATCCACCAAACATAGATTTTCCAAAGAATATTTTTTACAAGAGATTAATTTACATATTTATGATTTAATTTTTGAATATATACATATAAAAAGAAAGGAATTACTTTTTGAAGTTGGTGCCAAACTATCTTAAGTATAGTAAGAATTTCGGATATATTATGTCTAGTACCATAAATAAAATGGAGAAATCATTATCGATTATGATTGTTTGGCACCAACTTCAAAAAGTAATTCCTTACTTTTTATATGTATATATTCAAAAATTAAATCAAAAATATGTAAATTAATCTCTTGTAAAAATATTTTCTGGAAAACCTATGTTTGGTGACTATTAAATTCTATATATTAAATTTAACCGTTTTTTACCGGTACATGATAGTCAATGTGTGGTTATTGGATAACGATTTGTCATTAGAGAATTTTATAGAATTATTTAATTCATTTTAGCGCTTTTTTTTTAGAGTCGGTTGTACATTTTTTTGAAAAAGTTAAATTTATTGGTAACAATAACAGAGTAAGAGTTGTAAGCATAAAAACTCCAAATGGGTATATAAAAGAGCAGTTTCCAAAATTGCTGTATTACCTCTTGAAAAGTAATTCAGTTTTTATAAGAAAGTGTACATTATTGTAAAATTGCTTTACTTATTATTTATTATGTAAAATTGTTTAGATATTTGTTTAAATTTAAATTAACTGTGACTCATTTATATTGTGTTTAGTTGTATTGTTATTTATATTTTTTACAATGGTGTAATTGCAGTGTTTTAGTCTGAACCCTCCCCCCCCCCTCAGTGGTTTCAAGAGGGGCGGTATGTTTGATAAAATGCTAATTAATTTTCTACTGGCGGTGTCGCCTAGCAACCAAGATATACCTAATTATTTCAAAATGTAAAAAGTTTTCTGTGCAAACGATAATTTGTGATAAATACATTATCTGTTTATTTCTTCAGTTTTTACCTAAGCTGTGTGAAACAATATTCTTTTTGTTTTTTTAGTGTGATTAGAAGGTTTTTATGAGAATATGTTTAAAAATATTACGGTTTTTCATTGGAGTTGTGTTTTGTTAAATTATCTATATTCGAAAGAACCTGAGATGAGTTTTCTCATGAGAATAAACTGTTTTAAAGTAAGAGATGAGTATTTAATTTTGAGTTGAGTAAAAAATTAATTAATAAGATCGAATAATTGGAAATTCATCGGGTGGGCCTCCGTGGCTGAGTGGTTAAGACATCACGCCGCTAATCGTGAGGTTGTGGGTTCGAATCCCACTGGCTCCATTGCACGCACACTTTGTGTGGAGCTCCTGGTTGTACTTCTCGTGTGTTGTAATATTTCCTTGTGTGCTATCTCGTCCCTGTATATTGACGATGGCTTATAAGCATTCTTCATATCGAGCACACAAGTCAGATGTATGTTGGTTCAATAAATTCATCGGGTATTTGAGAAAATATGTTATAGGTGAAATATCACCAAGTTTATCATACTTGTAAATCTTTTACTGTTACATGTAGACATATCAGAACCTAAACTAGCTTATTTTATTTAGAAAATGACTCTAATGAATTTGATTAAATTTTGTATTCTATCGTTTTCGAACTTGAGAAGACTATCGGGCTTGGTCGCACGTCCAAGAAAATTCGAAAATGGGTATGTTTTGGTCATTATAAATCCGGTTAAACTAATTATATCTGAAAAATGGGCTCAAACAATATTAACAAAATCTTGTGTTGCATCGATTGCGGGCATGAGAAAATCATTGGGCTAGATCACACGTTCGAAATATTCTGATTAGTGGGTAATTTTTGGGTCACTACTGGTCAAAATAATTCTATCTAAAAAACAGCTCAAATGATTTTGACCAAAGTTTGTATTTTATCGTTTTTATGTTCAAGAATACCAATGAGGTTAAACTAAATTGCATGTTCAAAAACATTCAATAATGAGTCATTTTTGGGTCATTATGGGTCAAATCAATTTTATCTAAAAAAAAAAAAAACAGCTCTAACGATTTTGATTAATTTTTTTACTCTACTGTTTTGTATATTTGTTCTTATTAATATTTATTTTATAATGAATATTAGTAATTATAGGTTATTATATTAAACAATAATAAAGGCAAAGTTAAAATTATTTTTTATGCTTAACACTTAAATTGACAGATCATGGGTCCTAATGTCAGCGCTGCATATCGTTGATTTTTAATTAAAGATAGAGAGTTAGATAAATATATAAGATTCTTCGAAGCTTCCAGAAATTAGAAGCATCACATTAAGTATGGTTTTATGTAATGGCATTCTGATAAATATCTTACTCTTGTGATTTTACTAGCTTAGTATATTTCGACTATTGGCAGACCAAATGTTTCAATAATATTAATGAAATATTCTTTTATTTTTCAATTTATGCTTTTCTCCACGCCATAGACGGCTCCTTTAAACCATCATTTTGACATTTTTTAATCATAATTCGAAAATTAATTGGAAGAGAAAATCCGACTTTAAGAATTCGCAAAAAGCAGGATAGAATAAATATAAATATAACAAAGAAGTTGTAGGTTGCAATTCACAATTTTGTCGAACATTAATTTTGTAATTTATATCATAATTTTTTTTCAATTTACAAATTTAATGCATTTATGTTTGGATTTCTTAGTATTATAACCACGATAAAAAATATCCCATTAGGATTATAATTTCAGACGATATTAATAATTTAAAAAAATTGTAATTTAACATTAAAAATCTCTAAATTTTGAGTGTTTATAATTCAAAAATTTATCCTCCAAATGATTTGAAATTTTTTTTCTAGGCATACTTTATATTAATGGTTTAAAATATACTGTCAAAACTGGGTGTTGTTATTGAAAAAACATAAAGTTTGGTCACGTTTTCATTTGTAGATGCCCCTTTAGACAATTTATATATATATATATCATTTAAAAGATCACTTTATTTCTAATCACTTGGCACCAGTACTAAAAAGTGTTTTCGTAACTTTCCTCTATTGTAATTAAGTTCAGAGTTAGTAGGGGTATTTATCCCCTTTCCCCCTATACACACACCTACACGGCTGCGTCCTCTACTGAGCAGTTCTTTGTTCAGCGAAATTATAAAATCATCCTTGCATGAAATCCTAACTTTGTAATATTGCCCCTTTCTTGAGAATCTCAATATCAGTCCTTAGTTTTATTTACTGTCCAAGGAACATTGTAGCTCGCTAAGAAAAATATACTATCTAAGACAGAATTGTGTGTATCATATCATTTTTGCAACTTTTCACATCTTTCGCAATGAAACGGAACATTTTCATCAAACTTCGGTCTAAAGGTCAGCACGGACCGGAATTTCCAGGACCGACCCGCCTCATTTTCTACAAAAAAAAATAAAAAATAAATAAATCTCGACATATAGTTATGAATTTTAAAATAAATACTACATGCATGTATATGTTTAAAAATATACAGTGTATTTTAGATTACTATGTGTTCGCAAAACGTACAATAGAAAACACACAATAGTAGCGTTAATGATTAGAGTCTTAGACGCTTCAAAACTCAAATAAGGGTTCATTAAAAAATTAATGTAGTTCAGAATAACGTGCTAAAAACGATATTTTTTTAAGTAGTTTAATAAAAAGTAGATTTGTGAAAATATTTCTCTGTTATTTTTAAGACTTTTCTGAAATCCAAAGGAGCTACTTTCTGAATTATAGAACGTGCAAGAGGGTGAACATCACAAAATGTCAGTTTTTGACAATTTAAAATTTCAGAAGTAAATATATTTTCTATAAGAGAATAAAGAATTTTCCATATGAAATTGCTAAATTTTGGAGAATTTAAATAATAAGTTAATTTTTATGTAATTATATTTCATTTCTTTTCATATGTATGCCAGGATAATGACAATTTTATTGTAGAACATTATTATATCTATATTTTTTTTACATTTTTTTTAACTTTTAAGTCTAACATTTTAATTTTGTTTAAAGGAACATGTTTTCAATATAGTAGTTGAAATTCCATGTAAAGTTCAATTTTATTTGTTAACTAAGGGAAGTCGGAAAAATTACATAATAAAAGTCTACTCAATTTTTGGTACTTACGCCACCGCAGTTATCTTTTGGATTCCTTGTTGCCTTGTTTTTTACTGATTTTTGACGCAATTTTTAGTGTTTTTGTGGTTTTTCGTGCTTTTCAGTGCATTTTTTTGCTTATTTTCATACGCAATTATTTTTCTGCACGTGCGAACACGATTGATCTTTATTGGCGCATTAACGCAAGCTCTATTGCGGTGGCGTTAATACGTAAGTACCAAATTTTTACACAGACTTTAATCGCATTATTTTCAAAGAAATGTCAAAAAGATCTTGCTGGTAACTATGATTTTATTAGTTCTGACTTGAACTATGTCAAAAATAAGAAGAATTACTCTGCAGCGCCATATTTATGCATGGCAAAGAACTAAAATGCAAGGAAAATGGCATTCATTTTCTATTTTAAGTATGAAAAATTATTTGTAAAATACAGAATTTGTTACCTTCCTCATATATGTAAATCATAAGACATAAATATTAATTAGAAATTTAAAAAAAAAAAAAGCAGAAAAAGATATTTATTACAGTATAGCAGAATGTCCTTTACTTTGCACACAACGCAATGTGACATGCCTGGAAAAATACAATCTGAAATTCTAAGTCTTTTAATTGCATTATTTATGTTACTAGAAATGAAATCTCTCTTGAAAAGATATTTTTTCTATCAGAATGTATCAAAAGAAATTGCATTACATAACATTTAACAGGAGTTTTATTGTGTGGACTGCGATTTCCGTATAATTTTATATTCACCCAAGAGCTATTTCACTCGTATGCAAAAATGCATGTTTTCAATATTTATTACGATTTATAGATTATAGACCAGGAGGCAGCAGCAAAAACAATCACCTCATCGATTTCATGGCTGAAATTCCAAAATTAATTACAACTCAATTCGCATATTAAAATGCAATCGGTTTGCGAAGGTCATATCTTGGTGGAAAACACCTGAAAACCCCATTTTAGCGGTGGACTCATAGGTTGACTCATGGGTTTACCATTATATTTTCCTGCTTCCAGTTCTCCAAGTTTTCTTATCTTTGGGTGCAGGAAAGCAATGGTAAAGCTACGAGTCAACCGCTATAATGGGGTTTTCATCTGTTTTCCACTAAGATATGGTTTGGCAGACCGATTGCGTTTTAATATACGAATCTAGTTTTAAGTAATTCCGGAATTTCAGCCGTGAACTCGATGAGGTTGTAAGAGTCAAGGAGCTTTGCGGACAAACTCTACTGCCCTGAACTGACTCTGTTATGAACATGCTCGGCTGAGGACCAACTCTATTGCCAAGGACTGACCCCATGGCTTTGCGTGAACTGTCACTGACAGAATATTGTGCTAAATTCAAGTTTCTTCGGATTTCGGAAAAGGTGGCAATGGCAGAACGGATGAATGATTTTCTGGAACTTTCGAGGAGTTTAAAATAAAAAACAGTAAATTGTAGTATGAGATATAGATATGTAATAGTGATATTTTTATTTTTTTTTTTTTTTTTTTTTTTTTTTTTTTTTTTTTTGTTAAGATAGTGAATATACTCGTTTTCTTTGTGGTTTTGTGTCGCGATAAATAAAGATGGAAAATTACATTGTATTCTTCAGTTCAAGACTTAATATGTATTCATCTTCTACAGATTATTGTGTTTTTAAATGAATTAATCTACAGACCTGTGCAGCAGAAGTTTACTGAGGTGATTGTCTGTATTGCCGCCTACCGGTCTGCTAAATTCAGTAATACAGAAATAACATGACTCCATGTTAAATAGGACGTCATTCCCACTGCGGCGTAGAATCATTATCAATCACGAAATATCACTGAAATACTTACATAGGATAGAATTTAATAGAATGAAGAAAAAATTATTTATATTTTTTATGTTTTGATTCGATTTTCATAAAAATTGAAATAACTCGACAAAATTCTGCAACCACACATATTAAATCTTAAACGACTCAGTTGGGGTGTTTTTGTGCTGTTGTATGCGGTCAGACAGACGAACGAGCCAGACGATGATTTATATTATGTGCTTCGTATTTATATGATTACGAAATCAGCTAAAAATGAGTCATGTGCTTGATTTCATGAAAAAAAAACCCCGCATTATTTTTTCCGCAGGAAATTTCAATAGTAATTTAAAAAAATGAGAGTTAAATACAATATGATTTTATCAAAATTTATTCATATTGTTATAGAAATGCATTGAAATTGTCGCAATTAATTCAAATTGCAGATAACTACTTTCTAAGTCAGGTTTATTTATACGCTTGCAAGTACAATATTCGTCTGACTTATACAATCAATGCTACATAGGTTTTCCTTCAATAATTTATGTTTCATCGAATAAATTACTTCAATGAGGTACGTTTTTTTGCTTTTTTTCCCTATTATTCATTGACAATATGAATTAAATTTAATTCTTGCATGTTATCTTATCTCTTCATTGAAAAAAATCAACAAATTACATAACCCAAAGATCGCTTAGGATAACAATAAAAGAAAGAAAACGATCTTTACGAAAACGCTTTTTATTGTTGCCACCACTTCCAGCGTAATAATCAAACAGGTTTTTTTTTCCCTCCCGTTCATTGCCATGGTGATGATCTTCAAAGATTAGAACCGGAAAATCGCGAGAACAAGTGAGTTTTTCTTTCTGGGAAGAGAATACTGTATGCAATCAGATATTTATATTTGATGAGTATGAGAATTGTGAGCTGCCAGTTCCAAAAGTGTTAGTATTCTTCTAAAAGGGATTTATCTGGATAGGAGGTATGTGTAAAATGTTATTTTTAATTTCTCTTACAAATGCATTAGTCGGATTAAGACAGCTGTGAATTAGCCGGAACCAGTCGTCAAAGTCAGTGGCGTAGCTTGGATGGGTGACACCCGGGGCGGATGTAAATGGTGTCCCCCCTCCCCCAAAAAAAGAAAAAGTCCGGAATATTTTTTTCAATTGCAATTCTACGTTATTACAAGTAAAATTTCAACATTTGTTCGATAATTTTTAAGAATTTCATATTAACAAAGTAATAATATTCTCAATAGAAAATTTCCTAGAAGTATCATTTTATTTTAGAATTCTTTTTGAAAATGTTATGTATACATTTTTGCAAGCAAAGATTGTCACCCCTTAGAGAGTGACGCCCGGGACGGACCAGCACCTCCCCCCCCCTCCCACGCTATCTACGCTAGCGCTAATTTTTTGATGGGGCTAATTGACAGTTGTCTCGTTTCCTCTACTTTTATGATATATAAAGAAGAAAAAGATAAATCCAACCTGCTTTAAAACTTTAAATGTTATTTAAATGATATCAGTATTGAAAAATTGTGAAATCAATCTTGTAAAATAAAATACAAAATCTTCCGGGTAGAACCGAGTTTGATGTTTCGGTGGGGAAATTCCAGAATTACATCCAGAATTCATCAGTGGCTGTTCTAATTTCTTGTTACATTTTTTTTTCTTTGCATTGTTTTTTCATTCTTATTTTCAAAGTTATACTTTCACTCTTATAACTTATTTACGCGTAATTATTAATATATTAGTAAAACAAATGATGCAAACATTCATCTAATAATAAAAGATTAAAGTAACAGTTATTAAACATGTAAACAAATGATAAAAAATAAATGACTAATACTTTGAAGGAAGACCCTTACCCAGCGCCATTACTGCCATTACTGCCATGCGCCATTACCCCTGTCCATTACTTATGCTAATGACATGTTATAATTTCTACAGTTGTATCGTGCTTATCAAATGTTTCGGGACAAAAAAAAAATATATAAATAAATAAATAAATAAAATTACAAAAGCTTTTTTTTTATTGGTTTGAAAAATACCAAAAAGTTTTTAGAATAAAGTGCCGCAAATCACATGTAAATACTATAAATTGATCAAATAAAAAAAAATCTTTACAATTTAATGTTATTGCTTTTTTTCAAGATTTACAAGCATTTACTTCATGCTGTACAGTAGTAAAACCTCCGAATAACGGACGCTTCGAGGAAGTCCAATTTGCTTGTTATTAGGGGGTGTCTGCTATGCAGAGGAAAAATATGAAAATAATATTTGAGACGGAGATTGAAAATAATGCTCGCAAAATGGGGATGTTTGTTACGGAAGTTGTACTGAATTTTAGTAAAATTTCTCATATTTAAATTGATTTACCTAATATTTTTTTTTAAAGGGGGGGGGGGAAGAAAGAAAAAGTTTATTTTCAGTTACATATTGAATTTAAACTGTTTTTGACATTTTTAATTTTGAAAAATTCATTTTTACTAATAAAACACACTCATAAAAAAACATTATTTATTTACTTATTTGTTTAAAGAAATATTTATTTAAATCTTGAATTCAAATTAACATTTATTCTGTATTTACGTAAAAATGAAAAGAAAAACTTAATTCTTTCAGAAGTTATGTCAAATTTTAAACATAGATAAAATTTTAATAAAATTCTAACATATTTTGTAAATTAAATTAAAATTTTTAATAGAATTTACCATTTAAAAAAATAAATGAATGATTATGTATTTCAATGAAAGAGAGATCTTAATATAAATAAATAAATAAATAAATATATATATATATATATATATATATATTACTATATAAAATATGTTTGAATCAGGGATTCCGGCTTCTTTAGCTAAACCAAAAAAGGCCGGCCGGCCTTTTTTGGTTTTAACCACTTGAAAAAAAAATTGTTTTTGTTTCTAAAAAGTTGGTTTACAGCTAATTCATACTAAATTTGGATTACATTACTTTTAATGTACTTACAAATATTTTCTACTACAAAAATTATAAATTTCTATTAAATTTGTGAAGTAGATAAGTCTTTATGACGAGGAATATATTATATAGGAATTATAATTCCTATATAATTATATAGGAGACAACTGTGAAGGCGATATGTCTGAAAAAGAAAAAGATAAATATTGGAAAATGATTATACAAATTATAAATTACATAGAATTTGGAATATAAATGGAATATAATCTAAATTATATTTCAAAGTGGTGTTTTGAAATTATATGAGGACCCCAGAAGCCGAGGGGTATAAGTGACAAAATGTCGATTTGGAGTAAATTTGGTTTAAAAATAATTGATGTTAAATTGGAACATCAATAACAATTGAGTGGATTGAAATAGGAAATTTCTGCTTGTTGCATTCTGGTCTTTGAATTCTTATTTCAATAACTGTTAAAAAATAAAGTACAATTTTCTTTAAATGTGTAATTAATCAATATTGTTTGTTTTTCGAAAAAAGTTGTTTGCCTCTATAGCTCAGCAAATAATAAGAAAATTACTTATATTTCTTTACCTGAAATGAAAAAAGCATATATTTAGGTCGTCTGTGTATTTAGTTTATTTTTTTCAATTTTGTCATTTATACCCCTTGGCTTCTGGGGTCCTCATATATTACATAGCTAGGCATATACAACACATTTTAATAATAACGAAATTTAACATATCAAAATGGAAACATTCTTACACGCCCCTATGGGAAGATTTATAAGTCGGGAGGCGGCAGCACACACAATCACCTCATCGAATAAAAGTCTAGGATTAGTTAAATCTCGATTCGCATATTAAAACTCAATCGATCAGCCAAGTTATATCTTGATGGAAAACATAAAAAAAACCCGATTTTAGCGATTGACTCATAGGTTTACCACTATGTTTTCCTGCTCCCAATCTTCCGTAGTTTCATAAATTTGGGTGCAGGAAAGCACCAGGAATGTAGTGTAGGGTATACGGGGATATACGCCGTATACGCTCTGGATTTTTTAAGGAACACCGTATACACTCTGTTTCTCAAGAAAGCTATAGTATATACACTCTAGGGTATACCCTCTGTTTTGAACGTATAGACTCTGCGTAAAGTGTATATCCTCTGATTTCTTTACGACTACACCACTGGTAAGCACAATGGTAAACCTACGAGTCAACAGCTAAAAATAAGGTTTTTAGGCGTTTTTCACCAAGATTTGACTTGTGAGACAAATTGTACTTTAATATGCGAATCGATATTTAACTAATCCTAAATTTTCGTCAGTGAACTCGATGAGGTAATGGTCTGTGCTTCCGCCTCGCTGCCTATTAAGTCATAAGAGTGAACAATGTTGAAAGAAAATTTAGAAACGATATCATGATATTTGAGGAGAGTTAAAAATATAAGCATATAAAAAGAGAGAGCAATTAAACAAACATAAAAAAAGGTTCTCCAAACAAAATTTGTTGAATTAATTTTATTAAAATCTTTTTGCTATTTAAAAGATTGCATATTTATGTATAAATTCCTGCACATGTTATTCATAATACTGTTTTTAATAGTGACAAATGGTGTTTTTATTATGTGACTTTATGTATGATTTTAAATGTTCTTTATAAACAAATGAAAAAAAAAAAAACTTGTATATTATCAACACTTAAAATTAGTAATGTTATAAAACATGTACCTAAGTAACCACTGTTTTCTTTAATTTTATAAAGCAGTAAAAATTGGAAGGAAAAATCTGAAATTCAAGGTCAGTGTAAACCAGATAAATCAGTTGGTAGGCCCTTTTAAAACTTAGCTGACATAATTGTAGTTTTGTCTGCAGATCACTAGCAGCTCCTTCTATGTGTTATTCCAGTATTAATGCCTTCAGTATTGAAAAATTGGATCATTTATTAAATTCTAAACCAAATAAATGCCATTATAATTACTTTAAAATTCTTTAAAATGTTAAAATGATTAAAATGCTTCAATGCATGAAATTCAATTATGTCCATAAAATGGAAATTTTGGTCAAAAAATGCCGGTTAACACATTTAGGCTGCGTCAGTCACCGGTCAGTATAAAATATCACATAAAACCAGGGATGTAGTCGTAAAAGTAACAGAGGCTATACGCTCTAAGCAGAGAGTATACTCTCAAAACAGAGGATATACCCTAGACTGTGTATACTACAGCTTTCTTGAGAAACAGAGGGTATACGGTGATCCTTTAAAAAATCCAGAAGGTATACGGCTTATACCACCGTATGCCCTCCACTACATCCCTGCATAAAACTAAAAAAAATTGCATTGTTTTAAGTAATTATTAAGATAAGTATAATACTGTAATAAATAAAAGTTAAGTAAATTTTTAATAATTTTTCAGTAATTACTTATATATATTAATTTTATGTGATATCTGAAATGGCACTCAACGTGTTAAAATCAATAAAAGTTACCGGCCTGCCCTTTTTTTTTTTTTTTTTTCCTAATATTTAACCAGCTTTTTTGCAATACTACTTTGAGTCAAAAATAGTCTTATAAGTTCATATAACGATGTTAATTAAATTTGTTAATGGAGGTTGCATATAATAATATAATACATAAAATTTTTTAAAGTAAACTATTTCGCATACAGAACCCAATAAGAAATCTCAAAATATTGAAAAAACTAAACAGTTTAATATTACACCATACTATCACAAATACAGTAAAACCTCTAAATAACGGACACCTCGGGAACGCAGAAATTGTCCGCTATTCGGAGGTGTCCGCTATTGGGAAAACTTCAGAGATTCAATAATCACTAAGAAATACTTAATGTTTCATTAATTAGCTTTTATATGTCCTAAAACTTCCATTACATGATTAATCAGAAATTAAAATTATTTTTTAAGCAATAAAACTGAAATAAAATTGTGTACACCTTCATCCACTGTCTAGTACACTTTTGTGAAAAAAACTGTTACAAAAGTTTACTTTTGCTTGCGATTACATGTAATTTTATTTTTAATGTGACTTTATTGGACATTATAGAGTTCCGGGACGCATTTTCAGAAAGAATCACGTTTTGAGCACCTTATCGCCAGAACAACGATTGGCGCGGAGATGAAGTCAATGCTACGCACCCTTTTTTGTTTGTGACGTCAAACGCCTACAGAATAGCAACCCTTCCTTCTGCAAAGAGATCGCGTTTATTGTTCATTTGTTTTTCCGTAAATATTATCAAGCATAGACTATAATATGAGGAAATGTTATTCACCGTTGTTTACGATTAAAACATAATTTAAAACAAAGAGCTTTTTCAGATTAAAATGCTTTAAATTTCACAGAACTTCTAAACATAGTTTTTTTTTTCTCAACTCAAAAATATTATTTCCTCAACTTGCTATGTTAGGAAAGATTGAGAAGTTAATTAAAAACAGTAGTAAAGATTCGCTTGTAATAAATATAATTCTATTAATCATATGTTTTATGACACATTTGAACTTAGTTTATTTTGTGTTTAGCGATGCAGCTAGCTGAACGTTCTCGCTTTCGCCAACTCGCCAAGGCTGGTGCTCAAAACGTGATTCTTTCTGAAAATGCTTCCGGGACGGAAAGAGGAGAGGGATTATCATCCGGGGAAACGTTTCGAATGCTCTGGTAGATGTCCCTCCCGGGCAGCTTCCTGAATTCAACATTGGATTGGGGGGGGGTTGACTTTCCCCAGCCCATCCTCTACATTTATCTGTGATCACAAAATTTGTGATACATTTCCCCAATAAATTTAGACGCTTTTAACTTTTTCTTTCATTTTTTTTTTCTCGGTAAAATATGCTTTTTTATTCTTTATCGCCGAAAAAAGTGTCCGCTATTCCGAATGTCCGTTATTCAGAGGTTAAACATAGAAAAATTTAAGTTTTGGGAGTGGGGATTGGAGAATTGTCCGTTAAATAGAGGTGTCCGCTATTCGGGAGTGTCCGTTATGGAGGTTTTACTGTATTGAATAAACAGTCAAATGTGAGTATTATTCACTTCCAGAGAGTTCCGTACACTAATTATACGAATTATTAACTGTATTTAAAAAAAAATCATTGCTGAAAAAAATAATTAGACTTTGTAAAAAAAAAAAAAAAAAAAAAAAAAAAAAAAGAAGAAAAAAAAAACTATGTAACGTAGGTTGGGTAAAGCTTTATATACTAGGCAAGTATGAATGGATATACTTTAAAAGCTCAAAGAGATATGAAGCCTAAATAATATCAAATATTGCTTTTCTGTACAACTCTTTTTTTAATCTTATCTTAATATGTGTGCTATAAATTTAACTCGATACTGACAGTAAAAGTTGCGCAAATTTGAGCTTCAATTGGGCTTCCATAAAATTAAATTCAGCGTATTTTTTTTTCTTTTTTTTTTATTACAGTGTAGTAAAAACAAAACCCTTGTTCAAAATGTAAACTTCGGATTGTGCTAAGCGCTCTTTAAAAGAAAGTAGTAAAGTTCCAACGCTGCCTTGGTCCGTGCCGCGTTTTTCCAGACAGGTTTTTAATTAACTTTTAAAGACACTTTTTGTACTGCGACTGGGCATTGTATAATACAAATATATCATTAAAAGTTGTTACCTAGACTTTAAAAATCTATGGTACATGGAGCACGTAGCCCGAGCCAATGTCAAAACCGTCCGTTTATTTAAGGATTAATATGTCGTTTACTTATCGAAGATTTTTTTTCTGAAATCATTATTTACAATGCTTTTATACTTTTTAATGGTAGGTACTTCCTCAACACTTTTACTGAATGTCCGCAAATCGAAATTTTTGTGTGCAACGGAAAATGCGCTTTTCTGAAAAGTTATGAAGCCTAGGGTAATGGCAATAGTTTTATTGCAAAGTTTAAATAATACAGACAAGATTTTTTTTATTACTTTATAATATTCTTAAAACTATCCTTTACTTGTATACATTATATTTTACAAAATAGTGCCTTATTTGGAAAAAGATGAAAGAAATAGTAAGTTAAAACAACAACTTAGATATTGAAAACAAGAAACTGATTTTTTCCGATAAATTTAATCAAAATATTTGATAATTTGAAATTTAATATAATTATTTTCTTTCTATGCCTCTCCCTTTTTCTGGTCACATATTATAAAAATTCTCAAAACCAAGCTCTCGAAGAGCGAATTCAGAGTAAACAGTAAAAACTACTAAGACGAAATTGCAAGGGCATGAAGAATACACATGGATACAAGGGTACACAATAATGAAATAAACATAAATCTCTGTAAACAAAAGTGTTCTCAATAAGCTTGATCGAGAAGAAATTCCGATTATCGAAGTTCTCGTGATATTCAATATAGGAAATTAGTTCCAAGGTTATGATGTCATAGATAAATCATATAATCGCACCGATTCTTCCACATCACTTTTTATCACTTTTTTTTTCTTTTTCAAGATAAATGCGATATGTTTATCGTCTACTTTATTTTATCGAATGATGCCGTATACGGTTTTCTTTTTTCTGTTACTGCTTTGGGATCATCAACTAATAACACTACTGAAATTTTGTGTGTGTGTGTGTGGGGGGGGGGGGGTCACCTTTCTTCTTTCAATGTCACGTATATTGTCATGTTTGCCGATTTGGAACATTTCGAAGTGCATGTAATTGCAATCCTCAGCTTACGCTTTTTCTTTATTCTTTTTTTTTTTTTTTTTTTTTTTTTCGAAAAAGCGCCAAGACGGAATTTTTATAATTCGTCACGTTGTTAGATTTTTACTAAGCTAAAAATCTGGGAAAACTATTGTTATTGAAATGATGATCCTTTTCATAACTTTCTTAACCTTTGAAATTTTTTTTATATAATTTTGTATAATAATGTAACATATGTGGCTGCATAATACTTAATAGTAAAAATTAAGTAAAATTTTTTAAAAAAATCTTGTAGAACAGCCTATTTCACTAAAATTTAAAAAAAAAATTAAGACTTTTAATTTTTAAAAAATCTCTACTACTTTTATAAATATGTAAACATTGAAATTTTAAGAATTATGATGAAGAATTTTCATAAAGTACTGTAAAAAGTAATTAATTCTCATTAAAAATATAAGCATTTACAACAAAACATGACAAAAATCAATGCAAAATACAAAATAAAATGTTTGTTTTACGATGCTTGACAATATGTCTACAAGTTAGTTAGGGAATTTTACGGAAATTTTTGGAACAATATTATTATTTCCGTCTTTCAAGTTCTGTTCTGAACTTTGACTGGGGTATTAGCACCCCATAAAACTGTGCATAGATTTTTAGATAAAGGGATTTTAGACTTAATATATTTTTTTTCTCTTGTATATATTAAAAAATGAAGGAAATTCAGCATACTCTCAATTTAATTCCTTTTTTTTAATAACTATAAACTTGAAATATAACATATAATAAATTCAGCTCATCAGTGTATACTAGATGCTAAAAATTTTTAATTAAAATTCATGTACTACTTACAACTAAAGTAGGATTGATTTCCTACAGTTTCGAACAATAAAACTTGTTCATCATCAGGGAAACATTAAGAGATAAAACTAATACGTTACACAGTTCACATAATACAATACTAAAAGCAAAAACCCTTTTTTTTACACTGATGAGCTGAATTTATTATATGTTATATTATCAAACAGTGTAATTGATCCTTCTATATTATCTATAAACTTGAAAGTTGAACCCATTCACAAAAATAATAAAACAAGTAAAAAAAAATCAAACCTCTATCTAAATTAGCTAAAAAGCCTTATTATATATAGAACAAGCAAGTTATAAAAATATGAAGAGGGAGAAAAATCAGTTTAAAGTTTTCATTTGCATGGGTATTTGTTCTGGATCTATTAACAAAATTTACAATATTTCGAGATATAATTGTCGTATAGATAAAATTTAAGTGTCAAAATATTCACAATTAAAGAAGCTTTTAGTTAATATGAAAAAAATATAATCGATATTGTAATGAATTTCAAGATATTGCGTTCCCTTAAACTTGAGTTTTTATACGTAGAATATAAACATGGAATACACTGCAATAATATAATAACTTACGCATTGTTTCTTACTAATTGAACAGGGGAAGATTTACCACTAATCCGAGCATGCCTTGATCTAGAGCGTCAAATTGTAAAATCAATATCGTGATTAAAAATTCATTCATTCAAATCATTTGATAAAATTCAAGACAAAGAATAATTCCTATGAGTCAAAAACATATTTGTTCTAATTTTAAGATAGAAAAGTATAGCCTTGTTTTTCCGTTATTATCAATCGTAATTAAGAATTTTTCACCAAATAGCTCATGCGCTATATCTAAAAAGTTTTTTTAAAAACTGCAACTGAGAAGCACGTGCATTCTTACTTTCTGTAAGATTATCAAGCCTGGTGTACACAATTAAATGCATACCTAACTATAATTCAGGCAGGTTGCATTCTCAGTGGATATAGTAGTTGAGACCATAATTTTTATGTTGTTGTTGTTGTAAATAGATTCTATTTTCACAGATTTTTCTCTATAGTACTTTATACATAAAACATTTTAACCGTTAAAGCCGGATTCTTGAAAATTCAATTAAAAAATGTTTTTCGACTTTCATTTCTTAAATACATCGTGTGAAAAATACTTTAAAAAATCATATTTTGTTTTAAGTAGGATTTACGGCTAAAAAACAGTTTGTTGCTTCTCAGCAACACCGGGCTTATTGAAAAAATAATTTTCCTTGGTAAAATTCAATAATATTTAACACACATGAATTTTAGGAACAATAATAAAGAATTTCCACGAAGTATTTTAAAAAGAGCTCAATTCTCATTAAAAATAGAATAATTTACTGCAAAACATTACAAAAATCAATGCAGAATACAAAATAATTTGCTTAAAACAAAAAGATGAGGGATTGTGCCCATATAAAGTAGTAAGTGCAATATTGTGTATGGTATATTGAACAGTAATCAATGAATATATGGATACAGCCTCTAAGTCTTTTTGCTTCATTTAGGAAATAACGGATTTCGAACTTATTTTATCGACGATAATTTTTAGAATGTTTTGGCTAAGTTTTTGAGACTTTCACAAAAGTTGCATTATGCATATTATATTTTGATTGCAAATGCGCGGAGAAACATTATTTTGTAAACCTGCTTATTTTTCTTACAATTTTTCTTATTTTTTTAATTCTGATTGGAATATATTACGTACACTGTTAGTTATATTTTCTGAAAATAAAAATTTTTTTGTAATAAAAACTCTGCAAATTACAAGCAAAAAACTTGGCAAAATTTGGGCGTTTTTTATAAAACCCTTAATTTTTCTAGGCGTATACAAATTATCCTTATAAAAATGAAAACAGTTTATTATAATAAGCCACTTAATCATAATCTACAGTTTGAACGCTTTTGCTGCATTAGTTTCTACAGGGTTATTCAAAATATATTACTTTCTTCAATTTGTTGACGGTCCCCTATATGGGGTTTCGGAAAACATCTTCGCGGAAATATACGGCATGTACTTTTTATACGACATGTACATTATCTTTTTACACATTGGGAATCTCAGGGTAGAGGTCTGCACGGGCCCGGGCTTGGCCCGTGGCCCGTATTCGGCCCGGCCCGGCGGAATCGTTTCGGATTTTCTAACGGGCCGGGCCGGGCCGGCAGAATTAGAATAGTTTTTTCAACGGGCCGGGCTGGCAAAAAATTGGACGGGCCATACGGGCCGAGCCGATAAAAAAATTGTCGGGAATTTAGGTAGAAACGGTAAAATAGACCTATTTTCAACGAAAATGGTTTTAACTAGAATAAGTATAAATGTGCGTCACGAGCCATACTAGTTTGACAGCATCAATATAAAAATGTAACTTGTACAGTGTAGAGACATCGGACATCGGGCAGTTACATTATGTGTAACCCGTTTTAATATTTCTTTAGCTGACTCGTGCCGGGCCGAGATCAAACTTGCATTATATTTCTACATATATATTTCCCGGACCGGTACTAGACTTAATTGTTCTCATCATCTGTAGGGCAGACAACATAATTTGTAAAATTATTAACAGCGATAAAAAACTTATATTAGCTTAATCATTAGATATATACTTCTTGATGGTTTTTAAATTAATTTCTCAATAACGCGAAAGTTTCACACATTTTCAGATTAATTTTAAATTGTAAAAGCATAAAAGTAGTAAGCCTGACTATTGAAGGTATTTGGAATAGAATAGCGTTTTTTATTTTTGGTAAATAAAATACTTGTATAAGCTTGTTGAGATACAATAGTTTCTCAAATGGCTGCAGGTTTTTCTTCCTTCCTATGCTATCAGTTTCCGAAAATTCTATTCAAAACGCTAACTATGACACTATTTTATTTGCTTGCAGTGTTCCTAAATTGCTTGAATCAAAAAATGGATAACGCCATTCGATTATATAGTTGCTGAATAAAGACATTTGCAAATCTTATGCGTTTCTGAGAAGAAAAAATAAATTTAGAAATGTATCAGAAAGGAGCTTATTTGAATTAAAGAATTAATTTGGATTTAAATCTTTAACAAAATGATATAGAAATAATTTTATAAATCTTCTTTTATTAAACAGCTTCAAAAGTTACGATGTTTTTAACTTTCTTTCATTTTTCTTTTATTCTAAGCTATATTAATTTTTTAATGAATCTTTATTTGAATGTTGAAAGCCTAAGAATCTAAGTAATCATTAATGTTGCTAATGTGTATTTCCTGTAAAATATACTGTAAAATCATTCCATAGATAAGTATGCAATAAACTTTAAAGGAATCTTAATTATATGCTAAAAATCTGAATTTTTAGAGAATTGTAACGGGCCAAAACGGGCCGGGCCTGTTTTCACTGATTTCTGTACGGGCCGGGCCTAAAATATAAAAATTTAAACGGGCCGAACTTTTGAGTTTTACAACGGGCCGGGCCCGGGCCTGGAAATTCCGGCCCGTGCAGACCACTATCTCAGGGTATTTCCTCATTTTTTTAGATATTTAACAAACTGTCTAAAATTGCAAATGACCGGTCACCATTGACAATATAATGTAATTTATACCTACTAAATGTTATTTGAATACCTTAGTGTAATTTTAATTTTTCTGGTAGAAATACTGGATGTGTTTGTAAACAATTGTTTTCATGTGCACAATTTAACTCTCCAAACTTTCTATAATGATATACATATAAGTTAAGTGTCAAAATTTTATCTTTAACCAATTTAATTTATATTTAACCTGTAACTTATGTGTTGTTATAGTTTTCCTTACTTTTTTTCCTTTAGTTTTCCATTTATTTTGATAAGAAAGGTTTGGGTTTTAATAAAACTAACATAAAAACTTGTTTTTCGGGGCTACTTTGTAATTTTAAGCCTGGTTTGGTCCGAAGTAGCCCCAGTTACTTAGAAATGTCTTTTAAGTCTAGACAATAGAGAATTTTACTTAGCAAAATTCATTGTTGTAGAAAGAGACTTACTTTATGTTTTTTTGGGTTGCTGAATCCGTATTTTCAACTTTCAATCAAAATTTCCCCTGGTCACTCCCCCCCCCCCTTCCACCCCACAAAAAATGTTTTGATAAAATACCCCCAAAATAAGTTTGTTTTTAAAAAATTAAATTCTTTTATTGTTTTAGTAAAAAGTATCTGAAAATTTAGAAAATAGACAAAATTTGCAACAAACAAGGTATATCACATTAGTATTTAGCATGAACCTCCTACCCCCCTCCCTTCCCCAGCTGCGCCGCGGCACTGTGTGCACTACAGAGGTGTGAAAATTATTAGAATAATTGTGATTTTTTCAGTTTTTCTTGATTAATTTTGCATTACTTACAATTTTTCATAAAAGTAATTTGTTTTGTTGGTCTAGTCAAGTTTGCACTCCTTTAATTTGGTTTTGGGGATAAAATAATTTTAAAAGTTGCCATTTTTTAAAAAGAAAGGTATTTTATCCAAAGTAATCAAATTGTTTCCATTGCATAAAGAGTTAGATTGATTAGCAAACAAATGTAAAATTCAATTCTAAATTGTTCTGCTTGCTGTGGTTAGTATTTGATTTCCTTTCTTGAATTGGTATCACTATTAGTTTATTTTTAAAACAAATCTTTTAGCCGTTTTGATTAGTTTATATTAACTGATAGCTTTTTCTCGTTTGTCAAAGGATTATTCCGTGATTAAGGGTAAAGCAAGTGATATTTCTGCTTAAAGACTAGCTGTGATAAAGTGTCTCATTCAAGAAAATAATGATACACAGAACAAAATCGCTAAAAAAGCAAAATTTTTTCAAGCATCTGTGTATAGAATATAAAGATTTTTGAGCTCCAAATGTGGATATGAAATTTCTAGAATAAGGATATGCGGAAGGAAAGGTAAGTTTACTGCAAAAACAGAAGAGGAATTATTTAAAACTGTTAAGACTAACAGAAGAGCAAATAGCCATGAACTAAAAATCTTTTTGCTAACGTATGGAATAAATGTATGTGATTCTTATATTCGTAGAATGCTTAGCTCAGCTGGAGTCAGTGCTCGTCATCTTCGAAAAAGGCTAAAATCACATCCTCTATGGCAAAGAAAAGATTTGCTTGAGCAAAAGTTGTGCAATAGCAATTTAGAAACTACTGAAGAAAGTTTGGAAATATTAATTTTCCCTTAATTAATCAATTAAACTTAAGTTGTTCATTTCTTTCCTTGAAATCATGTTTTGCATACTGGCTAAAGATGTAAATCTGATTATAAATTTCTTTATAAGAATATTTTTCGACAAATTAGATATTTTAAGGAATCTATTAATCTATTTATTTAAGGAATATATTTTAGGTATGTTTTTTCTGATGAATCAATGTTTATCATATCAGAAGAAAGCAACCAGTATCTCAGGAGAAGTACCAGGGAAGAAATTTTCCGAAATTGCTTAGTACAAAAAGTTAAACATCCTACTAAATTAATGGTTTAGATCATGATGTTTTCTGAGGGTACTATACTTTTATACATTGTAGAAGGCAATATGAAGCAGTATCAGTTTGAAAAAGTGCTTGAACAAAGATTAATTCCACAATAAATAGACTGGTTTCCAAATGGAAATTTCATATTCATACCTAATGGAGTTCCGTGCAATAAATCTTCATCTTTGACCAAACGTTTCGATGGAAAAAATATTAAAAACTTTCCATGGCCTAGAAATAGCCCCGATATGAATCCCATAGACATTGTAATGAAAATTTAAAGAATTGCAGCATCACAAACAAAAATGATTGATAGAAAGACTCATCCGAAATCGGCACCATAACAATGAAATACAAATTAATAGCTAAAAATTCAAAGTATGCCAAAACGTATCGAATCTTCAATAAAAAGTGTGGAATGCACACTAAATAATAAATGTATGAATATTTTTAAAATAATGTGTTATATTTTTATTTTAACAAGATTTTATTAAAAACTTCACAATTATTCAAATAATTTTCACACCTTTGTAGGTTATGTAATTCTGCTTAACCACTAGCATCGTTAGCGATCGCTCTCCTATTTCTTTATGAACTTTCCCTATAAGGCTAACTTTATGTTTTTTGTGTTGCTGACAGCGCCGTACGAAAGGGGGGGGGGGGGCGAAGGGTTTGGTTGCCCAGGGCTCGGAAACTTAAGGGGTACCAAATTTAAACCACAAACATAATTTTTGGTCTGTCACAAGAAAAAGTTGGGGTAGAGGGGAGCCAAATTGTAACTTGTCCCCGGGCGTAATTTTGAAACCGAATTTTAACTTCCCACCAAAAACATCCTTCCCAAAATAGGATTTTTTAAAAATTGTTTCAGAAAAAAAAGTATCTAGAAATTCAGAAAGTTGACAAAATCTGCAACAAATAAGATGTATGACATTATGACGTAGGATGAATGAAGCGGGGGGAGCCTGCCTCTCAACATGCGCTGCAGCGCTACGTACACTAACGTTTGCGTTTCCCTTCCGAACTTTGCCTATAAGGCTTATTTTATGTTTTTTGGATCGCTGAATCCGAAATTTTAACTTCCTACCAAAATCCCTCTCAAATTTTAGCGACATGATCCCCAAAATAGGTTTAATTTACAATAATAATCCAAAAGTATGAAAACATGGATGATTGGGAGCAGGAAAACATATGGTAAATCTACAAGTCAACCACTAAAATCGGATTTTTAGATATTTTCCACCAAGATATGACGTGCCAGACCGATTGCGTTTTAATATGCGAATCGTGATTTAATTAAACCAAATTTTCTCGATGAAAGGATTGTCTGTGCTGCCGCCTCTCGGTCTGTAAGAAGATTGTGATTTTGTTGATTTTGAATCAGCAACTATGACTTCACTGATTACACTGATAAACCAGGTTTCTGTTTCTAACTAAGTATGCGGTGACTTTTATATTTTAAATGGTGCTGTGAAAGAATATACCATTAAAAAGTTTCCATCACAAGTTTAAAATTAATATTTAAAACCCTAAAAATATGCATTATTTATAAAGTTTCAGAAAAATGGTAGAAGAATTTTTGTAAAAAGGAACGATTAATAAAAAAAATGTCTTATCTGTGGATGCTGTCTTATAGACACAATCACTAGCTTCCCTAATAAGGTTCCAACAGTAATCTCCGAGTATATTAGGGGTCCACCTGCCTTGATATCTGGTTTCCATTGCAGAAATATCCTGGTAGAAGCGCTCTCCATGCTCGTCGCTCACAGCTCCCATAATTTCCATGGAAAAAATTTAGATGAGATGCTAAAAAGTGAATTTTCAACGACATGAACATCTTAAATCTTTGTAACTTTTTAACATGTCTTTTAATTAATGTTTCACAGTTAGGACTTCGATGATTTCCCTTTAAAATGTGTCACAACATTTTAAAAATCGATCCATGTTGCTTTTTCTAAATCACTTAATCTATCATCAAAATTTTTGTCTTTCATAAGATGTCTAATTTTTGGGATTAACAAAAATACCCGCCTTAATTTTTGCATAGCTTAGCAATGGAAATTCTTCTCGCAGATTTTGAAATCCATGACCTTCATTATTCATAGCTTTAACGAAATTCTTCATCAATCCCAACTTTATGTGTAAAGGTGAAAGAATAACCTTTTTTTTATCGATTAGAGAAACGTTTTGGATATTTATTATCATATGTGTTTTAAATATCAATATAGAAAATTATTTTAACGTTTTGCTTGAAAACAAAAACATTCTTTTGTTAATATCTTAAAATCGTCTGCAGACAGAAATCTATATTTTAGATTAATATTTATTATATAAGTTTTCATACATGATTTTAAAAGAATGTTTTCATCATTATATTTTAAATATATATTTACATGCAATTATTAAGTCATAAACATTTTTCATCTACGTTATAAAGTATTTAAAATTACATTAAATTAGGAAACTTTTAGTAATACAATTTTTAGTTCGCATCAAATGTTTTCAATATCTTGATGTTTTACTACTGATGATTAGTAACTAAATTTACTACTGATGTTTTACTACTGACTACTACTGATGATGATTTACTTTTTACTTACTGATGTTATATCTTGTTAATTTCAATGTGACATTTAATTATTGCTAATTTTCCAATTTCTTTTATTTTAAAAGCGAACATTTATTTTAATAAATAATAATAGAACAAAGACCATATTAAAAATTTGCTATTTCACCTTAAAATATGCTTCAGTTGTAATTCATTTCTTTCAATTCGTATTATAATACAAAATTCCTTCCACGTCCTTTTGTTTGGAACATTAAAATTTGAGCGATAAATGGATTCATATTGCAAACCTTTTTTGAGCCTTACTTCACCTCCACCTATCTCAATCCTCCATGATATATATATAACCCCTCCGTGTATAACAATTCCGGGGTCAACCTATCCACGAGAAAAAGAAACTCATTCACCAATGAAAACGTTTCATAGTCGTAATGGAGCATTCTCATTGGTCAGATTTACAGTGGCAGCTGTAAATGACGTCACTATATTTTACTTCGCTTTGAAATTTTTCCACGATTTCAAAAAGTGTATTTAATTAAAACTTTTTATTAAAGGAAAGCGAAGGTGCGTTTTAAATGCAATATTGTTAAAATTTTGATACTCGGGTTGTTTTAATTTTTTTTTCTTTACAGCCGTGAATGACTCTTGAGAATTTCAAATCTATAAAAAACATTGTGAAAAGTTACCTCCGATTTTAAAGGCAATCTATTTTCTGACCAAAGAAAGCGTTCCATAGTCGTAATGGAGCGTTCTCATTGGTCAGATTTACAGTGGAAGCTGTAAATGACGTCACTACATTTTACTTCGCTTTGAAATTTTTTCACGATTTCAAAAACAATATTTAATTAGAACTTTTTATTTAAGCAAACCGCGGGTGCGTTTTAAATTTCATTATAATCCCCACCCCCATCTGCCAGGTAGTTTTGCTATAGTTTTAAATGCAGATTTCTGTTAAAATTGTCTTTTTTTTTTTTGTTAGATTTTTTCCTCTCCAAGTTTAATTGCTGTATTTATCAAAATTGTTTCAGCCTAAAGTGGCTATGATTGACCACAGCTGTTGTAATTTTTTATCATCCTTTGAAAATGCAAACACGTCATTTTGATGGGCTATCTTCTAGTTATGCAAGAATATGCTGCTGGAACAGACGGCAGGGCATTTCCATTATGAAGAAGAACAGCCTTCAAGTTGGTTTTTGAACCATCGATGAAAAATCGCCATTGTTCCGAGTTATATTGACAATTTAAACCAGACATTAAACCACTTATATTTTGATAATTTAAAGCATACATTAAACCACTTATATCAGAACAATAGCATAAATCATCTTTCTTGAAAAAATTGTCGAATATTTCTTATGTCGATTTAAATAAATAGATATCTTTGTACTGTTTTTCAGGATATTCCAACCTTGCAATCTTGATCCAAGTAATTCTGAGTTTTCCTTTGATAAATTTAAGTCTCGCATAAGACCATTTAATTTTTCTTGAGTAATTAGGTGTGGTTCTTCATTTATGCCAGAAGATTAGTTTATATCAGATGTAGAGGAAGTTTCAGTTTCATCAATTTCCATTTCTACAGCTGCATCGTGATATGTAAAATTCTCTGGAGGTTTTGATATTGGTAAATCATCATTATGTAAAACTGGGTGCATTGCTGAATCTAAGTTCGGGTATTTAATTTTATGTTTACTTCTTGCAGAGAATAATTTAATTTTTATAATACAAAATCCCGTCAGTTATATGATCGTTCGGCTTGCGCCATATCATGGGTATAGCAAAGGACATACACTTTTTTTGTACCTTTCATCCACGCCCGGAGGTTTGTAGCATATTATGTAAAACATGCTTTTTCAAAATTAGCTCCCCGCACACATAAGAAAAAGAATCGGGTTCATTAACGCATCCTCTAGACATTTTTGACTTATTTTAGAGGAAAGTAGGATAATTATAATCAAAATTTAAGTAAAAAGTCTTATAGAACAAAGGAATAGTTGTACACTCGTCCCGAATGATAAGTTTCAACTGTCACGGATTTGTCTTAAAGCCAAGTACTGTGGGGGCGGTTAGTGCTGTCTGTTCAAGGTCGCTAACATAAAATTTATTAGAGGGACAACTGTTTCTACTCTCTCGCTGTATCTTCTATCGTTGTAATAAGTAAAAAGAACGTTTGTGTGAATCAAACGCATGTTATAGAAAAACGTAATATAATTATAATGCAGGGATGAAAGTGCACTAACGCCATTTTGTAGCAACTTTGGAGCAGCAAAAATCGAATTTTGGAGCAGTAAAATCTATTTTTGTAGCAGCAAAAATCAGATTTTGTAGCAGTAAATATCAGATTTTGTAGCAGCAAAAATATAATTTTGTAGCAATAAAAGCTTTTTAGGAGCAGATTGGAATATTCTAATGCTAATAAACTCTTAACAATAACAATAATTGCTATCTTGAAAAATATTTTTACATTTGAAAGAATAAATACTCAGATTAAATTTCTCCACACTTTTCAGACCTTTTGATGAAATTTGCGGTTTTTAGTGATCTTTTAACATAATTCACGCCTTTTCTCAAACTTTTGACCGTGTTTGTTCGTTTTTTTAACTAGATTTGCGGGTTTATTTAGGACCTTTTGATGAAATTAGTATGTTTTCTGAGATCTTTTGATGAAATTTACGGATTTTACGATCCTTTTGATGAAATTTTCGGTTTTTTTTTCACACGATCTTTTAAAGAAATTAACATTTTTTTCACGATTTTTTGACCGTATTTTGTCCTTTTTATGACGAAGTTAGATAACCTTTGACTCGAAATTTGCATGTTTTTCAGAATCCTTTACAGAAATTTGCGGGTTTTTTGCTGTTCATTTTTTGACGAAATACGCTTGTTTTTCGGGATCCTTTACAGAAATTTGAGTTTTTTTCGCGATCTTTCACAGAAATTAACTTTTTATTCATGATTTTCTGGCTGTGTTTTATTCTCTTTTTTTTATGATATTAACGATTCTTTAGCAAAACTCAGGTTTTTATCGCGATCCTTTGATGGAATTCGAGTGTTTTTCGTGATTTTTCGATAAAATTTGCGTGTTTTTCACGATCTATAGTCGAAATTTGCGTTTTTTTTTGCGATCTATTGATGAAATTCAAATGTTTTCACTATCTATTGGTGAAATTTGAGTGTTTTACGCGATATATTGACGAAATTCAAGTACTTTTCGCGATCTTTCAATAAAAATGTGCGTGTTTATCGTGATTTTTTTTTGACAAAATTTGTCTTTTGGCTGTGTTTTGTTCACTCTTTTTTATGTTAATAACGATCCTTTAGCAAAACTCAGGTTTTTCTCGCGATCCTTTGATGAAATTTGAGTGGTTTTTTTTCATGATTTTTCGATAAAATATGCACACTTTCACGATCTATAGACAAAATTTTCATGATCTATTAATGAAATTCGATTGTTTTTCACGATCTATTATTGGTGAAATTCGAATGACGAAATTAGCGATCCTTTGACAAAATTCACGTTTTATTTTTTCGAGATCCTTTGACAAAATTCGAGTGTTTTCCGCGATTTTTCGATGAAATTCGAACATTGTTACCGGTTTTTTGCCGATATTTACGGTCTTTTCCTTCAGTGTTGAATTCAGGTGGTGTCCCGTGGGGGGGGGGGGGACATCCACCCCTAGGAGCAATGAAATGTTCCCCCCGGAAATGTTGAGATTTTGGGTTTTCAAAGGACAAAAAGTGCAACCCCCCCCCCGCCCCCCGGGAACTCTATCATGTCCCCTGCGGAGCTACAGAAGTCCCTCCTGGAGGAAAGTGAATTCAACACTGTTTTCCTTTGGCTGCGTTTTTTGTTCATTTTTTGACGAAATAGCAATTTTTTGAGAAAATTCTATTTATTCATTTATTTATTTATTTTTGTAATTGTTTGACAAACATGTAGCGGATTTTCGTACGCGCTTTCATTCTGCTTTCGGTTTTGCCGTCTATCGGCAGGATTTGCCGAGGAGCGAAATAATTCACTACCGACACGGGAAAGACACAGAACAGGAAGATACTTAATTTACAGAAAATATGTACAATACATAAGACAGGGGCGATTCTGAGTGAAAAAACTTTTTCGGAAATTCACATCGCATTTTCGAAAATCGGTGGCGGGGGAATTCTGCGGGTTCCCCCCCCCCCCCTGCGATCTTCAGACGAAATAATCAGCGATTTATCTGCAATATTTTAGAAAAATCGACGATTTATTGCGATCTTTTGTCGAAATCGGCGTTTTCCCATGTGTTTTTTATGAAATCGGCGTTTTTTCGTCGATCTTTAGACAAAATTTGCATTTTTACGCGATCTTTTCTTGAAAACGGCGTTTTATCCCCACGATCTTTTGACGAAATCGGCGTTTTTTCCGTGATCTTGATGAAATCAGCGGTTTTTTTTTCAATGATCCTTAGGAAAAATATTTTTAAGCGATCTTTTATCGAAAATGGCGTTTTTCCCCCGATCTTTTAACGAAATCGGCGTTATATCCGCAATCTTTAGAGGAAATCGACGTTTTTCCGTAGTCTTCAAACAAAATCAGCGTTTTATCTGCCATATTTGGTGAAATTGCCGGTTTTCGCGATCCGCAGAGGAAATTCGTGTTTTTCAGCGATCTTTTGAGAAAGTTCGTTGACAAAACATTGCGAAATCGTCGTTTCTCCTCGAAATGTTGACGAAATGTGTGCTTTTTCGGCGATCCTTTCACGAAATTTGCATTTCTCCGCGATTGTTTTTTCCGCGCCCAAAACCGTACAAGTTTAAAACTATGTGGAATTGATAACCCAGTTTTAAATTTTTCGAAGAGGATGCCTTAAATTTTCGGAAATTTCGGACGAGAATCACACCTAACATAGGAGGCGAACTCCCATTAATTGGGAATAAACATATTTCGGCAGCTCTCATTCGTATCGCCCAACGCGCGTGCTGCACGTCACATGACGTACTGCTTCGAACTCTGCGATCGGCTGCGATGAAAATGAACGTAGGATTGACTCGAGGGAAAAACAACTTACAGTCGTTTGCGGAGCCACGATAAAACTCCACAAAACACCGCGTGTTTTTTGTGACCGAATGCGCATGTTTTTCGCAATTTTTCGGTTAAATTTGCGCGTTTTTCGAGATTTTTTGCAATGTTTCTTTGTTTTTTGACGAAATTAACAGCTTAAAAAAGTCATTTGTTTTTGTTTCCTGGATCGACGAAATCGCGCTAAATTTCGTTTTGGCACTAAGTGCCTTTTGGCGCAGATTTGGCGCAAAATTGAAAATATTAGCTGTTTTGTAGCAGTTTGGCGCAGAAATGCGGTTTCGGCGCAGTCTGGCGCAATTGGCGCAGGTCTTACATCCCTGTATAATGCCTATATGATGTCTACATACTCTGAAATGCATAAATGAAATTTCTCAAAATTGGAGGGTGATAGAATATTTTTACATATTCTTTTTCAGCAGCTTGAAATCTATAAAAAACACCCAATGTATATAGCGAAACAGAAAATTCTTTACAATTTTTTTATCAGTGTTATTTGTATAATAAAAACTAATGCAAATAATTTTTACCTTCAGGTAAAGATATCTTAACGTACGTTAAGATAGCTCTTACGTAAAGATAAAAATTATTTTACTAGTTATTTTCGACGTTTTATTCTGTTGTTGTTTTCGTTTTTATTATACAAATATCACGCATATATCTATCATGAAAGTTTTTAAGAAAAAAAGATTTTGTTTGATTTGAAATAATAGTTAGGAATTGGTTACTCTGGGGAAACGAAAAGGCTTCGCAAAATCTGTTGCGTATAGCGACGCTAAGGACGACTCTGATATAATGTTATCTTATTGGCGTGTTCAGAGCATTTATTTTATATTTATTATTTGATTGAGATAAATTAAATACGCTTATCAGATTTTTACATTATCGAAAGGTGTAGTGTAAAGTGTACCTTTTTCTATGAGTGTTTTGGGGTCATCCAGTAAATAAGACTCGCAAATTTTGTGTTTTTTACCGTTCTCTATTCCTATATATCACAGATTGCGACACTTCAGTGACACCCCTTGCCCTATTATGATGTCACATATTTATTCCAATTGTTCATCAAGAGATAATTTTGATTAAAATGGAAAAAAACATTTGCGAAATCTTATGGAAAGTACGCGTTATCATTCGTCTTTTTCGCAAGAGCACCGGAAGTGTTTTCAATATTTTTTAAGCATTTATTATTATTATTACTATTTTGCATTATATTTAAGTGTATTTGGATTTTTTATATATTTTTTTTAATATTAGTTTTTAAAATAACTAGAATTTTTTATTTGCAAGATTGCCGTAACTATTCTTTTTTTTCCTGGACAAACTATGACAAAACTACCCAGATTATTAAAATATTATTGAAAAAGCTTCAATAGTTAAAGAAAAAAGTATTAAATGATTTCTATGGAATTTTGAACTTTTTCTATCCTCCCACCAACTTATTTAAAGCACCACGAATATCTCATATGAATCTTTTATAAATAAAATTAGCGCCAAGAAAATTCATTTTCATCAGCTTTATTCATTCATTTTCATTATCTGATTAATTCATTTCGCTTGTTTCATCAATTACATTCATTCAACTGTGGGAGGTGTTCGTCGGATAAATACTAAACACTTCTTAAACAATCACATTTTTAATGGAGACATCACAATATCTATACATATTCGGTAAAATGCGTAACAGATTCACAAATCTTGTTATACCACATAAACGTCTCGGGTTGAGACGACATTCCAACTCATATCACAAATCTACACTCAACGCCAAATTACTTCACTTCATGTTTTAAAAAGAAGGCAAAATATCTCAAGATATTTTGCCAAAAGTGCCAGTAGCGCCACCTATAGATTCTATAATTTAAGGAAGGCAGTCTTGTTTTTTACGATCTTCCACGATAGCAATAAATGCCTCTTTAACAAATTGCTCGTCGTCTTTAAGCAGTTTACACTTCATATTTTTTTCACGTAAAACTGATAGTTTATCCCCTTTATCCACATCTAACTCTAATTCCGTGCCCAAATTGAACAAATTGATTTTTTTTTCCTTACAAGGAAGGTCTCCATACTGGGCATACCCAGAATTTTATGAACAAAAATACTAATTAAAGTATTTATGTATGTAATAAAGGATCAGTCAAAATTAGCGGCGGAATCACATTAGATATTGTGTAAAAAAATAAAATGTTTTCGAATATTTGGCGTGAAAAGATTAAAGAGTCACTCGATTTGGCGGGAAGCCTTTTTCTCGCCAAAAGCAAACGATTATAATGAAACTCAAAACTGTTAGATATTTAGTTTGCGTGTAAATGGTATTTAATGAATTTAAACATAAACAATGAGAGACTTTAATGTATCATGTACATCTATATACATAATGTATTACACACACACACACATATATATATATATAAATATATTACTCGTTGAAATAGTTATTTAATTAATAGCTGGAAAAAAGTTTTCATAGCTAAAAAAATCATATTGATAAAATTATCTTCATACATTTAAGCGTATTAAAAAATAAACGTCATATGTTTCCATAGCAACAAAATCTAATCGACAATTCTCAATTGGACTTTGAGCTTGAAACAAATTTAATTAAATTTAAATTATGAATTTCGTTTTAAATCTCAAATTTTGATGATTAAATTTGAATATAAATACATATAAATTTCGATACAACGAAATTATACTTAAAACAAACTAAAACTTACAAAACTAAAATTATTTAAATTAAACTTATCAAAAAAAGTACAACATTAAACTTTTTTTCCTTGAAGTGTATTTGACATAAAGAATTTTTTTGAAATTACATTCCATTGCCAACCGGCGATAAATCGCCAAATAACGAAATTTTCATTATTTTTTTTACAGTTACTGAATGGAAGTTCCGCCGGAATTTTTTTATAAACGTATATATATACACGAGAAGAACATTCTGTAATTTTTTCAGATTTTTCGGAGTATGCCCGTATGGAGACCTTTCTTGTTAGAAAGAAACGCCATTTTTCTCAAATTAGCTACAGTTAATTTATGCTTAAATTAGAAAACTATTAGATACGTGACCCAGTAAATAATAAGAACAAAATAACTTCCTTCCCCTTACAGGTAAATAAAACAGGTGAATATGGATAAACTTTCATAAATAAATGTTTAAAAAAAATGCAGGAAATAATTTAAAACATACTAAAATATACCACTAATTAAATCATGAGCTGATGAAAATATTTATCTATATTAATAAAATAACAAATCGCTCTGTGTGTGTGTGTGTGTGTGTCTGCGATAGTTAGCGAAAACTACGGTACGTACGAAGCTCAAAATTTTTCTGAGAGTAGCCCAATACCTCCCCTGATGCACCTGACGCTCAGAATTTCAAAATTCTATTTATTAATTGAGTAATTAATTAAATTCCAAAACTCACTCTCATAAAAAATCACTTTTTTTAGCTTTTTTTCCTTTCATTCTCTTATGGTTGGTTGGTTGCATAAAATTTTCGCAGAAATAATTTAAAAAACTGGGACTGACCTTTAAAATTCATAGACTAGCAAACTGTCAGTTTAAATGAGGATTTTTTCTTTTTAATCACAGCTGCTGTACGCCATGGAGGAAAAATATAGGTGGTGGCGAAGTAAACCGAAAAAAAAAGGTTTGCAATATGAAGCCATTTATCGCTGAAATTTTAATGTCTCAAAATAAAACATGAGGAAGGAACTTTGTATTAATAAGACGGATTGGAAGAAATGAATTACAGCTGAAGCATATTTTACGAAGAAATAGTAATTTTTTTAAATGGTTTTTTTTCTATTATATTATTTATTAAAATAAATGTTTGCTTTTAAAATAATTGAAATTGGAAAAATTAAAAAAAAAATTAAATGTCAAAACAAAATTAAAAATATTGAAAACATATCATTTGAAGTAAAAAATTGCATTACTAACAGTTTTCTGGTTTTTTTTTTTTTTTTTTTTTTTTCAGAAATTTTTAATATTTTATAACGTAGATGAAAAATGTTTATGATTTAACAACATATTAATAATTCCATGTCAATATATAAAATATAATGATGAAAAGATTCTTTTAAAATCATGCATGAACACTTAAATAATAATATTAATCTAAAATCTAGATTTCAGAGTGCAGACGATTTTAAGACATTAACGAAAGAATGTTGATTCTTCAAGTAAAGTCTTTAATGATACTTCTATATTGATATTTCAAAGTCATATGATAAAAATAATCAAATAATTCTTGCCTATGATTGATCTAATTGTATCTTTCATGCATTCCGATCGTGTATTACAGGCAATAATGGCACAAAACGTTATTTTTTAAATGAAATTTGAGTCATCTATTCAATAACAGTTTAAAAGGTAAAAAACAAAAACAAAGAAATACTGGTTTAAACCAGTTTGAATTGATCGGTGTTTCAAAGCACATGGTTTTGTTGGTGCTTATTTGGACTTAATGTAGCGGATTTTAGAGTTACATTTTTTGCGTCACCTCAAGACATTATACTGCCACTCTATTAATTTCTTTTTACTGTATGGTTGTACGCATATTTTTGGCATTTCAAACATTAGAATGTATGAGTCATTAGCTGTGTTGTAGTAAAAAACATTACACAACACTTTTCTATGAGTTTATTTTTTTAATCATTGATTAAATTTAAATGTGTTCTATTCAATTTAAAATTGTAATATGGCTTTAATTTGTTTTTTAAAACAAAAATAAAATAGCTGTTTGGCGTACCAATTGTTTGTATCCGCAAACGATTCATTCACCATAATAAATTATCAAATAGCAAAGTACATTATCTATCAGAAATAGCCATAAAACGAATAGTAGCAAAACTGATTATAACTTTAATGTTTAGACTAATTTAAACATAACCCAATCCCAACCAGAAAAAAAAAAAAAACAGACCACACTGTGATCTGTGATACACAAAACTTCCGTGAATATAAACCCGACCCTGACCTAAAAATTCTGTTTGGAAAAACTATGGATTTGATAACTGACCCGAACCAAATCTGAATCTCGCAAAAATGTTCAAGTGCAGCATAACCCGATTCAAACAAGAAAAAATAATTTTCGTGGGCATGAAACCTGACCCGAACCTAAATATTTTCTTTAAAAAAACCCGAAATATGATTCGAACGAAATCTGAAACCAATAAAAATATTCCAGAGAACTATAACCCGATCCCAGCAAGACAAAATACTTTCCATGGTCATAAACCCGACTCAAACCTAAAAAACTCCGTTTGAAAAATCCTGAACTTTGACCCAAACCACATCTAAATCTGACCAAAGTATTCGAAAGAACCATAACCGGATTCAAGTAAGATAAAATAATTTCCGTGGACATGAACACGGTACGAACCTAAAATTCCCATTCAAAAAAAATACCTGAAATTTGAATCTAACCTAATCTGAAGTTGATAAAACTATTTCAAAGAAACGCAACCGGATCCAAACAAGACAAAATATTTCCATGGACATGAACACAATCCGAACCCAAAAAATTTCTTTGAAAAAATCGCGAACTGAACGAAATTTGAACTTGGCAAAAATATTCCAGTGAAGCATGTCATTATTCGAACAAGACAGAATTATTTCCGTGAACATGCAATAAGACCCGAACTCAACAGTTATATTTAAAAAAAAAAAAAAAAAAAAAAAAAAAAAAAAAAAAAAAAAAAACCCGAAATCTGAATTGAACCAAATCTGGACCTGACAAAAATATTCCAAAGAACTATAACCCAATCTAAGCAAGACGAAATAATTTCTAAGGACATAAACCCAACTCGAACCTAAAAAATTTGATTTGAAAAAAACTGAAATTTGACCCAAACCACACCTAAATTCGACCAAAATATTCGAAAGAATCATAACTGGATTCGAGTATGACAAAATAATTTCCGTGGACATGAACGAGATCCGAACCTAAAAATTCTATTTGAAAAAATACCTGAAATTTGAATCGAACCAAATCGGAACCTGATAAAAAATATTCCAAAGAATCGTACCGGATCTGAATTAGACAAAAAATTTCCATTCACATGAACCGAATCTGAACCTAAAAAATTTCTTGGAAAAAATCACGAAATCTGAACTGAACCAAATCTGAACTTGAAAAAAAAAATATTCCAGTGAAGCATGTTCTTATTCGAACAAGGCAGCATAATTTCCGTGAACACGCAAGAAAACCCGAACCCAAAAATTTTATTTGAAAAAAAAGCCGAAATCTGAATTGAAACCAATCTGTTCCCGACAAAAATATTCCAAAGACCCATAACTGTATCCGAGCAAGGCAAAATAATTTCCATGGACATGAATATGACCCGAACATTAAAACTCAATATCAAAAAATACCTATAATCTGAACCGAATGAAATCTGAACCCGACAAAAATGTTCTAATGAATCATAACCAGATCCGAAAAAGACAAAATAATTCCATGGACATGAAACCAATATATGGTTCGGTAACATTTAGGTTGCAATTACATTACGGTAAGTCTTTGATTATATTTAATTTCCCGTTAGGTTACAGATAGGTCACGGTTAAGTTAAAGTTAGATTAAAATTAAATTGCATTTATGTTATGGTTAGAATAAGGATAGGTTACAATAAAGTGAAGGTTAGGTTACATTTATGTTATATTTAATTTACGGTAAGGTACTGTTAAGTCAAAGTTAGGTTACAGGCAGGTTATGGTTACGGTACAAAAGTTTACGGTTAGGAATTTACCCATAGAGTGAACATTACGCATGATTTGATTAAAAATAACACTTTTGTTAAATGGCTTTGAAATTATAATACTACATACCAACATTTTAGCTACCAGCGAGTATCGATTTCATGCATGGTATATTCGGATTTAAGAGTGATATAATTAGTTTGAAATTCAAAATATTTCACTTGGGATTTCTATGTAAAAAAAAATAATAATAATTAGTTACGTGACTTAACAGTGATTTTTGATAAATATCAACACTTTAACACGAAAATCACGCAGTCGAAAAACAATTGGATACATATTCCCTCCCGCGTTTCTCATCGCTCATTTTGAGTATTTTTAATACTTAACATTAGCTGTTTTTTAAACCGATTTTTCACACAGTCAGTGGCTACGTATTTCAGACAATGTATTTCTGCATGTTTCGAGTTAATGATAAAATCATACAAATTTCAAGTTCGTTTAATATTGTTAATACGGACTCGGGCAACGTTGGCCGGGTCAGCTAGTAAGAAATATTATTATACGTTAAAATTCAACTTTTTTACCAAATTAACTTACCAATGACATAAATCATTCATTTTAAATATATGAAATATTATAAGTAATTCAATCTGAAATAATGTTCATCCACACATAAATATGAAAGCAACTCGAAATATAAATAAAGAGCTTACTTTACATCTAAAAAATAAACAACATACGAAATAATAAAAATTGTCAAAATCTTTTTTTATACGCTGTGCACAGATAAAAATAATAATAATAACTACGAAATTCACTAACTCAGAATCCTTGCTTTTAAAAACAATATCAAAAGAAATCACTTTCATTTTCAGAAAACTGTTTCTTAATAATCTTACTCAAAATCAACATAAAACAAAACAAGACAAATATATATATATATATATAGGTAGGTATATGATAGGTAATGATTCTAGGTTACCATTGTGATGCCGTCCTATTTAAGATGGTCTTCTATTATTTCCGGATATAGTTTAAAATATGGAATCGTACTAAATTTTGTATTCATGTTTTATCTTTATTTATTTAGTTATTTATTTATTTGCGTAAAAGCGCAACAGCTAATGTAGCAAGGTCTGAATATTTATAAAATTAGTCATAATACGAACACAGTTCATTTGCCATATCTGGCGTACAATTTTCGTCTTTTTTAAAACAACCACTGAACAGAAATTTTATTTAAAAAATATTTGGCGTATGCAGCAAAACTGATGTTTAGCAACTTCCTTTGTAATAGAAGGCTTTCACTTTGATTTTTCTACGATATATGTTTGATATCTCTGCCTTTTAGTAATGTGGATACACCGGGTGAAATATAATGTTAGATCATGGCCGAAGGCCGAAGAAGAGAAAACGTTAATTTGGAGTTATCCGATTACGAAAAGACATTTCCTGTGATAAATAAGGTAATAATGATCATTTAGGTAGCTTTCATTGCAAAAAGTAAAATATGAGCTTATTCTGTCACAAGCACTTTCAGAATTTTCAAGTTATGTTTTTGAGACTTTCTCAAAAGTTGCTCTATACATTTAACTAACATAATATGCAAATGAAATTTTAATAGCGTTGACGCATGCGCTATAAAAAATTATTTAGTAAACCTGCTCATTTTTCATACAATTTTTATTAATTTTTCATTCTGATTGCAGGATACTGTGTACAATTTTGTTGGTCGTACTTTCGGAAAATAACTTTATTTTATATTAAAAACTCTGCAAATTATAAGAAAAAAACTTTGTAAAATTTGCGACTATTTTTATAAAAACTTTAATTTCTCTACGAGTATAGATGCTATCCGCATAAAAATGAACACAGTTCATTAAAATAAGCCACTTAATCATAATCTATAGTTTGAACTCTTTTACTACATTAGTTTTGACAGGGTTATGCAAAAGATATTCGTTTTTTTTAATTTTTCAATTTGTTGACGGTCCCCTATGGAGTTTCGGGAAAACAATTACGGAAATGTATGACCTGTACTATTATGTTTACACATCTGGAGTTTCAGGTTAATTCCTACTGTATTTTTCTATATATTTAAAGAAATGTCTAAAATTGAAAATGTCCGGTCACCTTTGGCCATATATAATGTATACTTAAATTACGATTTCTCTGCAGTGTCAAGATATAATAAACCGATTATAGAAGTAATGGTTGTGAATCGATGCTGAGGATCTGTGATTCTACACAGGCTGTACTTTAAGCCGGTGTCACTACTAACTCGGGCTGGCAGAAACAATAAACTTTCTATAAAGCCCTTAAAAACTTTTTAAATTACGTTTCTATGGAACATTAGGAACTACCTAATTGATTTCAAAATTAATGTTGGCATATTAATGGTGACATCCCCTGCCTCAACATGGGCATTTTATGTTGGTGCCACTAGTCCTAGAGAGATGGTAGAAAAAAAAAATTGGAATTCGACATGATTTTAAGATGTAAATGAGAAGATGGTTTCTAAAAAATTCAAAACTTCAAATGAGTACTGAAATAAGTGTATTGATTGAGCATAGAATTTTTAAAATATCATTTATTTAGAATTATCTTTAGTTCTTCTTATTAATCTAAGTTTTGCCTGATGCATTGTAATAATAAAGTTTAGACATTCTGTGGTTTAAATGTTAATTTTTGAATTATTTCTAAAAGTATAGTTTGCCCTAATAAAAATTAGACATACAAATATCACTTGGCATCTCTATAATAAAAGCCTAAGTCATGTGACTGTCATCAACACTTCCGGGCTTACCCACTTCACTCTTTATATGCTTTGCAGCCAATTTCATGTTAGTCAGCGCAGGTGATAAGTCGCCAAATTATTGTACAGATTATTGTTATTATAAGCGCGCATTTGGTTGTCATCAACAGTTTGCTGTGATGACCACTTCGTTTTTCATAAGGCGAAGCGGCCAGTTTTAATGAAAATCATTTTTCCGGGTAAAGCTGTATAAAAGTTATACTTTTGTAAAGATCGCTTGAAAAAACAATATTTGAGAGATGAATTACATTGAAGTACATGCATATTTTGAGATTACTTCAGTGAAGTTTAAATTAACTTCACAAAATCTGTTTCCACCAAAGCAAATATAAAAAGATTCATTCTCCAATGATTGAAAAAAATAATAATTTATGGAGGTAATAAAATTATATAGCAAGTTCTCCAACCATCAATCTTGTCATGCAAAAATAATTCGAGTATATAATCCAATCAAACTTCAGCTTTATTTTGCTAGGTGAAATACTATACAACTAAACTTTCAAAACGCTTTCTTAACAAAGTGAAATGTAAATAAGCCAACTCAAATAATATTTAACATACAAATTTTATATCTTATTGTAAATTAATTTGATATCTACGTACCATTTACGTAGATCACCGTAAATTATTGTTAAGCACCTATTATACTTAAGATTGTAAAAACCAATAGCATTCAAAACAGTAATTTAATACATATTTATTAAATTGAAAACACGGGAAGATTTCTAGGCACAGATGTCAAATGCGCACCACATTGCCGATTTTTTTTTTTTCTGACGCCAAATTCAGCGAAAATTTCGTTTTCAAATACCAATTATATCTATATTTTAAAATTATTTTCTATTATTTTAAAAAGGAAATAATAATAAAAAAAAAAGTTTAGTTAATAATTATAGAACAAAACTATAGCTTTAAAAAAATAAAAGTAAATAAACAGTTTATTAATAAATAAACAACAGCTGCCGGGTTACCATGCGAAGCATCCCTAGTAGCAAACCAATATTGGTCCAACGTTACGTCAATATTTCATATGTTGGAAATATTGGCAATAAAACGTCAATATTGCTCCAATATTGGGATGTTTACATTTTGCCCTTATTTAGCCAATATTTGCAGCCAATATTATGCCAACATTGGGATTTCATTGAAAATATTGACAGCAAAACGCCAATATTATACAAATGTTGGCGTTTCATTGGAAATATTTCCAATAAAATTCCAATATTTAACCAATATTGGCATTTTATTGGCAATATTCCCAATGAAACTCCAATATTGCATAACATTGGCTGCAAATATTGGCTAAATAAGGGCAAAATGTAAACATCCCAATAATGAAGCAATATTTCATGCCAATATTGTGCCAATGTGCCAATATTGCTCCAAGATGTATCCAATATTGGTCCAATATTGTTTGGCTACTGGGGTACATCGACATTTTGTTGCAACCGTGCAAATGAGGTGCGTTTATTTATTTACTTTTTTTGTGATAAATGTTTTGATATGATTTTTGCGGCTTTCAGTAAAGGCTGCTTTTTTATTACTTTAATGCTACTAATTTAAGGTGGAAATGTAACAATTTTGCATGGATATATTTTTTTTATTTATAATTTTGTATCTTTTTTTAAACGCTATTTTTCTGAAGATATAATATTTTGATACTTAAAAAGGCACATAACATTAGTTTAAAAAATGCATTTAAGTGTATAGTATTTATTTATATACGTGCATAATAAGTATTGGTACTACTTAGTTATCAGGGATCATTAAAGGCCTTTTACAGAAAAAGTCAATGACCAAACCCTAAGACCTGGAGACCAAACTGGTCGCCAGGGACACTACTATTTCAAATATTACGCGAGCAAAGCCGCGTATTTTGCTAATTAAATTATAAAAACCATTAGTTACAAAATTATATTTTAATCTTTCTACGGGTGATTTTAAATTATTTTTACTAGTGAGCACGTGACATATTTTTTGCGCACAGTAGTTACTCTATTACAGATGAAATATATTTCATAATAATGATAAGCGAAAAAAAGAATTACACATACCAGTAGTAAAAATGGAATTTTTATTTATGCCATTTGTGAGAGTAAAATTTTCAGAAAATCGCGTTTGCTGTCAAATTTGTAGCAGCGCGCCGACTGCAATTATTGTTGCATCGAAAAGTGCATGAAGTTATGCACAAAATTGAACCAAATTTTTAGGTGTGTTCGTAATTATATAATACGTAGCACCTATAGTGGTCGTTCAGTCCGTCCGTCTGTCCGTCCGCATATAACAACGCAAAAACTACCCAACCGAATCGTTTGAAATTTAAAATACGTATTTATTGCATAATTTTGTCGAGTCATTTCAAATTTTATGAAAATCGGATGGATAGATCAATTACAGGGACAATCAAAAGTATTCCATTACATTACGGTCAATGGGGAAAAAAGTTTCAAATGCATTTTAATCGTTTGAAATTTAAAATACGCAATTATTACATAATTCTGTCGAGTTATTTCAAATTTTTTGATAATCGTGTGCATAGATCAATTACAGGGGCAATCAAAAGTATTCAGTTACATTATGGTCAATGGGGAAAAAATTTCAAATATATTCTATACGTTTGAAATTTAAAATACATAATTATTACATAATTTTTTCGAGTTATTTCAAATTTTATGAAAATCGGATGCATAGATCAATTACAGGGGCAATCAAAAGTATTCCATTACATTACGGTCAATGGGGAAAAAAGTTTCAAATGCATTTTAATCGGTTGAAATTTAAAATACGCAATTATTACATAATTCTGTCGAGTTATTTCAAATTTTTTTATAATCGTGTCATAGATCAATTACAGGGGCAATCAAAAGTATTCAATTACATTATGGTCAATGGGGAAAAAGTTTCAAGTATATTCTATACGTTTGAAATTTAAAATACATAATTATTACATAATTTTTTCGAGTTATTTCAAATTTTATGAAAATCGGATGCATAGATCAATTACAGGGACAATCAAAAGTATTCCATTACATTACGGTCAATGGGAAAAAATGTTTCAAATGCATTTTAATCGTGTTACACTCATGCGAACTTAATAAAATTTATATGCAACTATAAAGTACATATTATAATATACATACATTATATACTTACATAATTTGTGGCGCAAAGAACATTTGTTATTGATTTACAAGGCCACACAAAAGTATTCCATTACATAATGGTATAGGGAGAACATTGTTTGATGAGCGTTTTAATTGTAATTCACTATTTACAAATGTTAAGAGATTGATATATGAAAGTAATATTTTTAAAACTTCGTCATCGTTCGAACGCACCTAATTTGCTACGCTTCACGTGCAATTTCCAACTTGTTTGAGTATGTTTTGGTTATGGTCTTAAGGACCTCTTTCGATGTCTACAGGACCTCTGTCGTGAGGGCATTTTTTGTGACATTTTCATTATTGTACCATCGAAAAGTGTATAAAGTTATACGTAGAACTGAACAAAATTTTCTGTGTATGTTTTTGTCAAGAGCCAGTAGGCTCATCCGCCTGTAGGGAGTGCTGTAATAGCGATGTCAGATCCATTTTCATTATTGTACCATCAATCGAAAAGTGTATGAAGTTATGCATAGAACTGAACTAAATTTTTTGCATATGATTTTGGCTATGGCCAACAGGTCCTCTCTGATTTTTTTTTTTTAAATTTGCCGAAAGAAGGAGCTGTGATAACGATTTTTGTCCCTTTTTCATTATTGTACCATCGAAAAGTGTATGAAAGCATAAAATTGAACAAATTTTTTGTGCATAATTTTGGCTATGGCCAATAGGGCCTCCTTCGGTTTGGAAATATTATGCCGCAAGGGGCGCTGTAAGCTTTTTTTTTTTACTGTATTATCTAAAAGTGTATGAAGTTATGCATAGTTTTGAACCAAACTTTTTTGTGTATAAATGTTTTTATTTATTTATTTATTTATTTATTTACTATGATCAACAGATTTTTCTTGAATGTGAAAATATCTCCTCGAAAAAAAAAAAAAAAAAAAAAAATAAAAATAAAAGGCGCTGTGATAGAGACTTTTATACAGCTTTCTCGATTTTCGGCAGTTCTATTGACCATCGGCAGCTCGTGTAGCGACATGATCTTGCGTCTTGCTAAACCAACTATTCGCAAACAGCTGATGTACAACAGAATAACGAAAAACTATTGATTTTAATAAACATCATGATCAAGATTAAGTTGTTTTCATTGCTATTATTTGATTGAAGCATAAATTTAATATGGAAGTCTGATTTAGTATAATATTGAATTAATAACATCTGTAACTACTTTGAATATTAAGACTAGTCGTTGGGGGCACCGTAATACTTACCCATCATGGATATGTAATATGAAAATAAAACATGTAAAAACTATTTATACAATGCATTGCAATTAATAAACAAAATTTAAATATTGTTAATATACATAGTAATGCTATATTAAAGAACTGCTGATGTACCAATTTCGGCAAATTATATAAAACGCCAAACTATTCAAGTAGTAGCGAACTGCGTAAAAGAAACATCCTTATAACTCCAAAAATAATAATTATATTAACTAACATTTGACTGCGTCGGATTCAGCGTCTCATTTCCAATTAAAATAAACCTCTGAATTGAAATTTGAATGAAATACAAGGTCATGAAAAATCGAAGAATGTGTAAAACAGGATTACAAATATCTCGGCAACTAATAATCCGATCGACTTCGTTCTATATGCAAAATGTGTGTTATTTTATTGCCTTTTACGTCCATTCCTTAGAACAAAAAAATTTGAAAATTTTTATGTACCTTTCATCAGAACGATTTTTTCGAGAGTCCTAAAAAAATAGTTCCGGATAATCGAGGTTCCTGATATTAAATAGGCTTCGTCCCATTCTTACATACTAACTACATACAAAATTTCAAGTCTCTATCTCAATTTGTTCGGGAGAAAGAGCGTTTACAGACTGACAGACAGACAGACGGACGGCAAAATTTTTTTTCTAAAAATATGTTTTTCGGAATCTCCACTATCTAAAACGTTTAAATCCGTCAAAGAAAAATTTTCGATTTTCAAAACGATTGCAAGACTTACCCTATACTACGTCTGATGGGTAAGTAATATATGACAAAGAAAAAGCTTTGGGATCGATACATCCAACTAATTTGTAGTTGTTGTTAAAATGTTTTCGTTTCTAATTGATAAAAATAAACGAGTATGATAGAAAATTGTTGGTTTTTTGAAATTTTGAGAAAAATTTCCTAAAAGATATGTACAATAGATATTTGTTTATTTATATTACAGAGCAAAAGCATATCCGTCCAGTGGCGCAGCAAGGATAGGGATCCAGATACTTTAGATACTACTAATTTTGTAAAGTTTCTTTGTTTTATCTAATCGGAGAATTTTCTGATATCAATGAAGGCGAAGAAAATTTTATAATATTTGTGGTATCGAGTGCATTTGGACCCCCTCCTTGGATATGCCACTCTGTTAAGATGGAGCGATATTTTGTCGTTATAGTTCAAGGAAAAGAAAAAAAAAACATTAAGCATGCGTTTATTTATTTTCAAATTAAATTGTTCCACGATTCTGGTGGATTTTCAACGTTACAGCAACAAGGTTTAAAAAAGTTTAAGGGAAAGAAAAGACACGTCATAGCGATGAAAGACAGCAGCGTAACCTATAATTGCACTAAGCATGTCTAAAATAACAACTGGAATCATAGAAATGCGTGTTTGTGGGGGGGGGAGGGGGTTGAATGAAATCATCTCATAAGCTCTAAATTGAGGATAAATAAAGTATTATTCAACGTCTTAATTAGATACTTAAAACCAAAAGAAAATTTACCTCACTCAATAAAAATTGCTTTACGTGTATTTCCTTCATTTAAGCTTCATGTAATATTGTACAAGTGCATGTTACTAATGTGCTGATTAATCACGTAGTTACAATAAATTTTCTGTATTTCCTTCGAATACTCGTCATACAAAAATAAATTCCGTCATTGAAATTTGGGATTTCTTTTCTATTACTACCCCATTGTCTTTACCATTTCCTTATTTCAATTATTCCGAAATCTTATATAATGTCTCTTCTCAATTATAGATGACAATCTATATATTTAAAACACCTGGCTGTTTTTTTAGTCATCAGTCCTGAGCTTCCTACTGGCCCGATTTTGATAATTATTTTTTTAAATGAAAGCTGTTTATGTGTAGATGTGCCCATTCTGGCTAATTTTTAATTTATTTCCATTTTTATATTTTATTTTTAATTTTAAAAGCTTTTTCGTGACATTTCTTCAAAACACTGGCAATAGGTTAAGTTTTTCTCACTATAATAAAAATTTATTTTGTTTTATTCCTTTTCACCAATCAGGATCTTGATCTCATCGGTGAATGTGTAATTGCATTTCAAAGAAAAAAAAATAATGGTTTTCGTAAAATTTAATCCTAATAAAATGATTGCACATAATTATTCACTAATCGCTATACAATACACAGATTATTTACTGTGTGATATTATTAAGTATTATGTGAATAAAATAACAGAAAATAAACTTTTATAAAATATAATATCTAAAGCGAAATTTTATCGATGGAGAAAATGTCGTCATTGAGAAAACAGATAAGTTTGTTCCAAGAATGTTATATACATTGTTATAGCTGTTTCAATGATGATGTCATATTCACTGACTTTTATTCCTGCATCTAAATAAACTGAACTTCTATTTATTTAAAGGTCCGCGATGTACACGAATGAAAATATTTCTATAAATTGCGCCATTTCCATTTAATTACAATAAATATTTTATGAAACCAAGGAATTTTTAAATAACTGCATAAATCACGCTTTTATTTCTGGAAAGGATGAGTGTTTCAGAAGGTGTAAATGATGTCATATTAGAAAAAAATATCCTGTGATATAACGGTATTACGATATTTCTATTTTACATAATATCAAAAATTAATTAAAATCATTTTGTTGTATTAAGTTATTATTTAAAATAAAAATAAATAAAATGTTTTCTGCTTATCAACAACAAACACAAAAATTTTGTTCTTTTTTATAACAAAGATATCGTTTTTCTTTTCGTTGTCATGACAATAAAATTAATTTTGACAAGTTCATGGAGGCTACAAACCAATATATAAATTAAATTTATTGCAAGTGCTATAAATGTTTAGTGGATTGGTTATGCAGTTTAATTCTCTGTTTCTATAATAATTAAAATATTTTATTGATACTATAATTATTGTAGAGTTACCAAGAGATATTTAAACGGAGAAAAAATAAACTATGAAGATATTTTTGAATTCGTCTTCTGAGGTATTATATTAACTTCCTAAACAATTTGGCATTTAAATAATGTTTAGAAACTACATTAAAAAAAGATTTGTAGCTGAAGTTAAGTCCAACATAATACTTTATGAGCTGTTTTCCTTATTTTTTATTATTTTCTGAAGTTTGTGTATCTTCATAATGAAAGATTACATTATCCCTATTTTAAGAAGTGGCAATTGTTTATTTCGCTCTGTATATTATTGTGTATTATAAAACTGATATATATCACATCCAATGTATACTCTTTCCCGTCGAATTTCGACGGGTGCAGCTAGTTATACTTAAAAAAATGTTCTGATTTAATTATTTACCTGCTTTTTTTTATTTCTTATATACTCACGTTTCTTCCTTCACTTAACATATTTTATTATTATTGCATGTGATTAATCACCAATGTCACGATCTCTTCAACGTGCATTTTTCGCATCGTGGTAATTATAGAGTTAAGCAAAAACGTCATAGAAGTACGTAAGGTAGCGTTTAGAATATCATATTGCATATGGTTTTCAATACTACTCAGGTAACCATTATAAGTAATGACCGTAAGCAGCGCTACCTAGGATTGCCAGATTTATCTAAGAAAAAACGGAAGATTTTGATTGACACAAAATAGTTTAGTTTTATCTTGCTATCGTTTATTTTTATAATTATATTAAACTATGTTCAATATGCCAATAATGTTATTGGTAACGAACTTTTTTAACCTTCACTGTTAAAAATAAAGGTGACAAACCGGTTGCATTTGGCGCCCAGGGGTGAAAAGGTGTTACCATTTGACACCCACGGGCTTGAAAATGCATTTGGGGGGCCGTTGGGTGTTTCACGCTAATTAGGGTGCCGCGCAATGCATACAGTTGGAAAATTTTCACCCCTTAGTCATTTGCGCATGCTCTGTGACACGTATCCTTGCCCTTCAACACGCTATCACTGGTGGATCAACAAAGCAATTCTTTCTTACGTTGACTATCACTGATATACGCTATCCCAATTTCGCTTATACCTTCACTTGGCTAACTTTTGGCGAGCTTTATTATTTAAAGCACCCCTAGAATTTAAAAACATTTGAACATTTCAGGGAGACTTTGAATGTGAAGTTGATGGCTGAGTGGTTAGAACGCTGAGCTTGTAATCAGGCGTTGTAAGTTCGAATCCAGCGAGGGAGAAAAGTCAGTTTGTGTATTTTTTAATTTTTTATTATTGGGCACTCTGGATTAAGGGTGCCATCTTTTCACCCTAATTAAAGGTGCCATTTTGGCTCCTTTAGGGGTGTCACCAGTGAGACAAGCCTTTCACCTTTGAAAGGTGCAATGTGTCACCATTAGTTTTAACAGTGTTCCTACCCTGTTCAAATTTTACTTAATCGTGATAAAAACATTTCACACCAGAATTGTTATTTTAAACATTTTAATATATTTAATTGACTTATTTCTCTGAATCTGTTATTTAACTTTCTTTATGAAAAAAGTTCTGTTTCGAATCGCAAAAAACGAATTATAGTTATGGGTCGATTAGACCCATTCAGGGTGGGAAGGTTAAAAGGGGTTATTATTAATTTATCGATTTAATCATTATTCTCCGTCGGTATTTGTATTGCATTATTCGATTAATATCGTTTAATTTTGTAGTCATATTAAACATTATATCCCATTATGAATGAATAAATAATTGAATTGTAAGAACAGCAATTAAAGAGCATTGTAAAAGAAAACTTTGCTGTCAAAGTTTTTAAAAAAGCACCAAATGTGAAATTATTAGGTTTATTTATGCCAAAAGTATAGGAACTAAGTGTGTACTCGTGTACTTTAGTTTTGGTAATAAATACTAAAGTTATATGAATATTTTAGGAAAAAACAACAAAATAAATCGACGAACAAACGACTACGTAAGTACGTAATTACCTCATTGACTTTTTTATTTTACCCTATTTGAAGCTCGATACGAACAATAAACCTGTGGAGAATGTAATCATGCTTTTACATCGAACATAACTATTTTTTATTGGTTTTTATAACTTACTAATAATGTTACTTTGTCTTATATACATCTCCTCGTCTGTATCGTTAAATTTCAAAGTTAAGCTATCTCGCCTAAGAAATTTGGTTTGATATCCACAATATGCTTTTTAAAAATTTTATTTTCTAATTTTAATATTGTATAACTTTCTTTATTGTAAGCATAAAAAAATTGGAACAATTAATATTTTGTAGTAAGAGAAACTCCAAAAAACTATTAAAACTATTGGGTTAATTTGACCTAATGTGGTAAATCTGCGAACAAATGACTACATAAGTACTTCATTCTCTTTTTTATTTACCCCAGTTGAAGTACGATATGCCCATGAATCTGTGCATGTAATCATGTTTTCATATCGAGCAGAACTGGACCTACACTGGTGTCCAAAAGTTAAGCATAGTTCGTAAAATGCTGAAAACCTGGAGTAAATATTCGTAAAATTATTCAAAATTACTTGCGGAGATTAATTGGTTGAAGAAGAAACATTGAGTTTATGCAAAACTTTCCTGTCGACTACGTCATGCGCGAAGTAACTGCGCATGTCGGAACACTTATAAACCGGTTCACGCGGTGTAGACAGTTCAGACGTATTTCGTGGAACTGATGTGCCAAGAAACATTGTTACGATCAAGCAGGATTTATGATGGCACAAAGGCGCCAACATGACATGTTTGCGAAAGGAAGAATCGTTGAAATGCTGGAATCCGAATGAACACAAACCGAAGTGTTTCGAATTCTGAACGTGGTTTTTCCTTCCGAGACAAAATGTAAAAAACATTAGAATATGAAAAACTGTTGCCATTAGGAACGAACAAATACATAAAAAACAGAGCTAATAAGATAGGTAGAGAGCTAACTTGACATCCTCCCACCTAAGTTAACTTTTATCTTAAAATTTAACTTACTTATATAATAACTATAACAATAATAAGATTATATAAAAAGTTCACAAGTCCAGTTTATGAGGCATTTTAATGATGCGACCACTTCTGGTTTTCCTCTCTTCCTCAGAAGGTTTACTATTGCAGTCAACTGATTGGCTGGTAGTTGGTTGCTCCTGTAGCTTTGCACTTGGTAACTTTTCTTTAATTAGAACTGACTCTGCTGCGGACACTTCTAAAGGATACAGGTGTTGTATCGGTCGAAGCAATTCACCTTTTGCAGTTTTCAGTCTTACAAGCCTGGTAACACCATCTTTCCCTGGTATTAACGTGATTATTTTACCAAGTGGCCAATCGATACGCTTCATGTCGTCGCTTCCAATTAAGACAACATCACCAACTGCTACTTCAGCTGCTCTTTTACATTCTGGTCTCTGAAGCAGAGCTCCCAAATATTCCGACCGAAATCTGTTTCTTAAGGCTTTTTCCTTCTGTATTATTCTGATAACTGCACATTCAGCTACAGAAATTTCTTCAGAATCTAGGACACCATATTTTCTATCATTTCTTGAAATACGACCGTTATCGATAAATCTAAGTATCCAGGCGACGACTCTTACAATTTTGATATAATTAGAAAACTTGTAGAGGAAGGAATAGTCCACTTTTTGAAGATTAACCATTGACGATACTATTTCCTTTCGCTTTTCTTTCATTACTTCTTCTGAGTTTACAGAGAATTCAGATTTGGGCCATGTATTAGATGGATAATAGAGCCAAGGAGGACCATTCCACCACTCTGTCTCCATAAGTTGACGCACTGAACAACCTCTGGAGGGTAAATCTGCTGGATTAATCGATCCAGGTACATAGTTCCAATTTTCAGGCTTACTAAACGATCTGATTTCTCGTACCCTATTATATACAAAAGGTGTCCAGTTTTCATTACCTTTTATCCAACACAAAGCGGTACTGGAGTCAGTCCAAAAGAAGATTGGAACGTTTCCTAGTTTCAAATCTGCTACAATTCTTTGTGCCAATCTGGCACCAATAGAGCATGCTAGCAACTCTAGCCTAGGAATCGTGATGGACTTCAGCGGAGCTACCTTACTTCTTGCTTGAATCAATTGACATGATGTTAAGTTCTTATTCTCCTTTCTTAAATATGCACAGGTAGCGTAAGCCGTTTTGCTGGCATCACAAAAAATGTGGATACTTAAATCGCCGGTATTATCAGGATCTTGTAGTAAACACCTAGGGATGGTAATCTCTTTAAGTTGATTCAACTGATTTCTCCACTTTTTGAACATTTTACAAATTGTTGGTGGTAATTCCGAATCCCAAGTCGTCTTCATTTTCCACAGTTCTTTTAATATTAATTTCGGATATAAGGTCACTGGACAAGTATACCCAAAAGGATCGAAAATTTTGTGAACTTCTGTCAATATTTTTCTTTTAGTAACAGGTCCATGATCTTCGCAAACTTCTCTTAAATTTAAAGAAAGTATATCTGAGTTTAAATCCCACTGCAGGCCCAATACCGGCACAATTTTATTTGTTTCACAAGAAATACCCTCTGTTGAGGAGTTGGAATAATTGTGCTCCCACCCTCTTAGGTCAAACTTTCTTTCCTGCATAATATCTTTAGCTACTTGAATGAGCTCATGTAACGCAGTCTCATTTTTTACACTAGTTAGGCAATTGTCCACATAGAAACTGTTTTTAAGCTTCTGCACAACATCAACTGGATATTTTGATCTTCCCATCTGTGCTTCTTCCAAAATCGTTTCTACATGATACTGGATTACTGCATTAAGTAAGAAAGGACTACTGCAAATACCGAAAACGACACGACAATGTCTAAAGTAATTCAATTCATTGTTTTCATTGTACCAAAGAAATCTCAAAAAATCTTTGTCCTTTTCTTGTAGGCAAATTTGTAAAAATGCTTTCCGGATGTCTGCTGTGACGCCAAACTTGTTCATCCGAAACCGTGTTAACTCTTTATGTCCCAGAGCAGTGAAATTTTTATCTTCCTTAGAATCCCGAAGAACCGCCCGACATTTCACACCCCCAAAGAAAGGTGAGGCGGCTTGCTTTAGCTATTCATACGAACGTGTATGGTTCAACCCTTTTGCTGTAGTATCTGCCCAAAGAAGAGCCTATTGTTATACCTTTTATTATCCATTTCCCCCTTAATCCCAATAACCATAAATCCAAAAGCTTTGGGTTCTCATAATCTTCCGCTAAACGGAGTGACAAATTATTTTTAGACTTAAGAGTATGTTTATGACATCTCTGCTAAATAATCATATGATAAAGGATTTTTTTTTATTCTTTGTTTTATAAACAAAACTTTTACTTGCAAATTAAACACATATATTTGCTTTAATATTTAAAAGCTTTTTTTTATTAGTAAAAATATAATATATATTTTAAAGTTTAAAGTTTATCCTTGATACATTTTTCGGAAAAATAAAAATTTTTAATGCATTTGTATACCATTATACAACATACTCTTAGAGAATATCTTTTTTTTTTTTTTTTTTTTTTTTTTTTTTTTTTTTTTTTTAAATAAAATTATATGTTGAAAAATGTTTAATAATGAAACATTTTTACTTTAATTTAAATTATGTGATAAATTATTATATAAATATTCATATGTTTTATTTTTTTTTTAAACTTTATTGATGCAATTATTTCTAGGTTACTTTCCTTTCTACAACAATGGATACATAATATTTAATAAATTATTCGGTCAATTAAATTAACTTAATTTATTAACTTAATTTAAAAAAGCAATGTTAAAAAAATAATCATTATTTGAAAATATTCGTCTACTTATAATTTTCATTGGTGAAGGTAATTTAAAAAGTCATTCTCCAGTTGGGAGCCGTTGAAGTATTATGTAAGGAATATGGAAAATGATGGGGGGGGGGGGGGGGTGTACATGATCTGCTTGTTTCCGACAAGGGGGGAGGCAAAGCTACAATAGTTGTTATTTAAGCTTTTGCTAATGAAGCAACTATAATGCAATAATCATAAACAAACAAATCATGATTGGAAATGAGCTTTTTAATTATATTAATTAACCATTATTTACCATACTCTAAAACTTTTTTTTTTAGTATCACAATTTAAGGTATGGCTATTCTTAAAAAATTTTCGAAAAAGTGTTATGTACAAAATATTATAAAGTATTATATAATTAAATGAAAAGAAAAAAGGAAAATTAAGTTTTTTTTTTTTTTTTTCTAAAGGAAAGAGGAAATATATATAATGAATAAGCGGAAAATGGAAAATCTTACATAATCAAAAGAAGGGGGGGGGGATCAAGAATTTGTTCTTTTTCTATTAAGAAAGGGGGAGAGATACAAAATGAATAAGTGGAAAATGAAAAATGGGGGGGGGGGGGTGTACATAATCTGCTTTTTTCCGACAGGAGGTAGGCCGAGTTACAACATTTCTTATTTAAGCTTTTGACAATGAAGCAACTATAATGCAATAACCATAAACAAACAAATCATGGTGGGAAATGAGCGTTTTAATTACATTAATTAACCATTTTTTACCATTTTTTTAGTATTACCATCTAAGATATGGCTATTTATATAAATTAATACTGTGATTTATTGGTAATTGATTTTTTCTAGGAAAAAGTGTTATGTACAAAACATTATAAAATGTAACATAATAAAAAAAAAAAAAAAAAAAAAGGGATCAAGATTTTTTTTTTTTTTTTTTTTTTTTTTTTTTTTTTTTTTTTTAAGTAAGGAGGAGAGATGCAAAATATTTAAAAATGAAAATGGCTTAAAATGCTTATGCAATACTTGAATAGCCGCTTGACTAATTCATAAGTTTAAGAATTTAGATAATTTTTAATTCAAAATATAACAAGGTATAATCATCAAAATATATAAAAATTATAAGAGGTTTTCTAATAATTAAATCTGGTGGTATTAAAACAGATAACCAAAATTTCACGTGTTCATACCAACACTTATGATTTAATCGCTACATTTAATAAATTACTGAAAAAAAGATGTTTAAAATTTAAATAATTAATTGTAAGAATTAATCTGTTAAGTGTTTTTTCATTCCTGAGATTCGATGTTATAAATTGATTTTATAATAAGATTTCTTTAATAATTTTATGCCTTATTACTTGAATATTAAAAAGGCGGGGGGGGGGGATTACATAAGAAGCGCAGAATAGAAGCAAATATTTTCTTTACTTAGAAGGAATACTTCAGTACTTAGAAGTGAAACCATTCGTCTTTGGATCCGGTTAGAACCGATTATAAAAACTGAAATATTCTTTTAATAAGAAGAAAAATAAGAATAAGAAAAACTATAATCAAAATCGAAAGCGTTCACACGCACAATAATAAATACAGATCTTAAATATTTTGTGAAAAAATAAAGTAAAATAAAATAAAATAAGATGTGAGTTTGATATTTGCTTAGATTTCTCCCATTGGTTTAACAACAGCGCTCAAGTTTCCCCCTGACTAATATAGATTCTTAAGTGAAAATAATTATTAAAACTTTTTATTATAGACTTTCATTTTTCTTGAAAATAATTTCATTTATCTACCAATGTATATCAAAATTAATATAAATATATATAATTCATTATTTTATTATTATTGTAAATTTTTTATTATTAAGTTTTCTAATGTTTTACAATCTGTACAGTAATATTATTAAAATAAGGACAAAATAAAAACTAATTACTAAAAACAAATGAAAAAAAATGACAGATCTAAGTAATAACTGACAAAATCATGATTTGTACTTCTCGACAGACAGTCTTCCTACCTAAAGTAAACTTATTGTATTTGTGTAAGTTGAAACGGCTCCTATTCCCATTGTGTTCCTATCTACTGTCCATTAAGCGCAATAAACAGCCACGCCCGATCCATGTTCAACAACTTACACTTCACAAAAAAGAGGGGAGAAAAAGTCAGGCCGTCTTTCGGCCGTTACGGGTTTTTAACGACCCGGGCGGTCTGAGGCGTTTTGGGATCTAAAGGGTTAATACAGTAGGAATTAATTCCACAAGGTTTATTCCTTTCTCCAGGCAATCATTCAAACTTGGCGAATTTTTTACTTTCGCTGAAGCATCGAACACAGGTCTGATTCTAGTCGTGCTATTTTCTTTTATGACATGCCTGTGAGGTAAATAATGAGCTGGTAATTGAATCTCATGTTTAGGAACTTCTTCAATTATTCCTTCTCTTATCCATTCTTCAAATACTTCATTATAATTTTCATACAATTTTTCTTCTTTCAATTTCCGTACCGTACTGTCCAGCCTCTTCAAAGCCAAGTTAAAATTGTCGGGCAGTGGAGGATGATCGATAAGCCAAGGTAAATGTACCTCAAAACGATTGTCGTTGTCGACCTGAACTGTTTTAATAAAATGCTCTCTAGCGGATTCATGTAGGTCTTCTTTCGTTTTCTTCTCAAATGGATCAGTAATCCCTAAGGTGTCAAGAGTCCACAATTCTGAATCCGTACGCCGTTCGGGCAATACAAATTTGCTAATTCATCATTTACAAATTTTTGACACCACAATGTTTTAAAAAAATAATTTCATGCTAAAATTATTGTTATTCATACTAAAATTTCATATTTTTATATCTCTTTGTCGCGTGTCATTTGTATTGACCGTGAAATAGTTTGAATTTTTTTTTAGTTAAGTTTTAGATCATGGTCTATATTTTAATTTAATTTTTTGCAATAGAGCGCGTGTTTTTTGTTATTTATATCTCATTGTCGCGTGTCATTTGTATTGTCCGAGAAATATTTTGAATTTTTGTTTTATTTATATTATGACTATGGAACTTATTTGACGGTTCCGAAACATGTCAATGTATTTTATTTTTATTTTTACTATAACACCTTTCTTAAGAAAAATTAAAATTGTTATTAAAATGTTTATATAAAAGGTGAATATTTTAAAATCTGATGATTTAAAAAATCAATTGGATTTAATTAACTTTTTATCATAGTTTTTTGTCGATTCTGGACGAAGATGACATTTTATATAGTATTTAATCGGTACAAGAATTTACGAATGGCCCTTGACGGTGAGGTTTTGAATTTAAGATTTCTGAAAATTTGTAAAAAACTTAATATTGTTCCGAAGTTTTTGTCTATTAAAAATAAAACAATTAAACAGTTATTTGGAAATTTATCACATGAGTTTGAATTGAAATGTTTGACTTTATGTATCAGAAAAAAGTATTCGATTATTAATGAATTGAATTTAAAAACCTATAACGCGTATATGGAAGCAGTTAAAAATTATGAACTTAAGTGTTTTGATGTATTGAATTATGGTTGTTTGACAAGAAAATTTGATGTGCTGAATAAAAGGTTAGAAAGATGGAGAGAATCACAAAATCAAATCAAGGTTGAAAATCTTAAGAAGAAAATTAATACTTTATTAATGTATCAAGTGCCTGTGATATCGAAGCCTTCTGCAGTAAAAGAAGCACAAAAGATTGATATTATTAACTTGTCAAGCAGACAGTTTAGTAAGAAAGAATTGGAAGTTTTACATAAAGGTCCGAAATTTATGTTTGAACAGAGACATGATGTGAAAAACTTAGTGATGGAAGCAGAATATTTAACAGAAAAAGTTAATATTGAAAATAGAGAAGAAACTAGAAATGTTATTTTTACAGAAGTTGATAAGTACCTAAAAAGACCTTCAAAGCTTATCAATAATGATTTAAAAATAGTTAAAAAGCTGAAAAAAGAAAATGATATTCTCTTCGTACAGACGGATAAATCTAACAGGATTGCAGTAATGGATCGTAAAGATTATTGTGGCAAAATGCTTAAAGCTATTGGTGAGATGAAATGTACTTTAATCATGAAATGTCCATTGAATAAAATTAACAGTAAGCTAAAAGATATTATTGAGAAAGGCTACTGGCCAGATAATATGAAAGTAAAATTAAGAATTAATAAGCAAGGTATCATTCCACGTCTTGTTGGTAGAGTAAAAGATCATAAAGAAGGATATCCATTGCGCCCCATAGTAATGAGATGTCAAGCGCCAACATATTTTTGGAAAAAGCATTTGTCTTATTGTTGAAAGACTTATTACCTCCTTCGGACTTGGTTGTTAATTCCACAGCAGAATTTGTAGAACATATCAAAATACTTAAGATTCCTCATGATTGTATTTTGGCAAGTATGGATGTCAAGTCGTTGTTTCCATCAATAGACATTAGTGAAGTTAATTCTTATATTAGTGATTTAATAGATAGTTCAGAAAAGTATAGTGATAACATAAAAAAGACACTGAAAATTGGCTTACAGTTAATCACAAATAATAATTTCTTTATGTTTGATGGAAAAATTTATGAGCAAAAGTTGGGGGCTCCAATTGGTTCTCTCATTTCGGGTTTCCTCGCGGAATTCAAAATGAGACCTTATGAAAAAAGAATTTTTGAAAATTTTGACAAAGTTCCTATGTTTTGGAAAAGGTATGTTGATGATGTTTTTTTGGTTTGGGAATGGGGGGTAGATTCTTTCCTTAATTTTGTTGATAAAGCTAATAAATTAGATAAAAATATTCAATTTACCCATGAATTAGAAGCGAATTGTAGTTTACCGTTTTAGACACTTTTTTAATTAGGGAGGGTGATTCTTTGAAAAGTTCAATTTATAGAAAGAAAATTAATAGCCAACACATTATTCCAAATTCACCTTTTTTTTATAAATGCCTTGTTCACCTTTTTGTTATAAATTCTCTACTTTCCGTTTCATTGTTGATAGAGCATTTAAAGTCTGTTCTGATGAATTTTTAAACGAAGAGTTGCGTAAGATCCGTGAGATTGCAGGTTCTAATGGGTATAGAATAAGTAGCATCAATAAATTAATTAATTATTATAGAAAAGGGAAGCCTAAACAACAATATCCAGGGTTAACTGAAAGATTCAATAAAGGGGGTGATTCTAAAAAAAATTAAAAGAGTTTCTTTTCCATATCTGAAAGGTAGTTTTGAGAAATTTAAATTTAAATTTAAAAAGTTTAATATTGATTTGATTGCAACTCCTCCACCAAAATTAAGATGTTTACTTAATAAGCAAGTGGATCCTATTAGACATGATGATCCTGCTGGAGTTTATGAAATACCTTATATTTCTGAAAATGGTGACTTAAATTATTACATAGGCATGACTGGGAGAAAGTTTGGAATTAGAAAAGGGGAGCACGAATCTGATATTAAATTTGGACGTACTAACACTGCCTTATCAAGAACATATTTAAATGAGGAGATAAAAATATTGTTTAATCAAAGTAAGTTATGTTTCATATCTAATTGTAATCGTAAATCTATTATAAGAGAGTGCATTGAAATTTATACGCGTAATAATCTGGTTTGCAATGATACCGTTTCTTTTATTATTCCTAAGTTATGGTTAGAATTAATAAATAAATTCCTCGTGAGGGCTTGAATGGGATGAACCAAGTTGGAATTTCGTTTGATCATGGTCTATTTTTATTTTAATTTATTTTTTTACAATAGCGCGCGTGTTTTTTGGTGTTTTTTATATCTCTTTGTCGCGTGTCATTTGTATTGACCGTGAAATAGTTTGAAATTTTTTTTTAGTTAAGTTTTAGATCATGGTCTATATTTTAATTTATTTTTTTGCAATAGAGCGCGTGTTTTTTGTTATTTATATCTCATTGTCGCGTGTCATTTGTATTGTCCGAGAAATATTTTGAATTTTTGTTTTATTTATATTATGACTATGGAACTTATTTGACGGTTCCGAAACATGTCAATGTATTTTATTTTTATTTTTACTATAACACCTTTCTTAAGAAAAATTAAAATTGTTATTAAAATGTTTATATAAAAGGTGAATATTTTAAAATCTGATGATTTAAAAAATCAATTGGATTTAATTAATTTTTTATCATAATTTCATACTATTTAAAGGCGGAAATATTTACACTAAATGTTACGAATATTTTATTTAAAAAATTGTGGTGAGAATCGTTATTTTTAGTTTATTGAACGGAAAAGAAAGTGACAGTTAAGGGGTTAACACCATGCATCAAAATTTAGTTCATTTAAGGGATACACATGTTTCAGTTGAAAATTCTCCTTCAGCAATTTCTTCTAATAAATGGTTATAAAATACCAATGCACTTTTGCAGCTCTGTATATGAGGTATAGAATTTATGCATAAACAGTAATATGCAAAAAATAATAATAATAATAATAATAATAAATAAATAAATGAATAATAATAACAATTTAATTTAAAAGCACAGACCGAATTTTAAAACATACTCTCCAACAATTGTTATGCAACGACAGTACTGTAACCGATTTCTTTATTGTGCCCATGTAAATTAATAAAAAATACTATGAATGCTCTGTTTTAACGTGATCGTAGTATCTAACGTCGTAGTTCTCTCTAACGAAAGAATCCGGAGTCGGAGTCGGCTTGTTTCTCCGCGACTCCGACTCCTTTGCTCAAAAATAGACTCGACTCCGATACTCCGACTCCGCAGTAGAGGATATTTTAGATACTTAAGGTATACTTTAGAGTGCAGATACCATTAGCTTTCTTGAGAAACAGAGGGTATACGGTGTTCCTTAAAAAAATTCAGAAGGCATACGGCGTATACTCCCGTTCCCTCCACTACATCCCTGTTAAGGACGTTGTTCACAAAAGCTAAAATTTAAAGGCATCAACAGTTTTTTACAAAGCAGCCTATGGCCCTTTTGTCTGATAGATTCACTTGCCCCGGCTAACTTTAAGTCAAAATGAGGTTCCAAACTCGCCAGACAAGTTAGCATTTCATCTTCAACTTTTAAAAGTCTTACTCGCTTTCTGTCAAGTCTGAAAATCCATGTTCACTGAACCATTAAGATGTAAAAGGTCGAAGAATCTAACCGATATCAAGCTGATTGCAGAGAACAAAATTTCAACAAAAAGTCAAAACTCATCCAGATTTTTCACGGAGACTGTTAAACGGTAAAACTTATTTCTTAAATCAAAAAGCTGTCTTTTTCTGTTGTTGCCAAAATTTGTGTCTTGCAAGTTGCAAATGGATTCATAAACAAATCATATTCATTAACTGAAAGCGGAGAAAAGTAGCTTTTAATTATTAAGTACAGGATAAATAAAAAATGCCGTACTGTTGATACGACACCAATCAATTTTAATTATTTATCAAAACCCCTCGCGGAAACTTGACAATCACTCATGGCGCACTGGTGCGCTACAGAGAGAAACACTAATTTATAATTAGATCCAATTCAGATTATTTAATGTTAAAGTTGATGCGCAGTTAATATTACACAACTTCCCCAAGATTTTTGCATTCTGATCAGAAATAAACTGCTTTTAGCTCACAGACTCAGTTCATAGCCTGAGAGCTTATATGCCCGCCCGTTCTGTATGTATGTAACGCGATAACTCATGATAAGGATATCCCATTTGCTTCAAATTTTAGATATAGGTTTATTGTGATAAGGCATTTCCCAGATTAGTTTTTGGTGCTCATTGGATAAATATAAGGGGGGGGGGACAAGGGACTAATCCCCCTCTTAATTCAGATAAATGCGTTTTTCATGTTGAATTATCAGATTTCATTCAAATTTTAGATATAGGATCATTCTGATGAGGCGTTTCCATGATTAGTTTGTATGGTTACTTGGAGTTTGGAAGAGTGATTACTTTTACAATATAAATGCTCACTAATGACAGTTTCTAAAAAATCGGAATAAGGACAAAATGAGAGGAAATGTTCTAAAAATATTTTAAGGCTGTTCTCAATTACTCTGCTCAAAACCGCAAAACATTTCGACAAATTTACAAATTCATTTTTTAACGGAAAGATATGAAATTGGAAAGCCTAATTATAAGAGCGATTTAGAATTGAATTGAATTTTCCATTTTTTGATCAATAAATTACCTGTCGAGTCATAAACAAAATTGATCACATGACTAACACGTTTTTCATACCAGTTTGAGTGGTTATTCTAATTTCGCGCGGAAAATTGGTTCTAAACATTATTTTGATTGGTTAGTGTGTTTTAGGGGTTATTTGACATCATTTTGTGAAAGATCTATTGTGTTTGCAAAAAAAGGGGAAAAGATTGTGATTAGATAGTTTCTGAACAACTATACCTGCTAGTTTCATGCATTTCCGAACAATAATAAATTTAAAAAAATGTGTCATAAGTTGCCCTTTTTGATTTAATAACAGCCTTAAATTATGATTTATTTTGAACAGTTAATGCTAAAAACTCGATATTTGGCTTGTCTGTTGCTCTAGAAACGAAAATCCTCGCCCAGAACTGCTTCAAAAAATTCGAAATTAAAAAAGGTGCAAGAGTAAGAAAGTTCTAAAATTGTCATTTATGTTACACGGTTTATATAGATGCTTAGATTTTCGAAAGGTGATGATTACTTTTAGGATAATAATGTTCGCTAAGAACAGTTTCTAAAGAATTCGAAATTTAAAAGGGTAAAACGAGCTGAAGACATTCTAAAATCATTTTAATTTATGTTTTATTTTGAATTGTTAATGCTAGATATTTCTAGAAACGAAAAGCTAAGTCCAGAAACGTTTTCACGAGGTTCTGACCTCCAAACTGGTAGACGGTGGGTGCTGGGTTCGACCCCAATCGCGACCGTCGGCTTAACCGTTCGGAGTTTTCCGTGATGTTCTCCGAACCTTGCGTAAATACGGGTTAGGTTCCCTTAGTAAGACCCCCACGGAGGGCATCCCACCCCATAGGGCCTATACCCATAGTGTAGATAATTGGCCGACATAAATACAAACAAATACAAACAAACGTTTTCAAAAAATTCGAAATTTACAAGGGGCAGGAAAAAATAAGAATCGTTCTAAAATTGTGATTCACGTGATTCCATGATCTGCCATGAATTTGGCAAAGTCATTACTTTCGGATATAAATGCTCGCTAAGAACAGTTTCCAAAAAATTCGAAACGTTCTAAAAACATTTTAAATTATGATTTATTTTTAATTGTTAATGCTAGAAACTTTAAATTTGTCATGATTGTTACTCTAGAAGCGAAAATCCTCGCCAAGAACCGTTTTCTAAAGATTCGAATTCGAAATAATATTCGAATAGAAAATTTCTAAAGATTCGAAAAATTATAAAGATTCGAATTCTTTGCGGTGGCAGGAGTAAAAAACGTCCGAAAATTATCATTTGCATGATACAGTTTGTAATAAAAGCTTGAAATGTGGCATATTGATTACATTTCGGCTATAAGGGCACGCTGTGAACGGTTTCTAAAAAAATTCGAAATTTAAAAGTGTAAAAGAGTGCAAAATACATTAAAAAAAATGCTCTAAATTACGATTTAGTTGAATTTTTTTACGCTAGGATCTTTAGATTTTGTATTGTTGTTATTCTTAAGATGCAGATGCATGACACTAACAGTTGCTTAAAAATTCGAAATTTAAAGGTGTGAAAGAAACATAAAACTTTCTAAATTATGGTTTATTTAGATTTATTAGAAAAAGGAGCTACCTATACTCGCTTTATTCGATCTGCTACGTTTTTCTCTCTGAATCAAACTTGCAATAATTTCGTCAGTATGAAATTAAGTAAACGCTGTTTAAGTAATGCACAATGTTTTTCAGCTCCACTAGAGCAAATGATGCATATTTATGAAATGGCATATTTGGGACTTTAAGACGTCTAGGGTTAACGAATACACCAAAGACAAAATGAATGTGCTCATTAGGCTCAAGTGAGATATTACTCCGATCCAAACGAGAAAATTCTATTTAAAATCAATCAACCAAACCCATTAAAATCATTTTTGTTAACCTGCAACTCGATCCGGAACCGCCATAAAAAATTTCTTCAACCCGAAAAACCTGAAAAAAAATTATCAACAGTTTAATTCAATTTCGGAAAATTAGTCTATTAATCATCTTTCTAATATCAATCTTGCCTTTAACGTGGAAAAAATGAATAAAGCAAATATATTCAGACTCAAAAACATTTCTTTTTGTTTTGTTTTGTTTTCTGAAATAAAATCATGGACATTATCTTTCATCCAAAATTATCCAATTTGCTTCAAATTTTGGATATAGGTTCATTCTGATTAGGATGCTTAATTGATTTGTTTTGGAAGTGAATTGATTAAGTATAAAGCGAAAATAATGGGAGCTAATTCCCCCTTTAATTAAAATGAATGCGATTTTCATGCTGAATTAACTGATTTTCTTCAAATTTTGGATATAGGTTAATTTTAATAATTCGCTTCTCTGATTAATTTTAGGGGTTCAATGGTTAATTGAGGGTAGGTGCGGCTAATCTCGCGCCTTAATATACATAAGTGGATTTTTCATGTAGTATTAACCAAATTGCTTCAACTTTGTTATATCGGTTTATATACGAATTGAATATGTTAAAAAAATGGTACTGAGCGAGCGCTACTTAGTGAGAGGAACTAAGCGAAAAAATGGCCTGTCTGGGTCTCCAGATCCTTAGCTTACAGGACCAATGCTTTAACTTTTAAGCTAACATTGGCGACAACCAGTGAGTATTTTTCGCATTTTTACCATTAAGGTTTTCTGAGCGAAAAATGCTTGCTGTTTGTCGGCCCCATTAACTTAAATGGTAAAACATTGGCCTTGCACTGCCAAAAAAAAAAAAAAAAAAAAAAAAAATCAGTAAAGTTACCATGATTTTTCTAGTAAACTTGTATTACAAGAACTTTTCATGTAACGGTAACAGCAAAAATTCATGTAACCTTTCTCGGTTACATGAAATTTTGCTGTTATTTTTACATGAAAAGTTCCTGGAATACAAGTTTACTAGAAAAACTTTAGTAACTTTACAGATTTTTTTTCTTTTTTTTTTGCAGTGTGTAAGCTTAGGATCTGGGTTTGATTCCCAGACTGGGCTTTTTCCACTCAGTTGAAATTATTCTAATTTTACCGATCAGTTTTATTGTGTTAAATTAACAGTTTATACCGGTTTATATCAGATTTAAGAGGTGGGGGGGGGGATCCACACTTTTTTTCTTCCACACTGTAAAAAAAAATCTGTAAAGGTACTATACTTTATCTAGGAAACTGGGATTCCAAGAACTTTTCCTGTAACGGTAACAACAAAAACTCAAGTTTTAGAATCGGTTACATGGATTTTTTCTGTTATCGTTACATGAAAAGTTCTTGGAATTCCAGTTTCGTAGAAAATGTTTAGTACCTTTACAGATTTTTTTTTACAGTGCAGCTGGGACCTGGGATAGCCTTTGTTCTTCCTAGAGGTCTATAAGGGCCAAAATTTCCAAACCCAGGCTCCGAACAGTATAAAATCCAACCCACCCGTATGCAATAGGAGATCTAAAGGGGGGAGGGCGAAGGGACTGTCGTTCCTATCTATAATTTGCAAAACAACATTATGCATCTTAACAGAGAATGACCTGGAACGAAGCAAGTCAGGAGCGGCCCGCCCCGATTCAAAGAGACTTAGTCTGGGTTTGGTCTTCTCTTTTTTAGAACCGGGTCGTGTCCTGATGATACTCTTTTGAAGATTCGGGTCGGGCCAGACTTCTGTTTCTTCCAGGTCGATCTGACCTGGACGTCATTATACCTAGAGATCTATACTACGCAAAATTTTCAGGCCGGGGCTCAACACAGAATAAAAGCTAAACGTTAGGTCCGTCTTTGAACTAGATAGTAATGATAAGTATTACTGTCTCGACTGCGACCCGTGTACGCCTCTAATTTCTTTCCCTCTAACCCAAATTGAGCTGGCATCTTACTTATTTGTTATTCATAAAAAGTATATGTATGTCGTACATTTCTTTAGAGAAATCTTTAGAAATTTTATTTGGCTTGATAAATTACAGAGATGCATTTTTAAAAATCTACTTTTTTACTTTGGTTTATACTGATAAGGCTCTTCCTTGAATATAGTTCGAGGTTCATTGGTTAAATATAAAGGGGGGGGGGGGTTAAAAAATATTTAGATCTTGGTGTAATAGTATACAGTAGAGATGGGCATTATTTAACATAACAGAATAAATATTCGTAATATTAACCAAAAACTTATTATTAAGTTACAGATTACCAAAAAAACCCCGTTAATTTTGGAACGCCTCGTATGATAAGCATTTTAAAAAAGAAGAAACAAATAGCAAGGCTGAAAATGATTTTAGGAATGTATATTTATATATAATTAAAAATTTAGTTACATAAAATCTGTTTTCCAACTTATAAATCTATTTGAATTTCTATTACTGCAGAAAACAAAATTCCCAACATCATTAAAACGCTTTTGAAACAGAAAGAGAAAAAAAAAATTGCGGACGCACAAAGAAAAACTACCAGACTTTCCTTTTGACGCAACACTGTCCATTAACGACTCTAAGACATTAAAAATCCTTTTGGTATAATCAAGTGAGCCAATCACAGAAATAATTGCCCGTTTCCTATCTCAAAAGATCACGTGATAAAATCTCTAGAAAGCTATTGGTTGTTCATTATCTTATAGATATTTCAAAACATCTGGTTTCGATTATTGCCAAAAGTTATTTTATCTTTTCAATTTTTTATAACGCTCACAGTTACAAAGATTAAAGCAATAGAACCAGTTTTTAGAATAACGAAAACTATATTTATTGAAAAAATGGTTAGAATAATGAAAACTGCTTTATTCAAACGAATGTTTAGAATACTGAAAATAAAACGGGGGAAAATGTTTTTTTAATCAAAAGTACATGAAGTCAGTGAGTGATGCTTATAGACTATCAAAAAGCAAGGAGGTAACGTCGGCCATCTTTGGTCATAATTTTATGGGAAGGAATCTCTGAAAAATGAAAATAAAGAAAATTACGGATTTAATTGTTGATAAAAAGCTATTTTATCGTACGAGACATAATCTTTGGTTGGTGTAGTTAGATAGTTAAAAAAGGCAGCGCCGAGAGAAACAGGGGGGGGGGGGGAGAAGGGTACGTCGCCCCGGGAGTGGAAATTTAGGGGGTGCCAAATTTATACGATAAACATCATTTTTGTCACAAGAAAAAGTTGGGAGGGGGGCGCGAAATTCTAACTTTGTCCCGGGCGCAATTGTCTCTTCGGAAGCCCCTGAAAAAAGGTGGCAATCTTTGAGTTTGAATATTTAAAAGGGATATTCCTATTTACTCATGGTATTTGAGAGAGAGAGAGGGGGGGGGTATTTCAGCGCTATAATTATTATTTTTTTAAGTGTTTATTAGTATTATTATTATTATATTGCCATGCGTTGTTAGAAAATAAGAACTGGAAAACATTATTTCTGTAAATGTACTTTACTAAAAAAATATGGGCCTTTGATGGCACTTAATTTTAATACAATTATAATTAATTTTAAATATAAACTTGCACATTCGAAATTTGTTGGATGAATGACATTTGATTATAAAAGTATAAATAATATTTTGTGCTCTTGTGGGGTAAATTTTGAATATGCGTTGATGTTGGTGGATTCAGGTATGTCAAAATTCGAACTTCAAGTCAAAGTACCAACAAATAAAGATAATTTTTTTAAACAAATCGCGTTGTTAAAACGGTGTTAATTTTTATGGAGGATATTTCTTATTATCACTTACAATAAGTTAATTTCTAAACCGACAGTTTTAGAGGCATTGTCCGATTGCAAAAATGTTTTAAATTTTCTTCTGCGTCACATAAATATCAATTTACATTAAAATAATTATTTTTTTTAAATTGATAAGAAATTACATATTTTATACAGTGTTCAATCAATTATACGATTTCCTATAACTTTTATTTAGAAAGAGTTTTTATGTGTTTTAATAAGTAAAACAGCAAAAAAATTATTCTTCTACGGGCAAAACTTACTTATGATACTTATGAATTTTCAACGAGGAAAAACATGTTTTTAGTGCAAGAAAACGCTAAGAATGCGTGAAATGCAAAGTATCACAACTAAGTTTTTTCTTGCAAAAATTAAATTTTTAACTCCCAAGTTGATTTTAAAGGTGCAGGTTTATCTGAGATAAAACAGCGTATATACTTATGTATAAAAGTTCAATATATTTTAATTAAAGACCCTCTAATTAAAATGTCTGTTGGCAGCATACTCTCATCGATTAGTTATATGATACAAAAATAATAGGTTGTTGAAACCTGTTACCCATGATTGTGTGGAACGATGTAACCTGTTAACCAAAAGTAACTGTATTTCCCATCTCTAGTATAAAGTTACTTCGGATACAACCCGTAAGGCATGGTGACGTCACTGCGACGTCGTTGTGAAGTCACATAGTGACTTTGTGACCATCGATGGTCGATGTGACGTCACGGGACGTCGATGTGAAATCACAGTGACTAAAATGTGAAGTCGTTATCGCCGTTTTAGAGCTCGTTTGTGACCACTTCACAAAGTGGTCACAATGTGACATATTTGTGAAAAATGTGTCAATTGTGACTACTTTGAGATTAACATTGTGACGGAACTGTGACAAAAGCGACGATATTTAAAATGTTAGAAACATGTTTTTAAAAATAAATAACATGTTTTAAAGAATTTTTGTAATTTTCTAAAGATTTTTAAAAAAGGTCACATCTCAGTCACAATGTGACGTCACTGAGTGGTGGCATTTTGGTCACAGATGGGATGTGACCAAAGTGACTCACAGTGACGTCATTGTGACGTCACTGTGACTATGCATGTTATGATGGAATGTAGTAGCCGAAATCAGCTGTGCGTCTCTATAAATACTATTTGCTTTCTGTCATACAGAAAGTAACTTGTAGTACACCTCAGCTACCTACATCGGTTTCGTAATATGTGAAAAAATTTGGTATAATTAAAAAGCGCCCCAAACAATGTTTCCTCTCCTATACCATTAAGCAATAGGATACTTTTGTGTGGTCCTGTAAATTAATAACAAATATTCTTTCTACCACATGTTGTACAGAATGTATATTCTAATACCTACTTCATAGATGCATATCCATATTATTACGTTTGAAAAGAGTGTAACATGATTAAAATGCACTTGAAGCTATTTTTTCTTATTGGCCGTAATGTAATGGAATACTTTTAATTGTCCCTGTAATTAAACTATACATCCGATTTTCATAAAATTTCAGACTCGACAAAATTATGCAACAAATATATTTTGTTAATTTCAAACGATTCAGTTGCGTAGTTTCTGCTCTGTTATATGCGGACAGACAGACGGATTGAACGACGACTGTAGGTGCTTCGAACTTACAAAATTATGAACGCATCTAAAAAAAAGCAAAAAGAAAGAAAGAAAAAAAAAAGCAAGCTGGAGAGTGCACATTAACAGGCCCTTATTACCGCGTGGGCAAATCGGGACTTTGCCCATGGGCCCCAGACTTTAAGGGCCCCCCCCCCCCCCCCGAAATCCATAAATTAAATTATAAAATATTTACTTTCTTTTTTCACAATTCCATCTCTTCCGTATGTTGAAGTTATTATAAAATCATCTTAAAGTAACATAACAAACTGCTAAATTTATATAAAAAAATCTAAATCTGTACAAAGGGGAACAAAAGGTGTTTTTTTACTAATTAAGGTATTTAATTTAGAATTTTCGGAGTTAAGATTTTTCTTCTATTTATATCCAAGATGCGAAAGTATGTTTATGCATTACACATACACAGTGAGTGACCACCAGCTCCATTTGAATGATGTTGCAATAATTCGAAAGGGGCCCCCTAATTTATCTTTGCCCAGGGGCCCCAATTAATCATAATCGGGCCCTGCACATTAAACGGAGAAAATGAAGCGCGTTCGTGTTATAACAAATTTTAAAAAAATATTCAGATTTTGGTGTAATAGTATACAGAACATCAGCTAAAATATTGTGGCCAAAATCTTTTGCGTGTCCCCGTAAATTCTATTTGCTCTATTAAATAGGAAGTAACTTGTAGTAAGCCTCAGCAACGTGTATTAATTTCATAAAATGTAAAATAGTATTAAATCGCGCCTCGAAACACTGTTTCCCCAAGTACCATTGTGTAATGGACTATTTTTGTGTGGCCCTGTTAATTTATAACAAATATTCTTGGCACCATAGATTGTGCAGAATGTATTTTCCAGCATGTACTTATAGATAAATATCAATTCTATTATGTTCGAAAGAGCATAAAATCATTAAAATTCACTTGAAAGTATTTTTTCCTATTGGTCGTAATGTAACGGAATTGTTTTAATTGACTCTGTAGTTAAACTATACAGCCGAATTTCACAAAATTTGAAATGACTCGACAAAGTTATACAACAATTATATAAAATTTCAAAAGATTGGGTTTGGTAGTTTTCACTCTGATATATGCGGGCGTAGTGTTGAATTCAAGGGGTGGTCCGTGAGGGGGGGGGGGACATTCTTTTCCCGGAGCAATGACATGTCCCCCCCGTAAAATCTGAAATTTTGGGTTTTCAACAGGGCCGTAGCTAGAAGTGAACAATAGGGGGGCTCAAGAGAATATAGGAGGGACTCATGACTTTTTCTCTCTCTTTCTCTGACGCAGAAAGATAAATTAGTGCATATTCGTACTGTAGGTACTATGTTTCTTTTTAAACTGTTGTAATAACTTCATTTTACGATAAGAAAAATATATGATGATGAAAATTTTGAGTGTATAGCTGGTGCAAAATTAAATATCATGTTAGCTTCACATGTACAGATAGGATGAGAGAGTTTTGAAACACTTACTTGAGATACAATTTAGTAATTCTGCAAAATTGTGAAAGGTTCTCAGAACTAAATTAGATTTTTGAACATAATTTCATTTTAATTTTCGGAACAGAAATCCATTTAGTGACCTTGGAATCTTTTCCAGGGAGGACTCAAACTGTATTAGAGGGGGGGGGGGCTGAGCCGCCCATAGCGCCCCCTTAGCTGCGGTCCTGGTTTTCAATGGTCAAAAAGGGCAATTCCCCCCCCGGAACTCTGTAATGTCCCCCTCCCGGAGCCATAATAGTCCCTCTAGTAGAAAAATGCCCGAATTCATGCGCGTAGCCAAAGGGGGTGCCCTGGGTGCAAGGGCATCCCCCTCCCCCCCCGCTCGCGCAGATCCAAGATTGATTATTTTAAAAAATCAAAATTTATAAAAGAAAAAAGAAGAAAAATGCAAGCAAAGTTAGTTCAGTTAGTTAATCAAAACTAACAGTCTATGTTTTGAAATGTGATAAAAGAAGAGACCTTGATTCTTTCTTTTTTTCTTTTTAAGAAAATTATTTTGTTCATCTTTTTTAAAACTAGAATATTTACTAGAATCTGTATTAATCACAGTAAATCAAAAAAGTTGGTTTTATGATCCCAATTTGATGTCGTTTCTTTTAAGACTAAGTAAGAATTTTTTTAAACTTTTCTGTAAGAATTTTTTTAATACCTTTCTATTGCATGCATATTTCCATAAAAAATTAGAGTAAATTCTCAAAAGCATAGAAACTACTATTTATATATTTGCTTTTGTTGTCCAAAGTCTAGATAGGAGCAAAAAAAATTGAAAGGAAATACAGATGTGAAACGATAATTCCACCATGTGATTTGCCTGGAGAACGGAGGGAGTGGAAGATTGTACAAATTAGAGATGAGACAGGCTAAACCCCAGCACGATAGCCCGAGCCCAAACCCGGGTCCGAAGCGGGCACGAGCCCCGGCGTGGAACTTTAGGGGGCGGCAAATTTATACTACCAACATCATTTTTGGCCTGTCACAAGAAAAAGTTGGGTGGAGGGGGCGCCAAATTGTAACTTTGCCCCGGGCGCAGCTTTCTCTTCGCACGCCCCTGTCCATTAGATTTAGTTTTAAGTAACTTCTCATCCTTCTTCATGCAATGAAAAATTGCGTTTGGGTCTCTTTTAAATGAAGTTCCACACAATTATACCTTCCGCAAAAAAACCTGTCTAAAACGGAAATTTGATAGGTTTTATGGAGTTCCGTTTTAATAGATTTTATTACATAAGATGTTGTTTGTACCCAACATGTTCAGGTTAAAAAATTTGGGCACCCCCTCCCCCCCGTTGAAAAGTCTGGCTACGCCTATGGAATTCAACACTGGACGAACGGACTTAACGACGGCTCCAGGGCCTGTTTACCGAATAGGCCCGTGAAGCCCGTGCTTACCCATTGATTTTTAAAAGGGCCCAAAAATTTACTTTTCAAACTTAACTTTTAGATGAAAAAAAAATCATGATAAAAAAAATAATGGATTTTTTTGCATAAGGATTTTGTTTTTCTTATTATGTTGTAATTTGAAAATCATAAAAAGATATTTTGAAGTTGAAATATTCTTAATTATAGTTTCATATTTGTTTCTTACAAAATTAATTTGTTATATTTAATTATGTATCTAATAAAATACTTTTTCATATGTATAATAAACATATAATCGTTTGAGTTTAATATTAAAAATGTTATTTATCGAAATTTTGATAGCAAAATTTCATATCATCTAAGCATGTGAAAAATAGATTATTAAATAAATAAGTTTAAAAAAATAGTTGATTAATAGGGGGCCCCCAATTGGACACCGGGCTTCCCCTACTTCTAATTCATAAGCGGGCCCTGGGCGCTACATATTTATATAATTGTGAACGCACCTAAAAATACTCATATCCATGATACTTTTATGGATTTACTTGCGCAACGCTTTGATTGCATCCTAATCAAAACGTTGTGCAAGATTTTTCTGTCTCGTTTCTTTTATTGATCTGCTTATCAAACAGAAAACTACTTATCTTTCCGCGCACAGATGCTGCAAATCAAAACCGGCAAACACTTTCGCACGTGAGCTGACTCTCTCTGCTGTCGGCCAAGGACAGGCAGATACGGTCACGGTTTTCGACTCCCGTTCGACACAGGTCCAACTTTCATAATCCTTTATGATAATTATAACATCTTCCTGTAAAATATTTGTCATCAAGGATATCAATTTACTTGCAAAATGCAAAAACAAAACAGTAAATTATTTCGAGAATCTTGCCAAGGTAGTTATGATAATCTTTTGTGCTTGCAAAATTGCTGGATCCCTGATGAATAAATTTCAACGTTAGCATAAACAAGAAAAGGAAGTAAATTCTGTTTACATTGTTTGCTGAAAATAGAAAATTTAAGAATATGAAAACATAGATTGGAGATTCACCCATTCAGTTGCCTGTCATTTAATTCAAATTAAGTTTTTCATATTGTCTTTTCACTATCATTTAACTTTTTTTTTCCCTTTTTTGCGTGTATCTTCATTTTCTTTTGTCTGGACTTTCTTTTGTCTAGAGGATATTTTCAACACGTAAAATAAAGAAAGTTTAAAACTATGCGAAAAACAAAATATGAAATTAAAAATTTACTATTTTTTTTACGCACCAAAGTGATTGATTTCTTAAAAAAAAGTAGTATTGAATTACTTAAATACTATATACACTATAGATAATACAATATATGTCATTGATTACAGTTGAACAGGGTAACTTTGGGCAAAGAGAAAAAAAAAAAAGATTAAATCTGCTACATCACTTCCGTTAACGGCTAATTTTCAATCTCAAAATATAGATAGCAGCACTGGTGCGAGTTTGTAATTCGTCCAGATTCCATCATGGCAGAATGGGCCAAAGTTTTGTAAAGATGGAGCAAAGTTGCCTTGATTTGGCACAAAGTAACCCTCATTGACTGTATATATGTTGCACAAATTTTGTGGGATTCTTTTTAACAATTTACAACAAATGAATCGAAATTTTTACACTGAGCAAAAATGTGCCTAAGCCGAAGCCAGAACCCAGATCCTTAACTTACACTGCTGATGCTCCACTGTTCAAGTAAGCCGGGCTGACAAACGGCGATCTTATCTCGCTCAGGCAATCTTATTGATAATAACATCTGGTCTGCCATGTAGACAGAAGAACATAATAATACGTAGATGACAAAATGTTTTAATTACTCTGGAGTCTGTTCCAAGACGAATATGTTTTCAACAGAAAATTTTATTTAATCAAGCATTTCAAAATGAAATTTAAAATATATCTTACTGAAAGAAGGCATATTTTCTTAAACAGTGCGTCCATTCTCAACGGTGGCCAATGGCTAATTTTTAAACCGTTAGTCATAGACACATAGTTCCAGTTGCAAAAATGCTTTAAAAAAGATAAAAAACTGTTTTTTAAGTAATTTTGGTCAAAAAAAAATTTTATTAAAAAATTACGAAAATTAAATTTTTATACCGTACCCCTGTCTTATAAGTGAGTATTAGTAAAAATTTTCCATCACTCTAACAATCAATACAAAAAAGTCCCATTCATCTAATTTTAAAATTGACCGAGTTATGAAACTTTGAATTTCATTACTTAAACCACTTTTCTGTAACTGAAAACGACGGATGAGTTGGACTAAGCTTTAAGGAAACGTACACTAAGTGCTTAAAGTATTATGAAGGGCGATTTGATTATTTCGATTTTTATAGAGAGCACTGTTAAAAATTTCTGTAAAAACACAGAAAAAAATCGAGACTTTCTTTAAATGTACACTAGTTCTCTGTTAAATGCATTCTGTCGAGTTTCTCAGTCAATCATTTTACCGACATTTTCTCTTATATTATACCTAATTCTTTCTAGCGATTTCGTCTTTATTCAAAGATATTTTTATCTTTGTTAAAACCTACAATTTAAAATACACACTTATAAAATTATTATGAAATTTTATTAAAAATATTTTTAAAAAAAAGATTACTTTTTAATTTAATTAATTTATTTATTTGACTTAGAATAACTTAAAAAGGGAAAAATCATCTTCTCGGTATTAGTGGAGATTTTTATCGATATTTCCTAGCTGAATCATAAAAGACATATTTTGAACAAAATAACGGACATCTCCTATAGTCCAGGCAGTACACTGTAAAAAAAACGGACGATTTAACGGAGGTATTACTGGTAATCTAGACGCCAGTACTATTTACTGTTTTTTAACGGAAAAATTTCCGTGAATATTCCGTTTTTTTTTTTCGATTTTTTCCCGGAATTTACGGAAATTTTTCCGTTAAAAAACAGTAAATAGTACTGGCGTCTAGATTACCAGTAATACTTCCGTTAAATCGTCCGTTGTTTTTTACAGTGTAGGGTGTGTTCTTCCACTGTCGAGAGGTCTCGAGGTCAAACCAAAAAACTTATAGGGACCTCAAGACGGCTGGAAACGAATTAACAAATGATGTAGCAGTTCAGAGTTACTCGAAGAAATCAAATTCTTTCAGGCTGACTGAAGAGTTACTGATTTTGAAAACTATTCTGATTAAAAATAAAGTTACAGAGAATTTTGTGTATTTTTAACGATGTTAATTTACAAAGACTGTAAATTCACTGAATAACTTCTCTGTTATTTAACAAAATCTCCGTTTTTCTAATCTCTGTAATTTTACATAAGACTTTAGGTAATGGATTACCCTCTGTAATTTCGCAGAAAATTGTGACAGTGAGGCTCGAGGTCTTTAGCAAAACCTTAATTGGTTTGGAGCCTTGTTTTTTTTTTTTTTTTTTTTTTTTTTTTTTACACACTTTAATCTTTGTAGGGTAATTTTATTTTTATAGTGAGAAAAACATATTTTTTTCGAGATTTATTCCTTTTATATTATTATTAAAAAAAAAAGCAGCGCCAACATTTATGGCAGTTGAGCATCAATGGTAATTTAATAGCGTGAAATGAGTACTTATAAAATTTAAAACTAACAGTAGATTTCTATCTTACATTTATACAAATTACCAAGACTTAATATATTTAATATATCTTATATTATTTTTATCAAATATTAAGGATTTGTTCAAAAAATCCAATGGCACTGATTGCCTAAAAATTCCTTTCACGCTTTTTTTACATCTCTAACCGTATATCGAAAATAACATTTATCAGTGTGGCCAAACTGTAAAATTTTTACTACCTTTGTTGAGGGGTTTTGTAAAGAATATGTCATTATCAAAATTTTGTTCTTTTTACAGTTAAAAGTAAATATAATAAGAAATTTGTTAGATGCGACAATCCCAAAACTTTCCTCTATTTCATTTACGTTAGTAATTCCTGAAAAATGCAGCTTAGCAGCACCATCGGTTTGGTGGTTTACACTAAAATCTATAGTCAGCAAAAGTTTATGTCAACTTCTAACTCAATCTCTAAAAAAATCTGAGTAATAGCGTCACCTGTTGTGTGATGTACACCAAAAACTAATCATGACAAATTTTTATCCGATACTAACTGAATCTGAAATTTGATGAAAATCCAGGCATTAGTTCTTGAGATAGACTATTGCAAAATCGTGAAAAATGCTGCATATCAGCGTAACCTGTAGGACAATTTATACCAAAAACTAAACAACATTAATCTATATCAGGTACTAATGGAATCTGAAGTTTGATAAAAATTCGTGAATTAGTTCTTGAGATAGAGCTATAGCGATAAACATGAATAATGCAGCACAGCAGCGCCACCTGATGTACGATTTGCACCAAACTGTAATCTGCATCAAATCAAATCAAAGACTAATTTAATCTAAAGTTTTATTAAAGTCCATGGATTAATTCTTGTGATAGAGCTGTTGTGGAAATTAGGAATAATGCAACATAGTAGCACCACCTGTTGAGCAATATGCACCAAAAACTAATAAGCTGTAATTTATATCAAGGTCTAACTAAATATAAAGGTTTGTGAAAATCTGTGCATTAGTTCTTGAGATAGAGCACTCATACAGACTCACAGAATGACAGAATGACAGACAAACAGACAGACACTTCTAAAAACATCAAATCGTGTTCAGAACATTCCAAAACGTATAAAGCAATCAAAAACCGGAAGTCGAAATTTTTCCCGAATCTAATACTTTCTTCTTGTACAGATAGTAAAAAATAAATGTTCACAACGTGGCCAAGCGATGAAACAGTTAATGAATGTAAAAAGGAAATTTTGTGTAATTAATTTTTGCTCGCTTCTTAGTATACTAAATTTTTAAAAATTATCTACATAAGCGTGTTTCCGTTGATAATACAAATTTTAATAATATTAAAGCTTAATTATAAATTAATAAACTAATTTTAATGTACTTTCCCTATAGTTAGTCACAGGTGATAAATCCCCAACTATTCTTTAGGGTTTCTATATGCGGGTTAAACAACAGCAACGTAATTATGCGTCAAACCACGTTCGCTAAAATAGGTCAACTGTCTCTGAAACTGTAACAAGGACATATGTAAAACGCAATTTAAAGAAAAATAATGGAAAAGTTGAAAAAAAAATATGAGTAAAAAATGACTGCCGCGTATTATTATTATTATTATTATTATTATTATTATTATTATTATTATTTGCTTTTAACATTAAAATTTTTAATATTAATTAAATGTTCATTATACGTTGAAAATACTATGTAGAAATTCTGAATAAACAGTTTAAATAATATCTCATTTTTAATTCCTTGTTGCCATAATCTCAACAGAGGCAGAACTAAAAAAAAAAAAATTTAATTTAACAAATTACAACGACTATTTGGAAAATAATATTTTCAAAGATTATAATTTTAGACTTATAAATGATTTCTATATTTAAAGAAAAAAAAACAATAATAACATCATTTTTATGATGATCAAAACGTAGCTTACGCCAATAACAGAGTCATATTAATATGCCTGAGTGACGTTAATATTCCTGGACCAATCATTAACAAATATTAAATGAAATTTTAGTTTAAAAATTTTCGGTACTGTAAATTTTTAAACTTCTAAACAGCGCACATTTTCAATTTTTACATCGTCGTATAAATAAAAAATGTTTACTTTTAAATGCAATTTGTTTAAAACCTATTGAGCACTGAGGAAGGTATGCTATATGCTACCGAAACCGGTATGCTTGGAATACGAATATTCTGGTGTTCTAACGTTGAAAATAATTTTAACTTTATCATATTGCACCAGGCAACAACCTATTACTTATTGTTTAAAACCTGTATCTAAATTTGTTTTTGGGTTATTAATTTTTATGTAGTTTTTAATACTTTTTTTTTTTTTGTCATCGTGGCAACAGAAACATTCCATTTCTAGATATTAAGCATGGACCAGTCATAAAACGAATAAAATAAAATAAGTTGCGGAATTCAACCAATAAAAAGATTTAGATATACTTCAGATTTCCTATTTCTCTACCGAGGACAACAAATATTTTCCAAAAAAGTAAAAAAAAAAAAAAAAAAAAAAAAAAAAATTCACTAATTTGTGTTTTTTTATCAAGAATAAATCACCTTTTTCCATGATCAGGGTCCACACCAAATTATGTATTAATGGAGCTCTTTTGAAAAAACATGACTTGCGGTTATGAAATTATGCGTGATTTTAAAAATAAACATTTAATGCATTAAAAAAAGTGTTTTTTTTTATATTTATTCATTTATTTACTTCTTTTATAAATTTTATTTTTCTTTTATTTTCTACAATTTCTTTTATTTTTCTGTCATCAATGGAACGGTATCAAAAGAATTAAGTAAATTTATTGCTTCAAAATAAATAAATAAATAAGTCTGTAACCCTTTGTTTTCTCTCACTATCTTTTGATCACTATACAACAAAAATTAATTTTTCGCAGAATCTACATAGATTTTTGTTAGATTTCTTGTTTAAAAACCAGTGAATCATAACAAATAAATGCGTTATTGGCTATTTACTTAAACAAGAAAGGTCAAAAACATTTCTTAGCATTGTTTAATTTAGAGAAAAATTCCGGAAACTCAAATTAATACAAAGGAGATTCATCCATTCAACTCAGAGGTCATTTAACATTGTTTTTTATTTCTCTTATTTTCTTCTTATTTTCACAAATGAGTACATTGAACTGTCGTTAATGGGTCTTCGATTACTGAGAACAATTTCGTTTCCTTCATCATTTTCTACTGGTATTTAATGTTAAGGACATCACTTACAGAGCCGTCCTTGTGGAGGGCGGCTTAAAGCGAGGCCCGGTAAAAAGATTTTGCGAGGCCCTTTCCTTTCAGACACTTAACATAATCTGATGTATGCTATCAATAAAAAAAAATGTTTTTCACCTTTATATTGTGACCCGGGGAGCCGTGGTTCGATCCTCTAACTATTATAGTGTTTGTTTGTGTGTTTGTAGGGGTGATTTCTGGAATTATTGAACCAATTTCAAAAGTAATGGTAGCAAATTGATGGTTAAAGTCCCTCTTTCAACACAGACTATATTTTATGCCAAGACCATTACCTTTTCTTAACTAAAATCATAAATTTATATCAAAGAATTTCTATTATACATTCTTCTTTTTATTAAAGAAAAATATTTTGTGTTTAGGTGCGAGGCCCTGTACGGCCGCACCTGTCGCACGTCCCCAAGGACGGCTCTGATTCCCTTAAGAATTATTGTTGGCCAGACGGCAAGTCCCTTGTCTAATATTAAAGCTATAAGAACGAGATGCTGTAATACAGACAAACGCCTCATCGAGTTCACGGCTGAAAGTCTCGAATTAGTAAAAATGCGATTTATATTATAAAACGTAATCGATCAGCCAAATCTTGAAGGAAAACACATTAAAATCCAATTTTATTATAATGAAATATGCTTAAAAAAATATTAACCGACCTCAAAAAAGCACTAAAAAAAATTAGACACTATTATTGCCCAATCAAAAACCTGCAGTTTTGCTAAATCTTTGCTGTTTTAAATAGGTAATCTATTTGAAATCTGCAGTTGCAGCTGCATCATAACTCCACCGCTTTTTTACAAAACAATTAGTTTACTGTGTAACCAACCTTTTCATTGGTCAAAGTAGAAATATCCTATGCAAAAGGTAGAGTGATTATGCGGCTATAGCTGTAGATTTCTTACAGTATAAATTTTATTACTGATCAATCTGCTTTCGCTAACTTTGCAAAATCTATCTAGATCCCCACCTTTGTTCAGTCAAGATTTCGCTCTTTGAAGAAAAGAGATCTCGCATCCGTGTAAGAGTAATTGCCTGAAAAATGAACGCTTTTTAATTGGACGATTGCTTCAAAAAAAATTTGAATTTTTAAAGTTTTTATGATAAAAATGTTCTAGTCATCAGAATTTAATAAAATTAAAATGGGACTACATAGGTATCTTATACTTTCAAACAAAAAAGAATTTTCAAAATCGGTTCTTATTTAAAGAAGTTATGTGTTAACAAGAAATATATACATATCGAATTCATAACCTCCTCCTTTGAAGTCGGTTAAAAAGTGTATAAAGGACATTTTCAGGTTCTTGTGGATTATCTTTGAATAGACATTGGTAGACATAAACATCGATGCAATAAAGTAGGGGATATTATTATTATTATTATTATTATTATTATTATTATTATTATTATATAAATCAATTTTTTAAAGCACTGTTTATTTTTATATAGTATGTCTTTTCTTATCGTTTAGCAAAAGTTAATTTCTAAACCGTTAATTTTAGAGGTACAATTCCAATTGTAAAAAAAAAATTAAATTTTCTTTTATATCGTATAAAAATCGATTTACGTTAAAATAGCTGCTTTTTAAGTACTTAAGAAATAAAAAAAAAAATACAATGTTTGAGTATTTTAGCATGTAAAAAATTTAAAAAATATTCTTCTATGACCAAAACATACTGAATTACGATACTCGTTGTTTAATGAATTATTTTACTTTTAGTCAGCAAATATGGAAAAACATGTTTTTAGCATTGCATTTCTAAATTGTTAATCTAATTTTAAAATGGAATACTTGTAAACAATCTTAAAATAAATAAATAAATAAAATTATATAACTAATTTTTTTTTCTCATTTAAAGCCGGCTTTTTGTAAGTGTCTAAAAACCGGCAACCCTGCCCCAGACATTGGTTAGTACGAGCAAAAAATATGTTCTTTTGAAATACGCAGAAATTAACTGTATATACGGTATTTGCATGCTACAAGGCCATCCAATTCAAAATCTAACGCAATAAAAACAAGGTCAAATAAAAAAGGTTTAAAGTTAATGAGAGGCGGAAAATATTTCGAAGTCAAGTAACGAAAGAAAAATACTATCTTATTGGGGGCTGTATTTATATAACATTATCAACTTTTTTGAAAATTTTGAAGTTCTCTCTGTCTTACGATATAATCCGTTATCATTCCTCCCCCGCCCCCTCTTAAATGATATAGTTATCAGTGTCTAAAATTTTTCTTATTAATATATATACAGTCGAACCTCGTTAATATGAACCTCAAGGGGAATCACAATTTGTTAATGTTAACAGTAATTCATGTTATCAGTAACAATTCTTTGTATTCGTTCTTATAGGGGACTGTGAAAACAATTCATGTTAAAAGGAATTCATGTTAAGAGTGTTCATGTTAACGAGGTTTGACTGTATATATGTCTGCTCTGATATTACAGATATTGTTATACGCTTATTATTTGCATGCTTTACTAATCCCAAATAAAAATTAGAAGTTCATGAAATACCGCTGTTATACATAAGATGTTTTTTTCCAACCGCAACTTGCAATAGGATTGCACAATACTGAATAACCCATATTTAGGAATGAAAATATTTTATAATAAATTACTGGCTTTAATATAATTTGCATTTTAATAATAATAGGTTACATAGTTTTGAAAAAAAATGATAACAGACTATTTTAATATAAAGAAAAATACAAGACTAGCCGTTGGGGGCCATCATAATACTTACCCATCATGGATATGTATACTATAAAATTTCAAAATAAACACGTGTAAGCTATTTATAACATGCACCGCAATTTCAAAATAAAATTTAAACATGTATTTAAATATTTTTAATACATAGTAAAGCTCTATTACAGAATTGTGGGTACTCATCGACCCATTTCAAGAAATTATATAAATCGCCAAACTACTCGTAAATTATACAAATTGATGTAATTTTTATTTTAAATAACGAAAGAACAAATAAATTAGTAAAAGATTAATAAAAATGCAAATTAAACGTCAAATTAAAAAAACAGTTATGGTATACAAACGCATGTAACAAATTTAATGTGGGGTCCAAGTGACATTTACGATAATAGACATTTACCAATAAGTGCAAGGCAATATTGGTAATTGATCTTAAAGTTTAGCGATAGTTTTTTTTTTTTTTTAGGTCGACGCAATAATCAATTAGTAAAAGAAACATCCTTATAACTCCAAAAATGATAAACCTATTAACTAACTAGATTTTTTCTCACTCGGATGAAGTGTCTCATATCCAATTAAAATATATCTTTGAATTAAAATTTGAACGAAATGCAGGGTCATGAAAAATCGAAGAGTATGGAAAATAGGATTATAAATATCTCTAGAACTTATTACCCGATCGGTTTCATTCTTTATGTACAATGTATATTTTCTTATTGTCTTTTACGGACACTACTTAAAATTTAAAAGTCGAAATTTTTTACTTACTTTTCATGAGAATGAATATTTTAAGAGTCCAAAAAAAAATAGTACCGGTTAATCAAGATTATTGCTGTTCAACAGGCTTCTTTCCATTCTTACATAATAAGAACATAACAAATTTTAAGTCACTATATCAATTTGTTCGGGAGATGGAGCGTTTACAAACATACGGACGGCTTTTTTTTCTTCTAAAACTATGTTTTTTGGAATCTCCAATGTCTTAAATTGTAAATCCGCCAAAAATTCTCCAAAAATTCCGTTCTCAAAAAATTAAAGAATACTAATTTATATATAGGACTAACTGAATCTGAAGTTTTAGAAAATTTCATGCATTAGCTCTTGAAAATAGAGCTATTGTAATAATCAAGAATAAATAAAACATGGCAGAAACACCTGTTGAGTGGTTTGCATGAAAACGCAATCAGCACCATGCAATATTAAGCACTAACAAAATGTAAAGTTTTCTGAAAATTCGTGCACTGGTTCTTGAGCAGTGGTGTAATCGTAAAAAAACCAGTGGGTATTATAGTATGGATCTGTAATTTAAAGTATGTTGACAGGTTCTTTTTAAAAATGCATTCGCTAGTTATAGGCTATGATCGCTTAAGACAATAAATGCTCTTTACGAAAAATTATTTATTTGCAGTAAACTTCAAAATTTAAGGGTTTCATACAGAAAAGTTAGGGATGGTGCCTGAACGCATTTTTTAAGAAAACAGTCTTCACATGACTGAGTTCATGAAGCGAGAGGGAGGCAATTAATTCCTCACTGAAAAATTCACACATTGGCATCACACAATTGGCGATATTAAGCATATGAAAAATGACTGATATCATCTCCGCAAAATTGTCTGTTACGCTTAAACAATAAAAGGATTTTGAATTTACTAGCAGGGCAACCAGAAAACAGCAGTCCTAAAAAATACGCCAAAAAGGAATCCGACTGCCAATTCGTACGTTAGGAGCATATTTTGGGAAAATGTTCTCAAAAGACATAACAACCATTATCTACATGAAAAGACTCTTATGCAACGAATAAGTTAGACTTAAAATTACGCAGAGAGGAAAATGAAATTTCACTGACCGCAAACACATTCGAACTTTATTCTTTTTTTATTTGTTTCCAGCAAGGGTGAAATACGCATCTTAATGAATTCTCTTTATCTGACAGCCGTTTTTCAGTAATAAAGCAGATGCTAGGTGTTTTTCTTTCTTTTCTTTTGAACGAAAAGTTATTGTGGGATCGAGAATAAGCGTTAAGATAAAATAGATATTAATTAAAGATTATTTTTAACTGTAATTTAGAAAAATGTAAAATTTAAGAATACTATATGTGATTCTACATCACAGGTATACGCTCAAAACAGAAGGTATACCCTAGAGTGTGAATATTATAGCTTTTTTGAGAAAAAAAGGGTTCCACCGGGTTCCGGGAGGATAGGACCTGGCAGCCAGTGATATTCTTAATGTGCACATTGAGACTTAAATTTTGATGTATGTCCGGTCTTTGTACTCGATACATAGGTAAACACTCACAATTGACGTTATAAAAGTGCGGCTGCCAACGGATTCCGGCAGGATAGGACCTGGCAGACAGTGATATTCTTAATGTGCACATTGAAACCTACATTTTGATGTATGTCTGGTCCTTGTACTCGATACACAGGCAAACACTCAAAATTGACGTCATAAAAGTGCGGCTGCCACCGGGTTCCGGCAGGATAGGACCTGGCAGCCAGTGATATTCCTAATGTGCACATTGAAACCTACATTTTGATGTATGTGGCAGCCAGTGATATTCTTAATGTGCACATTGAAACCTACATTTTGATGTATGTCTGGTCCTTGTACTCGATACACAGGCAAACACTCAAAATTGACGTCATAAAAGTGCGGCTGCCACCCGGTTCTGGCAGGATAGGACCTGGCAGCCAGTGATATTCCTAATGTGCACATTGAGACCTACAGTTTGATGTATGTCCGGTCCTTGTACTCGATACATAGGTAAACACTCACAATTGACGTCCTAAAAGTGCGGCTGCCACCGGATTCCGGCAGGATAGGACCTGGCAACCAGTGATATTCCTAATGTGCACATTGAAACCTACATTTTGATGTATGTGGCAGTCAGTGATATTCTTAATGTTCACTTTGAGACCTATATTTTGATGTATGTTCGGTCCTTGTACTCGATACATAGGTAAACGCTCAAAATTGACGTCATAAAAGTGCGGCTGCCACCGGGTTCCGGTAGGATAAGACCTGGCAGCCAGTGATATTCTTAATGTGCACATTGAAACCTACATTTTGATGTATGTGGGGTCCTTGTACTCGATACATAGGTAAATACTCAAAATTGACGTCATAAAAGTGCAGCTGCCACCGGGTTCCGGCTGGATTGAACTTGGCAGCCAGTGATATTCTTAATGTGCACATTGAAACCTACATTTTGATGTATGTCCGGTCCTTTTACTCGATACATAGGCAAACACTCAAAATTGACGTCAAAAATGTGCGACTGCCACCGGGTTCCGGCAGGAAAAGACCTGGCAGCCAGTGATATTCTTAATGTGCACATTGAAACCTACATTTTGATGTATGTCCGGTCCTTGTACTCGATACATAGGCAAACACTCAAAATTGACGTCATAAAAGTGCGGCTGCCATCAGGTTCCGGCAGGATAGGTCTTGGCAGCCAGTGGTATTCTTAATGTGCACATTGAAACCTACATTTTGATGTATTGGCAGCCAGTGATGTAACAAAGATTCTTTATAATGCAATAACTATTTTATTCATCTTAAAATTCCAAAATTCTTTAATTCCAAATCGCCTCAATAGTCAGCATGTCTTTGCATTTAAAAATGAGTCAGAAAATGTGTCTGAAAAATTCGCGTTTATTGAGAAGAAAACTTGTGAACTGCTTTAAAAAATGCTAATTCGTTCCTTTTTTGATCTGCGGTTTCATTCTTACTTGTGTATTAGCGGAATAACTTCCTCGTCTATATACGGCGGATAAAAACACCCTTTACTTAAACAAAGGCTAAATTAAAATAATCTTTTAACATTATTCATTTTTAACCGTTATCGCGCAGTCAACACCATTATCGCACACATTAACACTAATCAGGGATAAAATCTCGTTAAAACAATTACGTCTGTCATCATTATTACAGTCATCATACTATAATAGTCTTTCTGGATTCTGCTATTCTATCGCCTTAAAAAATTTAAACGCTCTTATCGGGCTGTACATGTTATTATTCTTTTTTTTTTTTTTCAAACCCATGTTTTAAAAAAAAGTAAAAAAAAGTATTTTTTAACCCTCCCTCTGCCCTTCTATTTCGCTCAACCCCTTCATCCATCATCAGTATACTCTTCCAAACAAGATTGCAATGTTACAAAACTTTCGAAATTATGTCTCAAAATGGCTTAAAACCTATCCAATTTGAATGAACAAGTATTTTAGACGCATTCATAATTAAAAATTCAGTTTTATAAAAAGAAAAATTCATTTCATTTTTACTATGACGTTCGTTTCACTTACGGAAGAAATCTGAGTTTGGCTTCTGAATCTCACAAGGAATGTCTCCATACAAGCATACTCAGAAAATTCTGAAAAAATTACAGATTGTTCTTTTCGTTTGGATGTATATGTTTACACGAAAATTTTCGGCGGTACCCCTTTAGAACGTTTGTAGAAAAATAATGAGCATTTCAATTATTTGGCGATTTAACGCCTGTTGGCAGCGAAATAAAATTTCAAAAAATACTTTTTTATGTCAAATACTTTTTAAGGTAAAAATGTTTCATGTTCAATTTTTTTATTTAAAAAAATTATTTAAATAACTTTACTTTTGTCAGTTTTTTAACTGTAGTTGTATTATTAGGATGAGCGAAGCGAATCCTCTACTAGGCCACTCAAATTACATTTTGTCGTACACTTTACAAAAAAACTATACAATATTTTAACTTCAAATTAAACACAAAAATAAATTATGATCTGTAGATTTGCACAATATAATTTTTGTATAGTAAAACGTTAAAAAAATTATTTTAATTAATTTATTTTACATGCATTTCCAATAAGGACGCATTTTAGCAAATAAATAAAAAATGAAACGCGTATATTTTCAGAAAAAAAATATAGTGGGTGTAAGTAATTATAGATAGAATCATGATTAATTTAATAAATAAAATATGTTTTCATTATTCCGCAAAATCGTTTGCACAGATAACACTTAAACATTTTAAAAGAATTGTATTATGGGTTTTTTTTCGTAAAGTGGCAACAAAAGAATTGTAAACAAATAAAATTAATTGTTAAATTTGTTATATAAATGAAAAATTAAAAGAACTGCGTGAAGTTGTTGCCTCGATTCAAGCTCTTTATAAATGTACTAAAGCAAAGTTGGCCGATTCAGAAAAGACAAATGGACTTTAACCATTTCTTACTTTATCATTTGGATCTAAAGTAATGTTATGTTCTTATTTGTGGACCGAAAATGGTTTAGTGAACGGGAATTTAGACTTTGTTGCACGTATTAAAGAAAATCACAAACCACCAGACCAGATATCGCGAGTAATCATGGATAAATTAGAATACTACAGTAATTTAACATATAAGAATTGGTGCTTACCAATTCCCCCAATAATTAAATTCTGGAAAAATGGAAGCATAAATTGCTCAAGTAAAGAATTTCTTCTGCAGTTAGCTTTTTCTATTACAATTCATAAATCCCAAGGTTTAACATTAGATAAAGCAGTTGTAAATATTGAGGATATATAGACACAAGTTAGATTAAAAACGTACGTAACGTTGTCGAGAGTGAAAATCCTTCAAAATTAAGCATTCAATAGAAATTTTCCTTACGAAAAATTCTACAATATCAAAAATTCTCATACGCTAACATGTATAAAAACGAAGAAATTAGAATAAAAAGTTTTACAGTTAAAAATTCATAGTATGAACGAGAGCAGATTTCAAATGTTTTTCCAGAAAATAGGATTTTGAAGAAGTAACTTTCTTCAAGCTCTCTTCAAATATATTATTCTAAAATAGCTATCAAATATTATTTGATGTTAATTACAAAGATTGGAAACATGTATATTTCAAACAACTTTAAAAAACACCAGTGGCTACTGTAAATTGTAAAAACATCTTTAGAAGAGCTTTTAGTTGAAAATTTAAAAATACAGTGAAACCTCCAAATAAGGGACACTCCGAATAAGGGACACCTCTATTTAAGGGACGAAAGTTGCGGTCCCATGGGTATCCCTTATTTAAAAGTTTCACTGTATTTTGTAAACGTTTGCTTCGAAAATATTTTATTATACCAGTCTTACATCATAAATAAAAAATTAAAATGCGCCAAAGCACAAAATAACGTTTTTGTTTAATAAAGATGCAAAAATAATATTAAAAAATATTGTTACTTTCAAATATCCGTTTTATAAAATAATGCTTTGCGAATCCAAACAAAGCATGGCTTTTGCTAGTATATAAGTAAAAGTTAACTATGAAATTTTATGAATTAAAAAAAAAAAATTAAAATCGTTTTCAATCTCAAAATTACATCCAATTGAGCATTATTGATTCAACTTTGTTGCTATGGAAACAAAAACTTATCTGATATTGAAATGTATTACAGCAGCATTCTTCATCTGATCTTTATCTTGGAACATGTTTAAATTTATGCAAACATTTTTTATGTATGAAATTTTTTTACAGTAATAAAATTAAATAACTTCAGAAACAAGCAACATAAATATGTAATACAGAAAGGAAATATGCGTATTAAACTTCTTCGTTGTATAAATTCATTAAATACCATTTACACGCATTCTAAAAACTATTGATAAAGAATTTTCGGTTACATTAAAATAGTTTGCTTTTAGCAAGGAAAAGTGCTGTTCGACAAATCGTAAGGCACTTTTCGTCTTTTCACACCAAATATTCAAAAGTTTTTTTTTTTCATATTTTCTCTTGTAATTCCGCCGTTAAATTTGACAGACCCTTTATTACATCTAATAATTAAGTAGTTTAAGTAGTTTATATTTTTTTAAATATTCTGAATATTCCCAGTATGGAGACCTTCCTTGTCAGTATCAGTCGAATGAAAAAAATATTGAAACGTAAGTTTTATGAATAAAAACGCTTATGCTTCTTTTAATCATGATGTCATTTTTTGTTCATTTTTTTAATGATTTTTTATTGTAATACGAAAATGGCATACTAAAAGATATTGTAATACCCGCTGTTTCATTTCTCTCTTCAACACTGGAAATAACCCGGTTGCTACAAATGTGAAGGAAATTCTTAAAGGAATTTTAAAATTAAAATTAAAATATAAAAATGTGATTATAAAAAAATGGTGAATGCGGGCACATCTGCAAATAAACTGCTTTCATTTAAGAAAAGAATTATCAAAATAGATTCAGTAGAAAGATCAGGCGTAATGAATTAAAAACAGCTTGGTCTTTTATATATATACGAATCAAAACCCTCGAATTCGACGAATGAAAAAGGTTAAAAGATCCGATTGACTGAAAAAAATAAAAATAAAAATAATATAAAATAAATAAAATAAAATAATTACAATATTGAATCAATATTTAATAAATATATTTTCAAATTTAATATCAAGTTTATCAGTTACAATTTTGCATGCAAACATTCGCGCTCCTTACTTAAAGTTGTGTCTAAAAGAAGAAACTCAATTACAGTGTCCATTAAATGAAAAGAAATGTTGTAATGTAAAAGTGTCATGAGTAAAAATACGTTATTTTATACAGTGACGTCATTTTCTATTCAAAAATTTCTTAAAAGTTACTGTTAATAGTAATATGAAAAAGGCATCCATAATTATATGGTATTTCTCATTATCTTCCCCCTCTCTTCAACAATGCAATTAACTCGATTACCATCAGTGAAAAAATTTCATAGAACACTTTTAAATTTCAAGTATAAAAATGGGATTATTTAGAAAAAAAATAGCAAATACGGGAACATCTTCCAATTAAATACTTTCATTTAAAAATAACTAGCATAATTGGTTCAGTGGAAAGCACAATTTAGATGACTAAGAAAATGGCGTGATTTTCAGAAACAGTTTCATCTGTGCATATCAACGATCGTTATCAGAAACTCAGCTGTATTTAGATGTAGGAATAAAAGTCAGTGAATATGGTTATTTTAATTATTTACATTACTGTTATTTTATTTACATAGAATACTTAATAATATTTCTCAGAAAATAATATTTTTTTCTACCGCAATTAATACATAATTATACGCAATCATTTTACTGCAGTTAAATTTTACGAAACCATTAATTTTTATCTTTTAGCTGCAATGATATATTTACTGATAAAGTCAAGATTTTGATTAGTTAAAAGTGATAAAGCAAAATGTTTTTTTTTTATTTTATTTTAAAGAATAAAATTGAATAGGATTGAAAAAATATTGCAAAAAACTTTAAAATTAAACACGAAATATAAAAAATGGAAATAAATTAAAAAATAGCTAGAATGAACTACAAATGAACAGCTTCATTAAAAAAAATAATTATTATATAAATGGGTTCAGTAGTAAGCTCAGCTCTGATGACAAAAAAAAAACTAAAACAGCCTGATCGTTTAAATATTTAGATATTAATCATTCATACGCTTTTAAATAAAGAAAAATGTACCTTGTTTTACATTATCGGTTTACTCAAATGTAACATAATTGTCAATGACGGAGCAATTGTCTGATGATTACAAGCAATAAGTAATTCTGTCGCTTAAAAAAAGTAACACTTTATTTTATTTCATTTACTTACTATAACTGCATAGTATTTAAATTAATAATCGTCCTGTATATGTTTTGACTAGTTTGAAAAATCACTGAATCGTGACAAATAAATACGTTACTGAAGCAATATTGTTAGCGTAAACCAAAATGGGGTAAAATATGTATGTAATCAGAGTTTAGTAGGTATCGAAAATCCATGTATTTGAAATAAACACAACAACAATCAAAGTACAACAACAACGATAAAAGAATACTTCAAAATTAAAAAAAAAATCAAGAAAATAAAAATATATTAATTTGCAGATTTTTTTCTACAAGAAAAGGTCTGAAAATATCAATGACGGCCCACCTCAAGCCAGTAATGGCCCATCACTAAAACCAATCACTTTTATGTAATCATTTTTGGTTGAATTTGAACCTTGGCCATTAATTAGCATTATTAGCTTCTTTGTCGATCTTATCAGTTTATGTTACGATTCTTTCTTTCTGGTTTCCTTCTTTCGAATCGGGCTTTTGTTGTTTCATAAGATCGTTTGCAGTTTGCAGCTCATGCCATCTGTACAATTTTACCTTTATTGAAGCCTTTTACTTAATTTGAAAGTCATTATGTCCACTGAGTATGGGTCTTCTTCTCCCGGTGAGTCCATATTATAGTAGTACAAGGGAATTGTGTACTGACAATAGTATGTAACATAAACTATATTTCGATACAGCCGCCCATCTTCTTGCTTCGTTTTGAGAACTACGGATTTAAGCTTAATCTTTTGACTATCACTTCCAGAATTTTCAAAGTATATTTTTAAAACTTTCACAAAAGTTGCTTTATACATAATTTAGCTAATATATTACATACATTTTATAATGATTGCATTCGCGCATGCGCATTGAAACATTCTTTAGAGAGCCTGCTCATTTTTTATCAAATTTTTACTATTTTTTAATTTTGATTGCAGGGTATTATGTACAATGTTGTTTGTTAAAGTGTATGTTAAAAAAAAAAAAACTTTTTTATATTAAGAACTTTGCAAATTATAAGCAAAAAACTTGGCAAAATTTGGGACTGTTTTTATAAAAACCTTAATTTTTCTACAAATTACATGCTATCCTCATGAAAACGAATACAGTTTATCACAATTAATTTCTTAATCATGCTCTTTATTTTCAATGTTTTTGATAAATTAGTTTTTACAAGGTTATTCAAAAGATATTTGTTCTTTTTCAATTTGTTTGTGGCCCCCTATAGACTTTCGGAAAAAAATATTTGCGGAAATATGTGATCTAATACGTTGTGTTTTCACACCTGGAGTTTCAGAATAATTAATCCCTCATGCATTATCCCTTATGTCTAAAATCGATAGCAAGTGGCTGGCTTTTGAATGTTGTGTGTTTTGCCTCTTAAGCCGTTGAAATATTTAATGGATAATCACCGGGGTATATGTGGTTTGGTTCTACATGCCTTTCTATTTTTTCAGTTTTCAAATTTCGTTCTAAAAATTAATATAATGACACCTTTTCGACTATTGGTAGTACAGTAATCTTAATGAATGGATTATTTAGCTTCTGCAACAGCATTTCTATTGATTGGATAAATAATAACTCATATAATTCTTATTGTTGCTATGAAAATTGTGAAAATTGTAGTGTGAGACTGGAAAGATCATTTATGGTTAATTAAATATTGTTGCAAGAGAAAATAAGCAATGCTAGATGGAAAATATTTCAAAGGGATTAAAATAACAAATTAAGCCTTCGTGCAAAAATGTATAAGGATAGAAAACCAACGAATGCACAAATAATGCATGAAAGTATAGCAAACAGCCGTTTCGAATCTATTATCGAGATTCTTCGTCAAGTTAAGACTCAGCGTGCTAGAAAAGCAAAGCTGAAAAAAGAAACAGAGAAGCGATAACTTATGTACCTGTTACGGCAGTGAACGCACCAAAAAAATAGCAAACAATGAGAAGAAAGCACCATGAATAGCTGAGTGGGCAAGTAGAGACATCTACCGGAGAACGGACAAAAAAAATGCTTTAAAATAAAGACTTCCAAATGCTTTGAAAATAAGGTGTACTTGATAAGTCATTGATTAAGGAGTGAGAATTCTTAATGATGTGGTAAGCTTCCCAAAAACTAAGATCACGACAGTTAGGGTTAATGTGTCTGAAGAAAAGTTGAACTGATATTGTGAAGACCAGCAATGTTGAGCTATAGAACAGCGTTTAAAACTTTTGATTTTTAATTTCAATGGTTTAGCCGTGACAGTGTTGCAAAAATGGGTGTGAAAAGCAAAATATTTTGAAAAATGGTAATTACGGTACTGTGCGTCGATGAAACTTGAAAAAGAACCATTCTACGCAAATTTTGACCACTTAATAATACTAAATATAATATTACTGACTATATTTTATAAATCTGATGCTCTTTGTTTCCTTCATAACTAAAAAACAATTAACAAGAAAGAAAAATCATGAGTTAAGCATAGATTATGAAGCACTTTTTAACACTTCATGAAATCTTTAACAAAACTTCGTTATTTAAGGAAATGAAATTACTGTATATAGCCAAATGTGTATTCCAATACTTTTGAACAGCCCTGTGTTTGATCTGTCGGTTCAAGTATATATGCTATACAATGGGAAAGTTTAGTTTCTCAAGAAAATGTCTAGCAGGTTGAAATTTCTCTTTCAGCAATTTGTACTAATAGATGGAAACATAATTGAATCATATAAAAACTGGTGGAACCAGAGAGAAAAGTAGAACTCCATCTAAAAAAGTATTACAGTAAACATTGGGCAATCTAAAAATGTGCGTAGAAAAGAAATGGAATCAGATGATCTGTAAAGCTCATGAAATAACCTAACTTTTCTTTAGCTAACAAAATAATAAAAGACACGTATTATTAATAGTACATCGGACCTGAAAGCAAGGATGTAGTGGAGGATATACGGGGGTTACGCAGTATACCTTCTGGTATTTTTAAAGGAACACTGTATACCCTCTGTTTCTCAAGAAAGCTATAGTATACACACTACAGGGTATACCCTCTGTCTTGAAATGACGTATACTCTCTGCTTAGAACTGTTAGTTTTACGACTACACCCCTGCCTGAAAGAGTTAAATGAAGTAACACAATAGGAATCCACCATATTCCTCATTCAAAACGAAAAATCACTGGGTCGTAACGACTAAACGAAGGTAGTATTTTACTGAACGTGAGCGTGAAACAAGAATCCGTATTGTTTACGTTCCGAAAAACCCAGAAAAATTAAATAATAGGGTTGAAGATTCCTCTATTCAATTAAATCTGAAGGGTCATTTAGCACTGTGTTTAATTATTTACTTGTATATTTTTCTGAAAAGGTGAATGGTTTCTGTATTTGCAAGGTCATCGATTTCGAAGGCTTAAAAAAGACATATAAACAAACTTTTAAAAATATGAAGATTGAAAAAAAAAAGTTCTTAATGTTTAATTAAAATGGTGTTTCAAGCTGTGATTTTTTAATATCTACAACCAAAAACAAGGACAGTGGTTTCTCATAAGATTTTCAAAGGAAAATCTTATCCGTTTAATCTATTATTTATACTCACTATAGATATAAAAACTATTACAGTATTATCTGTTTTCGAATGACTACGATTGTATTGCATATTACGATATAATCCTTCATAATTGGTAAAGGAGTTGATCGAATGACTTCTTGTGTGGTTTGCTACGCTAAAATCTTCAAGTAAAATCAATTGAAATGTCAAAAGCAGGTGTTCGTATTGAATATTATCAGTTTCTGTTATCATTTTATCATGAAGGCGATTCTTAGTTAATGTTTATATCCTTGAAAGAAGGTTGTAGAGGAAGATGGCTTAAAATGATCCTGACGGACTAATGGTCCACAAACGTTTTCTTCCAAACAAGTTGCACTTAACTCCCGGATAACACATAACTACTTGTGCTAAGTGAAGAAAAAGAAACAGCGATAGTCTAACGATCGTAGTATTACGCGTATGAATAGAATCTTTTGAAATTTTTATTTTTATAACATTCGTTATAAGGTAAGCTCTAACTTTCACATTTATTTAGATACTTATTCATTCATGTACAGAAATATGATTTGGTTCATATAATGGAGTATGTTTTTATGTGTGAATTACACTTGCTAAGTTTGTTGTGTTTCTCGCTGTCATCCAGTAATAAGATCTAAAATGTGCGGCCATGTTTTCAGGTAAAATTTTTCTATCATCGTGTAACACTTCCCAAGTCTGGATGTGCTCCTCTATGATTGGTATTTACCTAACAGCTAGCACCACCTGTTGCATTCTTTGTAAGCTGTGCTGTTTCCTCTTTCTATTCATTTGTGGCAGTGTCCCCTGACGGACTCGTGTTTACAGTAGTTAATGACGGGCTGCTATATTTTTATGTTCGAAACGCATCCTGTGGATTACTTTGATTTTATGCTGATTTATATAAAGTTTTAATATTTTAATTGTGATTTATCACCAATTTTTTGGTGCTGTTTCAACTTAAAGATTATTTTGCCTTTTGGTGAGGGTAAAATGATCCTTAGAACACTTTTTCAAAAGTCTATTTTTTTCATTATTCAATTTGTATTTAAAATATCCTTAGAATATTTTTATAATGCAAAATGTAATGTAAAACATACTAGAAAAGGAGCAAAGTTTTATTTAAAAAGTTACGTCATTTTATACAAGTTATCACCTTAGGGGGTGGGGTGTTTTAGACTACCTTCCCTAATTAATATTAAAAAAAAAAAAAAAAAAAAAAAAAAAAAAACAGAGTTTCACAGAGAAACCTCCTCTATATAAAAATCACGTAGTTCAAAATTTTAGATATAGATAAGATAATAGTTTTCCTGTTTCTTCTTTATATCCATCGCAAGGCATATAAATATCCAACGATAGGTGTTTTTCACAGCGCAGCCAGTTTGGGCAATCTTATCTATAGTGATAAGAAAAATTTATGTTGAATTATTTAATAATATTCAATTTTGTAGTGTGTACATATTTCACATGGTGATAAAGAATTTCCATATCATTTCGATTAGGACATAATATTTAATACGGACTTGATTAATTATAAATATGAAGAATAAACATTTTTTATGAAGGTGAAAATAAATGTCGATCCGAGAAGAGGCCCAGCACAACAGTTCGAGTTCCGCATTGGACACATTTCACTCTATTGGTGTACACCTTTTAAGCCATTACAATTTGAAATAGTATTGAATGCAAAGCGTGAGAATTTCTCTACAGTAACTTTCTAAGAATTATATAGTTTTATTCAATTTCATCGATGTTGGATTCAATTTAGTTTCGTGTTTGTTCCAGAGTCAGTGGATCGCGGAAAAATTTTCCTTCTTGTTCTACAGTTGTAATCTTGCCAACATATATGATATCGTCAACCGGTATTTTGGTCCTTGCGGGGTTACTTTGGTCCGTCTCATAAAAAAAGTTTTATTCCTTGTATTGAACAAACAACACAAGGTAATTTGAAGGTTTTGCCTTTGAAAAATATTTTATACACTACAATAGGGTATTTGAATATTTTGGGAATAACTTTTATTTTTTTGTGGCAACACTGAATGCATTCGTAAACAACTCTTTTCGTGCGTAATGTTTTGCTCTCCAAACTTTGGCTAGTGTCAGGAACATAAAACATTGATAATTTATCGACAAAGTTGAGAGAAGTGTTTCAAAATGTAGATATTTCATGTTGTGCATACATTCTGAATTCAACCTTTTATCCAACTTACATTTTTTTATGCTCATACCATGCAAAATCCTTTTTGCATATTTTCTCCATTGTTTCCAATTTTTGTATAAAACGAACTTTTAAAAAAAAGTCGTTTAATAAAATTTATGTGAATTTAATTGAGCCGCTTTTTGGAATAATATTCGTAAACATTGGTAAATTTCAGGGTATGTTAAATTTAGAAAATTCTTCTCGGATGAAGGGGCCCTGAAATGACACTGTGCTTCCCATAGCTTCGGAGGTTAAACCGCAGGGCTGCAGAATATGTCCGATCCGGCGATCTAGGATCGGGGGAAATTTTAACCATCTGGGGAAATTTTTCAGGAACATAAACAATATATTTCAATTTTAAGAACGAATTCCATAATTTTCTGAGATAGAAAAATTTCACTACAAATAAAAAGACCCATATGACGACCTTCACAAAATCGATCTCAAAATAATATGTACAAGGGTGATTCTGGGCAGAATTTTCTAATAATTAAAGATAATTGGTTCAGAAAATTTAAAAAAATCAATCATCAATTTGAAAATTCTGACATAACCTCGAAATTTGTGCAAGAAAAAACGCGAGTTTCATCACAATTTTGCAAAATGACCACAAATTTCATCAAAAGTTTATGAAAAAACCGCGAATTATGCCAAAAGATCACGAAACCACCCCAAATTAATGGCGATATAACTGGAACATTTACCACAACTTGGCGAAATAATCGCAAATTTCATCAATAGAACGCGGAAAAAAATCCCGCAAATTTCTTCCAAAGATTACAAAATGAACGCAAATTTTGATAAAAGTTTACGGAACAACCGCAAATTTTATAAAAAGATCGCGAAACCACCCCAAATTTCATCAGAAGATCGCGAAACAATTGCGCATTTCGTCAAAAAGTGTGAAATAACCGTTATTTTCGTTAAAATATCGTAAAGAAGACGCTCAAAAGATCGCGAAAGAGCCGCATATATCGTCAAACGATCGCAAAATAACTGTGAATGTTGTCGAAACAGGGTGGAAAAACCCGCCATGTCTTGTCAAATGATCGCGAAAAAACGAGTTTCGTCAAAGCCCCCTCCCCCCCCCCCAAAAAAAAACTGCTCGGAGCAGACTATTTCACCTTCCCCCATTTTGCTGTAAACGTTCAGGGAATTTACTGTGAAAAATTTTCTGATTTACAGATTTTTTTCCCCACTCAGAATTACCCCTGCCATATATACCTGCGAATAAGTTGAGATATATCGATAAAATAAATTTTCTATGCTTATGGTAACACCGCATATCATTTACCTATAACATAGCATAAAATTTTGGGGAAATTTTCATGTGGATTGAGGGGAATTTTGGAAGTAACAACATTTTCTGCACCCCTGGTTAAAAAGGCCCTGAGAAAAGTAAACAGTTTGGATTCGAGAACAATTGCAAACGATTAAATGCACGTAACTTCCACCATTTACGTCACAAAAAATTTCATTAAGTTTTTATTATTGTTTTACTTTCACCTTGTTTGTCGTCTTTTACACTAACTTCCTCGTCCATAAATTTGAGTAAAACGGCCTTTTAACGTAAGCAAAGATTCATTAAGACCATGATAATGAATTTTCTCTGCATTGCACAGACGCCCTAAGCGATCAGGGATAAAATCTCGGTGGAAAAAAAAAAAAAAAAAAAAAAAAAAACAATAACACGTGGCATTGCATAGTAGTCTTCCCTCATTCTGTTGTTGTATCTTCTTACAATAGTATGCGTCCTCAGGTAGATATTATCATTAGTCTTTCATTTTCATTGCTTGCCAGGAAACTCGGTGTAAAGGAACTTTAAATATCGATAATGATATATATTTTTTTTTTAATATTTTAATGCCAAAATACCAGTCGTCTAGACAAAGCTATTATTTTCTAATATAGTAAATGATTTATGTATGCATAAATGATAATTATATAAAGATTGTTTTTTATTAGGTATAAAATGCCACTTGCAATTCTTATCTGACTGTTGTTGTTATCATTCATTTTTTATCTTCATCGCTTACTAACAAAATCGATTTTAACAAATTTTAACTGTCGATAATGATCTATTGTCTTTTGTTTTAAAAGCCAAAATTAAAGTCATACAGTGAGAATTATTAGTTTGTTGTTTTGTATTTCATATAACAAAAATAATTCGGTGAATTAGTCTTATAAAAGGAGCAATATTCGATTGTAGGTTCTTAAATTTTCTTTGCCATGTGAAGTGTCTTGTCTCTCACTACATTGAAGTAAGTAATGCATTTTTACATGTATAAAAATATTTATTTTTTTTGTTTTTAAATAATTTAAATTTATGGTTAATCTTTTAAAATCTTCTTTGGATCTAGAAATACGGCTTAAAAGGGGTCCGGGACACATTTTAAAATAATTTTTATCTATTGAATTAAAATTTTGAAATTTTTTGTGATACACTGTAAAAAAAAGGGTCGATCTACTAAAAAAAACTTTAGTAATCCTTGTAATTACTAAAAAATGTTTAGTAATCTTAGTCGGTTACTAGAAAATCTGTAAGAATTACTAGAAAAAAGTTAGCAACGAATAGAGTTAATAGTTTTGTATTTTTAATAGCTGTTACTAAAACTCACTCGGCGTGGCCTCGGTAGCATAATGGTTATAGTAACGGACTCCAGGCTAAAAGGTCCCGGGTTCAATACTGGACAGTGCCAAGTACGCCCCGAATGTATGTAGTGTAAGTACTCTATAATAAAAGGGGTTATGAATTTCTTGTTGGAGCTGATCGCAATGTTTGGTGCTGCCATCTATTGCGAATTTGCCGAAAATCTATCGCTTCAGAAGTCTGGATGCAGCTCGAAGGTAGCTCCTGCCCTTCGGACGCACTTAATTGTTATTAAAAGTAATTTTGGAGCTATTACTAAAATTTGCTTGGTGGCTCATACTAAAAAATTTTAAGTTAGTTATACAAAATATTCTTTTGTTCAGATTACAAAAGAAATGCTTGTTTCGCTTGCAAAAAAAAGTTTGTAATGGTTACTAAAAAATTCTGTGGAAAACAAATTTACTAAAAAAATTTTAGTAACCTCTTAAATTTTTTTTTACAGTGTAGGTAACCATATTATTTGTATACAAATTCACGTGACAAAACTTCGTATATCGTTCTTTTTTCTTTTTTCTTTTTAACTTTAAGTTTATTAAAGAAGTGATATAATTTAAAATCGTTATAAGTTGAAAAATTATTTGTATAATTTAATTTTTTTTTCATTTAAATAAGCAGAGAGCTTTCACTTTGATTTAGCATTTCTAAAAATATTAATTTAAATAAATATTAAAAATATTTAATGCAAAAATTTGAAAAAAATTATGTAACTTTAAAAAAAATCATATTTTTAAAAATTGTTATTTTTTTTTTCGAATATGATGATCCAAAATTAAAGAAAAGTAATTGAAAAAGACCTATTTCAAGTTTGAAGCATTTATCTTTAACGGTTCTTGACTTATAACAACTTAAACGGGAGAAATGATGAAAAATCCCATCTTGAAGAAAAACGCACTTCCACAAGAAGTCGTTTCCATAACAACCATTGTTTGAAAGCTGGATTTTAAAAACAAACCAAAACATAAAAATTAAAATTTACTGTGCTAATTAAGATAGAAACATGCTTTAAAGTCATTTTAAACAGAAAAAAACAAAGAAATATTTAATTCAATTAAACTTTTTTACATAAAATTTGGAGATTTTTGTGTCCCGGATTTCTTTATGGGGACAGTTTGCTCAAAATTGGTCAAAAACCAATATGTTTTTGAATATATATATATGTATATATATATATATATATATATAGATAGATAGATAGATAGATTATATATAAAAGCTCTTTTGACGTGGATATTTTGAAAGTGCATTTATATCCATACAGAATTTCTATCGCGAGATATTGTAATTTCTGTTAATGTATACTACCCATTGACCTACACTAATGTACTAATGAAAACTTAAGGCTTTTTCTCCGTGTTCATATTTACTTCACTTTGGTATTTTAAAAATGCTGAGTCTGATATTGTATTTGAGATAGAGATTTAAACTTTTTTCTACGTGTTCTTTATTATATATGAGATAAATCTGCACATGGAACTAGCCTTCAAGTGTTTTGTTATTATTATTATTTTTAAATAAATGTGAAGATGTTTTAAATTTCATCATTTTACACTATATGTCTCAGTAAAAATTTTACATTAAAGATAATATTAATTTGATAATTTACATTCTTTTGTGTGACCCTGTCAATGAAAAAAAAATATTCTTTGCAGCACAGATTGTACAAAGTGCATATTTTAGTATATACTTCTTATATGCATATCAATTTTATTATGTTCGAAAAAGTGTAACACTATTAAAATGTACTTGAAACTTTTTTTCCCATTGACCGTAATATAACGGAATACTTTTGATTGTCCGTGTAATTAAACTATACGTCTGATTGTCATAAAATTTGAAATGACACGATAAAATTATGTAATAATTATATATTTCAAGTTTCAAACGATTCGATTCGGTAGTTTTTGCGTTGTTAAATGCGGAAAGACGGGCATATTGAACGACAACTAGGTAATATGTATTTACATAATGACAAGCTCACCTAAAAATTAGTAGGGGTTTAAAAAATAATTTTTTTCTTCTTACAAATTTTTAAAAACTGTAATTAAATATAAAATATTTAAAGTTTATTTATTTATTTTTTCCAAGATGCACTTTCAGTTGAACATTGAAATGTAATCAATTCAGCATTTGAACCATATTTTTTTTAAATAAACAAATTAAGATAAGCTGTCTTCTTAAGAAAATAAGGTAGATCCCGCCGAATTCCTCGGCGACAGAAAATGTTTAAGAAGGACTGTTTCATTAATTTATTATAAACCTACAAAATTAGTTATAATAAATAAAGCACCTTATATTCCTAAGTTTAACTCATAAAAGATATTAAACTTAAGTTAACAAAGTACTATTCCTATAAAGTGTAAAGGAAATTTTCTGAAATAATCTGCATGCAATAAATACGATATACAATATTCCTGTGACGCCAGAGTATAAAAAAAGTGTTTATCAAAATTAAAGAAAGTTTTTAATAAACTAAACATTCCCCCTTTTAATTGATAAATAAAAACGAAATAAAACCAAAATTCACAGGGTTTTATAATTATATCAAGAATTAAAATCCTTCACATGGCACGTATTTTAAATTCAATATATTTTTTTCACTTTTTATGAAAAAAATGGCAACAAAAAGGTACAGTAATTTGCAATTTCCTTTAACTTTTAATAGAAATGGAGTACCTCTGTTGCCACAATTACAAAAACTTTAAAAAACTACAAAAAAAATTAATAACTCAAAAACAAGTAAAGATATAGTTTTCAAACAAATTGCATTTAAAATTGCATTTTCCCCTATACGATGATGTAAAAAATGAAAATGTACGATGTCTAGAAGTTTAAAAATTTTTCAGTAGATCATTCAGGAAATTCAGCAAAAATGTTGAGGAGCACTGAAGGTACCTATCGTAGCAGAAGCATAAAAACATTGTTGACAATGATTTTCAGAAAACATCGTCGGTAATTAATCGAGTTATTAACCCTTAAAAACACGGACGATTTGGACATACATAATGACAACAGTGGCATATTCTATGTACCATCGGCTTTTTAAAGCCTAGATAAAAATTTTAATAGTATATTAGCCAAATGCAATGTCCAGTAGTAATATTAAAGCAATAAACGTCAAATTGTTAAAAACACACTAATTTAATTAGAAATATCAGATAAATACTATAGGATTCGCGCTTGATTTGTATTAAGTGGATCTCTCAATACGCTCTCCATGTTTTTAAAAGTTAATTAAAACCCCTTCGGGAAAACATGCCGCGGACAAGCATTGCACTTGAAACTTTGAGACCACCTTTCGAAAAGCACTCAGCACAATGCCAAGTTTAAACTTTGAACAAGGCTTTTTTCTTAGCTATATTGTAAAAAAAAATTTTACTGCGCTGAATTTAGTTTTATGAAATGCTAAATGAAATTTAAATATGCACTACCTTTTATTGAAATTATCAAATTAAGCTCATAAAAAAATGTTTAGGATAAGATCAAAGGGCTTCATATCTCTTTCAACTTTTGCAGTATTCCCATTCATACTTTTCTAATATATATACAGCGATTCCAGTTGCGTTGTATAGTTTCTTAAAAAAGTTCTATATTTCTTTCAGCAACGATTTGTTTTAATAATGTAGATAATAATTTATATACTTAATGTACGGACCCTCTAAGCGCGAGTAACACTCGCACTTGACCGTTTATTTAAATCGAGTGTGTTCTTCCTGAGATTGCGTAGAAATCGCCATTTAGAACATTTTTAAAAAGCTTTTCACGCATTTTCATACTTTTTAAATTTCAATTATATATATATATATTTTTTTGGGGGGGGGAGGGGGGGGGTCCATAGTGATCATTCATATCTAATAAGTAACTACCATGCCAAATTGCATGTTTTTGGGCCTTTCAGTAGTACAAAAATCTTTGAACTTTTTTTTTTTTTTTTTTTTGCTCCAGCACCCCTTCGTGTTAGTGACACCGACATAAAATACAGTCTATTGCTCGAACAAGGGCTATCATCACCAGTTTCCAACCAATACTTTTAAAACCGGTTTGATGTTTCCTGAGATTACATAGAAATCGCCATTTAGAATGTTATTTTAAAATGCTTTTCGTGGATTATCACCCCTTTTAAAATTCGAATTTCTTAAAAAAATATTCTTAGAGATAATTTATATCTTATAAGTAACTCCATGCCAAATTTAATTTTTCTAGGCTCTTTAGTAACGCAAAAATTTCGTTTTTAGAATGTTTTGTATTCCTGTACCGCCTCCCCTTTTGCAATAGTGACACTGACTTAAAATATGCGCATTTTGGAGCAAGGGCTGTCGCCATCCTTTCGACACCATTAATTTTGAAATCGCTTCAGTACTTCCTGAGATTGCATAGAAATCGCCATTTAGTACGCTATTTACAAGTTTCACCTTTTTCAAATTTCGAATTTTTCAAGAAATGTTCTGAAAAAGCATTTATAGCTTATGAGTAACCACCATTCCAAATTTCAAATTTTAGGTAGTTCAATAACACAAAAAACGCATGTTTTCAACATTTTTCACGTCTGTATCCCCTTGGGTTACTGTCATTGATGTAAGATATAGTCTGTGTTGGAACAGATACTAGTACTATCATTTTGGCACCCTTACTTTTGAAATCGGTTCAATAGTTTCCGCGATTACCTCGAGCAAACAAACTTTACTTCTTTATAATTTTAGTTTAGAAAACTGAAAAATAGTTGGCTATCATAACTGTTTTCTGAACAATTCTAAGAAAATTGTTTAGAATAATAGATAAATAAAAGCTAAGAAATTAATTGTTAGCATTTGTTATTACAGTAAACTCTCTCAAATCTGCAACCCTAAAATCGGCAAACGCCAAAAATCCACACTTTATCACATATGTAAAACAATGAAACTTTCAGTTAAGATGTAGGAACAATATTACTGAATTTTTTAGTTTTATGTCATTCTATATGCATTCTAATAAGCAATTCTAAACAATATGAGTGGACTCATGGTTTTTTATGAGGGAAGTATGAATTTATGTTTGAAAAAAAATCGGGATACTGTTGATATCACTGGTAATTACAATCATTTCAGCATATGTGTTTATATATTAAGCAAATATTTTGGTTATTAAGAGTGGCTAAACTTGAAATAAAACTTCCTTACTTAATGATTTTTATGTAAATTAATAGAGTATCTTCATGAAAAAAAGTCATAGAATAATAAAAAAAAAGTATCTAATCTTTATTATGCATATTCTGTTATATATTATTAATTATTTATATGACCTTTGCTTTTAATAATGTAATTACTTTTTAAATTATTTTACTTTTTATCATTTTAGTTTAGCATTTTGCTTAACTATTTTAATAATTTACTTTATCGCAAGCATTCATCATAACTTCGTTTGCAGTATTACACCCAATTTACCACTTAAAAAATCTAATCAAAGAAATGACCAGAAATCCGCAAAATTCTAAAATCCGCACAACTTTTGTTCCCAAGCTGTGCGGATTTGAGGGAATCTATTGTTGAAATCTGGTGTAAGAGTCTACTGTTGAATCTACTGTATTATTTTCAAAGTTAGAAATGAAATGACAATTTCATTAATACAATTGTAAATAAATTACAACATTTTTTATTACATTATGAATTTGCCAAAACACGGAACTGTGTTCTATCTATTCAGGAAATGTGACCATAGCCTCTATATTAGTTTCAGATGTAGATGTCTGCAATTATATATTGCAAAATGATATATAATCCGTCCTATTTAATTGCAGAGTTCTGCATTAATACAAGTCAAAATTTACTATTCAAAAATAGTGGTATTCGAAAAACGCATCTCTACTCATCTTATTCACATTTTTTTTTTTTTATTTTTTTTTTTTGAACAAAAATTACTTTTTATTTTTATGAACTGTAATAAAATGGGTTTTTTTAATTTATTTTAAATATTTACAAAGCAACTATAGCAATAATTGATTCTCGGCGTTTAACTCGCGTTTTGGGAACTTCTGGGAACTTAACCTTCAAATATACAATCACTTAACTCTTCGATTGTTTCAACATTTTTTTTTTTTTTTTTTTTTTTTTGTCCCTCCGATAACATTTCTATTATAATAATCAACGATAAAAAATGAAGTGCTTGTTCAATTGCGAAGCATAAATGTCTTTGTATTTTTTCTTTAAAGAAAATCTTGCATAATCTAATATTAATAATATAATTTACTTAACACAATGAATTTCCTTCAATAACAATTGAATCTTTATGTGTTCTTTACATATCCCACGATCCTTTTTATTCTTTTGAAAATATGCGTTATATAATGAGTCAAGGAATAAAAATTTGCATTTGAAAATTAAAGAAGAAGGAAAAAGCATGCGTCAAGCATAGATCACATAACACATTTCAACATTTCCAGAATACTGTAACCAGGGTTTCGTTGATATATCAATGGATATATCATGATATAGTATATCACGATATATAGGGGAAGATGGGGATACTTGAGCCATTTTTTGAATTTTAATTTTTTAATTTTTTTTATAATTTCATAGAACAAAATAAAATATTGAAAATGAAAATTTGATATTTTTTCTTCAACTGAAAACCAATTTCAATTGATTTTGAACTATTTTTCTGTGTCTAATAGATTTTTACTTTTTGTTTTACATCGTGGCTCAAGTATCCCTATGAGAGGGGATACTTGAGCCAGTACGGAAAAATACCAACAAAAGTATTTTTTTTTCGCTTTATTTTTGCACAAACATTTTACAGAATGATAAATTAAGATACATAAAGTCCTTCAAAAGCAAATGAGAAAACGAAGCTAGTAATACGATCATTTTTTGTCGTTAGAACTGGTGGTCGAAGACTCATTTCAACTTGAGTTATGTCGATGTTAGAAACATCCTCAGTTGTGAGCCATTTAAATTTGGAATCTGCAATTCTTCGGGCAAATTTCACTTTCAAAATATTAAGCACTTGTCCAACAAGTCTTTTTACAGTTTTCTTTCCGGCATATTTTATTAGTAACCAATCATCAATAGAAGGTTTTCTTTTCATATCATCACCATCATTGACAGAATTTTCCTCTAATGATATTCTCGAACTCAGGCTTTTAATTGAATAACTGTCGGAATCTGAGCCAGATGTATCATTCTATTATTTCAAATACTTTTTTGATTTCACAGGAAAAAATTTTGTCTTCACCTTTGGATCCATGCTTTGTTGCTTTTCTTGTTTTTGTGCTCTTTTTTTTTTTTTTTTTTTTTTTTTTTTTTTACCAATTCTTCTTCAATTTTCTTAGTTAAAAAAAAAGTTACTGTAACAGAGATTACAATTTCAACATAAAATATTAATCTTAATATATTATATAAAAAAATAAATATTTTAATATGTTGGACCTAATTAAAGTATTAGAGATTATAACCTGTAAAACAGTTTTAAAAAGTTATTTTAATGTTAAAAAGTTAAATTGAAAAGTATGTTTACATTTATCTAGACAGTCAAAATGAAAAATAAAATGGATATTTTCATTAAAAAATATATACATTTTTAAGCATTTTTTTAAGTCGTTATTTTTTTAAGAAAAAAAAAAAATTTAAGAAAAAAAAATAACATGAAAAATTATTCCCCTTTTTATCCAGAAAAAAATCTATTAGTGAATATAAGGATGTAATTTTAATTTTGTTTTTGTTTGTTTCACCCATGTTTAATTTTCTAGTAAGGATGGTTGAGCCATGGCTCAAGTATCCCCAATCTCACTGGCTCAAGTATACCCACCTACCACTAATTTTGTTTATCAGAGTTTTACTAAATAAAACATGCAGCTATTAGAACTATTTTAGATTCAAAATACAATTGAAATTATACTTATTAAATTTATGTATATAATTGCAACTTTAAACAAAACTTTGATTACAAAAAAATAAAAAAAACATGCACCTAAATATTTACTTCAGATAGGGAAAAACTATTCACTATTAATCACTATACTTTCAAAATGGTAACAAGGTGTGTGATTTCTTTTTTACATGTTCAGAACTATAAATAAGTTACCATATTGCCAGTTTTAGAAAGAAAAATTAACCAACTGTAGAGATAATAGGGGTGGCTCAAGTATCCCCACTCTCCCCTATATCCGATATTTATTTTCAAAATATCAAGATTTTTAATATTTTCGAAATTTTCACATACTTAATATTTATTTTCAAAATATCCCTGTGCAAGATAATTTGGGTCAAAACAAGTTTTTTTACTATTATTGAAGGTGTAATTTTTTAGATACAGAAATTTTGTGGCATTAACTTTCTAACCAAAGAAGAAAAATTTATTTTTCAAGTTTTAGGTTTGAAGTTTTTATTTTTAAACATAGAACTAATATTTAACTGTGCGTGGTATTAAATAAGAAAAGCCACTGAAATATAAACTGTCTTTTCTGACTTTGGTTTAAATTAATTTAAACTGTAGATCATATTAGGGAATACAAAAGAAGACCAGCTTATATTTATGTTAAAATTTTTCATTTAAAAATAAAGCTGTTTTGTATTTCAAATTTTGTTTTATAATTTTCTGATTTTTTTTAATATACTTAAAACTAAATCTTATAGTTTTATTTTAATTTAAAATTTTTTTAATAAGTGTATGCAGCAAATTGTTTCTTTTTTCAATTAGATGATCTTCAATTTTTTTTTCTAAGTGTGGTAAAACTGGGAAAAAAAGAAAAGTGTATTTTTTATAATAATATTTGATTAAAGTTTTCATAAAATATGCAATAGTTCTAATTTATATTATGCTTGAAAATGCTTATTATCAACAGTAAGTTGGCTATTTTGAAAATATCGGTTATATATCGAAAATATCGGATATGTTTGATATTGTTGTAAAGTTCATGATATTTACGAAACCTGGTTGTAATAAAGCTTTATTTGTTAATAAGATGGAAAAATAATGCATAAATGAATAGTTTAAAAAACCCATTACAAATCGAAAAGTTCATTTTCAGAAATTATCATCTTTAGTGGAGAAAATATATCCATATCTCCGTAGTATGAAGAATATATTCTATGTAACGTATTTTTGTGAGTTGTTTACATATCACGCGATGCCTTTTATTCTTTTGAAAATATCCATTATATAATCGAACAAGGAAGAAAATATTAGACTTGGAAATTAAACAAGAAGGAAAATCATACGTCAAGCATAGATCAGATTACACATTTCAACGTTTCCTGAATGCTGTAACAACGCTTTAGCGTTTAATAAAGTAAAAAATAATTCCTAAATAAACAGTTTGGAAAACTCGTTACACATTTGAAAGCTCATTTTCAGAAATTATCATCTATAATGGTAAAAATATATCCATGTATCCATAGTACGAAAAATATATTCTTGTTTACATATTTGCTTATAGATATATAGGATCATTTAAAATTTCTATAATGAAAATGAAATTTCATACTCGTTTTCTATGATTAAATTAGGAATAAATTTAGATCTCTGTTATTCTGTTTTATTATTTATATTTATTCTATTTTTTATTTATTCCGTTCATGGACATTTATTTATGTTTTTGTGACAAAAAATATTATTTATAGAAATGTATTAGTAAATATTTTTAAAGGAGAGTGATTATTTACAGTTCTCTTCAGATGTGTCTTTGAATTCATTAGAATAATCGAAAAATCAACATACAACGTTGAGATTCTATTCCAAAAAGTTACATTTTCGGGGGGAGGGGGATAAATGTATTAAAAAAATCAAATGTGATGAAGTATCAAAATTGGAAAATAAATAATAAAACTACAATCTTTAACTATCGAATATTTATTGCGTTTTTATTTCACGGTATAACATTTAACACGTCTTTAACACTTTTACAACGCCATTTTATATAAAATAAAAGCGTGTCTTATAAATCTGAAAACGAAAATATGTTTTGCATCATCTACTATAGTTAATAATTTTTTATTATTATTATTATTATTACCGAAATTCTTTACCTTTTTATTTGAATAGGAAACCGAAATGTATAAAATCGTTGTTAATAAAGAAAAAAGTAAACATGTTGTGAGAAAAGCCGCTTTTATTGTTATTTTAAATATGGAATTTGTTTATAAATCTAAAATTTTAGTCGTTGAAAATGTCATTTTCCAAATACCCGCTGTAATTTGTTAAATTACATTTTTTTTTTTTTTTTTTTTTTTTGGGGGGGGGGGGGTTCAAAGTAAAATATTTTGTTTATTTTTGTTTATATTTAATTATTTATTTTTTACAAATTGCAATTGTTGTTCCAATAAATACACATAAATTTTCTTTCATTACAGACATCCCGAACTAATGTGACTCTGATCTCGGTAACAACGAACTTATAAGCAAACATGGCGGAGAACTTCCTTCCAGTGACGTACGAGAAATTGAACTGTTTCCTGCGGACGAAAGCCCAAAACGAACTGGAAGAAGATGAATCCCGAACACAATTCGAAATCCAGCAGCTAAAGAAGATGATCGAACGTGAGTAAACACAAATCAGGTTGTTGTCAAACAATATTTTATCAAATTGAAATTTTCTGATGCATTCTCTCAGTTTTGCATATGAATGTAGGATATCTGTAGAATTTGTTATTAACAAACAAACAAAAAAAAAGAAGAAAAAAACAGAAAAAAAAAAACAGAAAAATAACAGAAATTTGGGTCTTATAAATCGAGAAAATGCTCCGATTAAATAAAGTAAATTTTACTGGTGGTGATAAACACTGATTCTTAAGCCTTTTCGTGGCAAGTATACATGAAAGTGAAAGAAATTACGTCACATTTAAATGGACCAATTAATGTTGCAAAACAGTTAAAATTAAAAAATTCATATATATATTTAAACGAGACATTTGCTTCATATTTTTGTATCATATTTTTTTAACTGTTGTGAATTCTAAGATGGCACAAATAATATTTTCTTTTAAACAACAAAAGTATTTTCACGTGCATATTAAAAAAAGAAAGAAAAATTTAATGAAAATTACATCAGATTTAAACGATAAATTTAAAATGCCTTACATATTTTTTTTTTTAGACCATGGCTCAAAAAATACTAGGAGGCAAAGACTCTGTCTATTTCGGTGTTTAACTGATCTTGTTTATCAAACATGTAAGAGGAAAGTAAATGTTTATCAGCAGCTAATTAGAAACCTTAAAATTCCCCAATCAAAGGGAAATGAATGGAAATATCCGTTTTACAAGGAGATAGCCACTTTAAAAATAATATTAATAACAAAGAAAAAATATCAATATTTTGCAATTTTTTAAAAGATGATCAAATTAGCGTGATTTTAAAGTTTATGTCATCGGGGATTGACGAGCGCAGCTCGTAAGGAGCAAAGCCCCATAGTATTCTAAAATATGCAGCCGTCACCATAATTGTCCCTTTGTGCGTCATGATTATAAATACAGTCGAGTTTCTATATAACGAAATCAACCGTTCCAGTAAAAAATTTGTTATATAGAGAAATTCGATGTATAGAGAATGATGTTAAAAATCGTATTTAATGTGTGGAATTGAACAAATATTATTTTTGATCGTTTGAATTAAGAATTTGAAATGTTTAAAAGCAAATATTAACCTAACATTTTATTTCTTAATTATTTAAGCTGTTTCAAAAAAGAGAATAGACATTTATTTGAAAGCTTAATGAAAATCAAATAAGGAAGACTTGCATTAATTTCAGACGAAGAAATCTGTAATTCTTTATTGTTTTGATTTTAAAATTGTTGCGCTCTCAAAAAAATGCTCAAAGTTTTGCAAGGAATGAAAAATTGTAGTAAACAGTTTCCTCCATTTGAAGGCCTCTCTTATGTGCCTCTCATTGATTCCTCTCTTACATGCTGTGTATCAATCCAATTGACTCTGTTTTGAGAAGAATGTGGTAAGGTTTGTGGGAGGTGGGATGAATTCATTGGATTTAAAAAACAAGGAGAGAAGTAATATAAAAAAAAAAAAACTCAGCATTGACGATAAATCAAAAATAAATGATGGAAAATTGATTCCATATGATTTTGAAGCTTTTTTTAAATTGAATAAATTAAGACCAATTTGTGAAAAAATTCGTTATATGGAGATAGATATTTTGCTATATAGAGACTGTTTTTAATGTAATCATGCGAAAAGAGGACCGTTCCTACAAAAAATTCGTCATATAGAGAAATTCGATGTATGGAGTTTCGTTATAGAGAGACTTGACTGTAGTTATTAAAACGAGATCTCTGTGCGCTTCGCAGCAATAAATGATTAATGTGGCTATAACAGGGCTCTCATTGTTACTGGTGTCTTGCACACTTTATTTTAATAAACTGCCAATATAGTTGTAACTATAATGGGACCCATTCTCTTGACTTTAAAACTTCCCATACTGAAAATATTACACTTTTTAAGTAAAACGATCAAAAAACTAAAATATTTTCGGAAAATTAAATTTTCCATTAAGATTACACAAAATGGAGTAAATTCCATAAACTTTTCCGACCATGCTTCCAGGGTAAAAACCAATAATCTATATATTAAAACGATAAGGAAAAAAAAAATCAGCATACTTAAAGCTGGTCTCTACGCATACATGCTTGCGCAGGAAATCTGAGAACAAACCAGAGAAGATCTATCTGTAAAAGCATTTGCAAAGCGCGTTTGTAAATATGGGATAAGACTGCATTTTTGCTGTCACTGTTTAATGCAATGCTATGATAATTATATTTTTTTTCTTTACTTATCATATAATGATCGAAATACATTGATTTTTTCACTTTACGTAAGTTATTTTATTTCCATTTGTATTCCTTTTTCATGTTAAACGCTATTCCCTCCTTCAAACCTTGCGATGCCGATGTTATTGCCGGCAATCTTAAGCTTAATGTAGAGATGTTTCATACGAAATTGAAACATTAAATAATTAATGATTAAAGTGTTTATTTACGTTCTTGGTCGATAAATCATTTTCTATACAGTAATTTTCAAATTTATACTAAGTAGGCATAAAAAAAAATAGCTGGAAATCACATTGTTTTTTGTTTTGTGTTTTGGAGGGGAAGCTGCGATTTTCGACCGATGTTTTGACTTCATGGATGTAAACAGATTCGTAAATCACTATTTATTTTTTGCTTCAGTATCTTATTATACTCATGTCAAAAAACGGTGATTTTTTCCTCCTTATAATTTCATTTTTGAGCAAATTCATAACGTTTAGGAAGTATTTACATTACATTGTTTTCGCTGAAGAATGGAGAATTGCATATGAAATGAAAATATGCCCAATTATAAACAGCTTTGTAAATCATTAATATTTATTTAATGTTTCACTTTCTTTGTGTTGACTCGAAGTTCCCTTTTTAAAAAAAGTACCCTTTTTTAAAAAAGTGTTTCCGTGACAAAATTTGCTGAGTTTTTTTGGGGAGAAGGAGAAGGGAATATTTTGATGAAATTTGCTATTTTTTGTTTTTTTCAATCGCTTGATCTTGATCTCTCAACAATGTTTTTTCAAAAATATGAAGATCATTATAATCAACAAAGAAAAATAAAATTATCAGAAGAGATCCCTCTTTTTGCATAGCATTCAATCATGATATACAATATAGAAAATGCTTTATCGGCCAAGAGCGTAAATAAACACTTTAATCATTAACTATTGAATGTTTCAACTTTATATGAAACATCTGTACATTAAGCCTGAGATTGCCGGCAATAACATCGCAAGGCTTGAAGGAGGGAATAGCGTTTAACACGAAAAAGAAAAAAATAGAAATAAAATAACTTACGTAAAGTGAAAAAAAAAACAATGTATTTCGATCATTATAAGATAAGTAAAGAGAAAAAATATAATTATCATAGCATTGCATTAAACAGTGATAGCAAAAAATGCAGTCTTATCCCATATTTAACAACGCACTTTGCAAATGCGTATACAGAGAGTAAGTACAGTCTTCTTCGATAGGTTCTCAGATTTCTGTGCAAGCGCGTATGCCAGTTTTAGCTGTGCTGAAAAAAGATCGCTACTGTTTTAAGTATGTACCAGTATTTGCGTTTTTTGAAGTACCTAGACAAATTTAAAGTAATTTTTATAATCTTTTGACGAAATTCATGTCTTTTATGATACTAGGACAAAATTATTTGTTTTCTCAGGAATTTTTGGTGAAATTTGTCGTTTTTTCTCACTATCTTTTGATGTAATTTGCCGTTTTATCGAATTTATCTTTTTTGTGATTTTTTTTTTTTTTTTTTTTTTTTTTTGTTATTTTCAGAAATTTATCATTTTGTTCCACTTTTTTTTTCTTGCAAAATTTACCTTTTATGTGATCTTTTGATGAAATGTGCCTCTTTTTTTCCTCTTTTGACAAAATGTGTGGTTTTCTCACAATCTGTTTACCAATATTTGTATTTTTTGAAGTACCTAGACAAATTTAAAGTATTTTCATGATCTTTTGACGAAATTCATGTCTTTTATGATACTAGGACAAAATTATTTGTTTTCTCAGGGATTTTTGGTGAAATTTGTCGTTTTTTCTCATTATCATTCGATGTAATTTGCCGTTTTATCGAATTTATCCTTTTTTCGTGATTTTTTTTGTGAAATTTTTCGGTTTTTTTTTTTTTGTTATTTTCAGAAATTTGTCTTTTTTTTCACTTTTTTTTGCAAAATTTACCTTTTTGTGATCTTTTGATGAAATATGAAATGTGCCTCTTTTTTTCATCTTTTGCAAAATGTGTTGTTTTCTCACAATCTGTTTGCCAATATTTGCGTTTTTTGAAGTACCTAGACAAATTTTATGTATTTTCGCGATCTGTTGATGAAATTCAAGTCTTTTATAATACCAGGACAAAATTGTTTGTTTTTTCGGGGATTTTCGGTAAAATTTGTCATTTTTTTCTCGCGATCTTTCGATGTAATTTGCTGTTTTATCGAATTTATCCTTTTTTCGTGATTTTTTTGCGAAATTGTCGTTTTTTGTTATCTTTTGAGAAAATTGTCGTTTTTTTTTCTATTTTAGCTAAATTTACCTTTTTTTGCGATTGCCAAGACAAATTTTATGTGCTTTTTGAAATCTTTGGACGAAATTCGCATCTTTTATGAAACCTGGACAAAATTCGTCATCTTGAGGTCTTTCAGTAAAGTTTATCGTTTCTCTCGAGTTCTTTCGATGAAATTTGTCGTTTTGTCATGATTTTTCGATGTCATTTGCCGTTTTATTGAAGATCTTTTTGCAAAATTTGTTGTTTTTTTTGCGAAATTTACCTTTTTTGTGATTATTTGATGAAATTTGCTTTTTTTCAATCCTTTAACGAAATTTGTTGTGTACTCACAATCATTTGTCAAAATTTGTTGTTTTCTCACAATATTTTGAATTTTTTTTTCACAATATGTTTACAAATTTACCATTTTTTAGGGATTTTTTTTTTGTCAAAATTTGCTTTTTTTCGAAAATTTTTCATGAAAATTCCCATTTTTTAGACGTTTTGGCACGTTTTGACGTTTTTTTGATTTTTTGCAATACTTTCGCGAAATTTGTTTTATTTGAAATACCTAAACATTTTTTTTTTTTTTTTTTTTTTTTTTTTTTTTTGCAGTTTTTTGACAAATTTTTTAGAGATCTTTTGAAAAAAATTATTGTTTTTTGCAAACTGTTGACGAAATTTGCTGTTTTTTTCCACATCTATTTACAAAATTTCCAGGTGATGTTTTTTTGGCGGGGGGGGGGGGGGATTTTGACGAAATTTGCTATTTTTTGTGATTACAGTGAAACTCGTTTAAGATACGAATCAAGGGACCGAGAACATTTCGTATCTTAAGCGGGATCGTATCTTATCTGGATTTCACAGATTCTCGAATAATAATGCACATAAAAACAGTGCACATTGTTATTAACGTAATTTTAGCCATTTATGACTTTTATTTTACCCATTTCTAACACTTTTTAGATATTCTAGAAAATTTGAGTTTAATGTGCTAAAAAAAAACAATTTTCTTTTACTCCAAAATTTTATTGAATATCTGTTTATACAGTAAAAAAATTAAAATGTCTTTATATAGTAATCTCTGCCAAATTTAAAAATAAGACAATAAAACGAAAATTTTGTTAATTTTTAGAAAATAGTAACTGAAATACTTTACATACTCAAAGGGGAAAAATAATAAATTTTACAACATACTTTTATAAATTAGTGCAACTTACGGCAAGATTTTAATAGGAAGTTTTCTGCATTGTTGATGTGGTAGAAAAATCTTCAACGGAAGGACCAGCATCCATCGAAGAGACAGTCAAAGTAAGCTGAATAAGCTCATTACAGATACGAATGATAGTACGGTTGGTACATCTGTTTCTTCATTCGTGTCGTCTTGCTTCTACTCCATCTGAAGACCTATAAGTTCATTGGAAAATTTGACGTCCGCGATTATATCCGCTATAGAGCGCTTTTCACTTATCACAATATGATTGTTAATTTCAACAAATAAGTCCCAATCTTTGCATTCCTCTTGATACTGTTCTTATTCTATGATCTTAACGTTTTGTAAAGTGCCGCGCAAAAGCTAATGATAAAAAGAAATTTATAAAAAGGCAATCCTGAGGACGATTTATAGTATTAACAAGTTGGAAATTGCACGTGAAGCGTAGCAAATTAGGTGCGTTCGTACGATAACGAAGTTTTAAAAATATTACTTTCATGTATCAATCTCATAAAATTGTAAATAATGAATTACAATTAAAACGCTCATCAAACAATGTTCTTCCTATACCATTATGTAATGGAATACTTTTGTGTGGCCTTGTAAATCAATAACAAATGTTCTTTGCACCACAAATTATGTAAGATGTATATTATAATATGTACTTTATAGTTGCATATAAATTTTATTAAGTTCGCATGAGTGTAACACGATTAAAATGCATTTGAAACATTTTTTTCCTATTGACCGTAATGTAACGGAATACTTTTGATTGTCCCTATAATTGATCTATGCATCCGATTTTCATAAAATTTGAAATAACTCTACAAAATTATGTAATAATTATGTATTTTAAATTTCAAACGTATAGAATATATTTGAAACTTTTTCCCCATTGACCATAATGTAATTGAATACTTTTGATTGCCCCTGTAATTGATCTATGCACACGATTATCAAAAAATTTGAAATAACTCGACAGAATTATGTAATAATTGCGTATTTTAAATTTCAAATGATTAAAATGCATTTGAAACTTTTTCCCCATTAACCGTAATGTAATGGAATACTTTTGATTGCCCCTGTAATTGATCTATGCATCCGATTTTCATAAAATTTGAAATGACTCGACAAAATTATGTAATAAATACGTATTTTAAATTTCAAACGATTCGGTTGGGTAGTTTTTGCGTTGTTATATGCGGACGGACAGACGGACGGACAGACGGACGGACTGAACGACCACTATAGGTGCTACGTATTATATAATTACGAACGCACCTAAAAATGATATAATAATGAAAAGCAGCTAGATAAGCGACACAAAAAATAAAAAGCATAAAAATATAGACGGATTTCACCAACAACTTTCTCATCCAATCAGGAGAGAGAGCAACCAATGAAATTTCGGATCCATCCACTGCTCCGTAAGAAGGGCGATGGTAAAAAAAATAAAAGCGGTAATTGTTTTTGCATTTTGTTGAAAAACAGGAAGCCAATCAGAATTCAGCGTACAAAATCAGTGGAAAAGAACATATTTTAGAGAGAAAAAAGGTAAAAAGATAGTATCTTATAAAAAATAAATAAGATTTTACATATTCTGTCCTAAAGACACGTGATAAGTGGATTACATAAGCACCATTTCGTATATTAAGCGGGTTTTTTGACATCAAGGGATCAATTTTTCTTCGTATATTAAGCGGGATCGTATCTTATGCGTACGTATGTTAAGCGGGTAATTTTACACAGGTTTAATAGGCAGTTTTCAAGGGACCGAAGATAATTCGTATATTAAGCGGGATCGTATTTTAAGCGGGCGTATCTTAAACGAGTTTCACTGTATTTGCCAAAATTTGCATTTTTTATGGTACCTAGACAAATTTTGGTACATAGCAAATGATTTCTAGCATTTTCTAAAAAAAAAAAAAAAAAAAAAAACTTTAACAGTTGAAAAATAATCTTCAAACATTTCCAAGAGTTTGTGACGTGTGTCGCAGCGTTGCACCGATTCTGCGCCCGGGATCATGTCATGTTGGCGTTACGTTGGTAAATGGAAAAGCATATTGAAATTTTTAATAAATATTAATCTTTAAAAAATATATATAGCGGCAAAATACTTTTTTTAACCGACTTCCAAAAAGAAGAGGAGGTTATCAATTCAACGCGTATGTATTTTTTTTTATGTATGTTCACCAATTACTCCGAAACCATCCAACCAATTAACTTGATTTTGGTGTTAAATGAGAGAGCTTGCTCTCGAATTGGTACCACTTCCGTTTCATAGAAATTGGTTCAGTACTTTTTTAGTAATTAGACAAAAACTAATAAAATTAGTGATTTCTCGCAAATCAGTAGGAATATGGATGTCGAATACATTTACCGATGCCAGGATGGCCGAGCGGTCTAAGGCGCTTCATTTAAGATCTGGTTTTCGAAAGGCAACGTGGGTTCGAACCCCACTCCTTACGTACATGCATACAATAATCTTTTCCGTATTATAATTTTTAAATATATATTTAACAAGTTAAATACTAATTATGCTATTAGGAATATTTTGTATTTAACCGTTACCACAGAGTATCAGAGATTTTTTACTAACTCAATACTTTATCAGTGAAAGAGTACTCAAAAAGAGAATAGACTTGCGAAAAAGTTCTCTGAAGAGAATGAAGTCCGGACAGCCGAGGCCCCACCAGTGGCCGAGAGGTTCGGACCTCTCAACTGGTAGACGGCAGGTGCTGGGTTCGAACCCAATCGCGGCTGTCGGCCTAACCGTTCGGAGTTTTCCGTGGTTTTCTTCGAACCTTGCGTAAATACGGGTTAGGTTCCCTTAGAAAGACCTCCACGGAGGGCACTCCCCCTGGTCCTATATCCCTAGCGTAGATAATCGGAAGACAAAAATCAACCAACCGGACAGCCGAGCGTCTAAGGCACCAGATTTATTCCCTGGTTCTGAAAGAGAGTGTCGGTTCGAACCTCACTCCTGACATATGGTATACAAAAAAATTTGACCAGCCAAATGCGGGTCATTTGCCTGGACGTAAAATGCAGGTTTTTCTTTTATTTATTGAAATTTTTGCTCAAGATTAGTCGTTAAAAAATCCTTTAATAGCTGGAAAATACCTTTTTCTTTCTTTGGTGCCGTCAAGTTTTGACAGGTACCATCTAGTATTTTATTAAATTTTAATGCATTTTTTGCTCATCGAGTCTGTTTCTTAAAAATATTTATATTCAAATGACGACTGAGTTTTTACAACTGCTGTCTTTTTTATATAAAGTTTCTATCAGAGCAAATTAAAGAGACAGTGCGGTCTGGACGTGTGTTGACTAGAGTAACTTTTAACGGCATAGATAGCCTAAAAATCAATTAAATCTTCCTTCTCACGTCGAGCTGTTTTGCTAAGAAAAAATATATTAAAATATAATGATTTTACACAAAGTAAATTTTGCTCGTAAATTAGCTGAAAAAAATGCACGAAAAATACAGGGTGTTTCACAAAGGACCCCTAACTTTAAAAATATATAACTCGGAAAAGGTGATAGATAGAAACATGAAAAAACAGTGATGTGTTTATCTAAAAAATCGAAGAATCTTATACATAAGTCAGAAAACTTAGTTAAAAATAGTGCTCATAGATGGCGCTGAGAACGATAGGCGTTCTACTGAGGCTGATATCGACGTCACTTAGCACCGATGCGAATTAGAGTTTTATGCGGAGTGGGTCTTGTTCGAAAACGCACTTTTGCTTTTACGACCCGATTTTGAATTCAATCCATATAATTTTGATTTTGTTGGCGTCAGCACAATAATAGACAAAAAATTTGCTTCCATATGAACGACTCCTTTGAAATTGAAATAACAGAAACAACAGCATTCGAAATACCGTCTTTTATATACGCTGTTGTTTCTCGCATTTCAATTTTAAAGGAGTCGTTCCTGTGGAAACACTATTTTTGTCTATTTTTGTGCTGACGCCAACAAAATCAAAATTATATGGATTGAATTCAAAATCGTATCGTAAAAGTAAAACAGCATTTTCGAACAAGACCCACTCCGCATAAAACTCCTTAATTCGCATCAGTGCTAAGTTACGTCAATATCAGACTTAACAGCGCAACTATCGCTCTCAGTGCCATGTATGAGCGCTATTCTTAACTAAATTTTCTGATTTATGCATAAGATTCTTGCGATTTTTTAAATAAACACACCACTGGTTTCATGTTTCTATCTATCACCGTTTCCGAGTTATAGATTTCTTTAAGTTAGTGGTCCTTTGTGAAACACCCTGTATGTTTTCGCTGGCTGGGACAGGAGCCTTAACGTGTTCATGAGTGTGTGCGAGAGAGAGGGAATGGGCATTGTAAATTAAAAGTGCCTTAAAAAAAAAAAAAAAAAAAAAAAAAAAAAAAACAGTGATTGTATGTTTGGCTGACAATGGCTGTATTCAAGGCATTACAAATACTGTCCGTCCGCTTCAACATCTATTTCTTTTTATTTTCATTTAAATAGATTCTGGATTCCTGGATTGTATATTTTGCTTGTGGCTCGACTGTTATATTCATTGCATAATTTTCTTTAGGAAAAGAGGTACCGACCACGACGAACGACAATTTCCTGGTGTGGTTCCTGCGGTCGAAGAAGCATGACGTGAAGCGCGCCTTCGACCAGCTCCAGAAGTATTCCTTCCAGCGACACAACCTCATGTCGTACTACGGTTTCATCGACTTCCACAAGATACGAGTGCCAATCGAGGAAGCTATTTGCGGAGTGCTGCCCAGGAGAGACGCCGAGGGAAGGGTCATCCTGTTCCTCAGAGCCTGTGAGTATATCTTGGCATTTTTTTTAACCGAGGTTAACGAAAAAGATTAGCTAAACGCGGTGCATTACGTGTGTCTCCTCTTACAGACCATTTGAGTCACGTGATGCTCGAGTGGAGGTGTGCGAAAAGAGCGTCATATGACTCTAGTGGTCTCACTTGAAAAATAGCCTTTTTATGGGGGGAGGGGGTTAGTTAGCTCTAAATGTCATGATTTCATTCAAGATTCCAAACACAGGCATGAGATTGCAGAAAGTTGAAAAAAGAGAAAAAGTGCGTGAACCGGAAAATGGGAAATTATTTTAAACAGCGCGTGTATAAGACTGCGCGTTTTTTTTGCGATGTCTTAACGAAAACCGTGATTTTTGACGAAAACGGCGTTTTTCTCTTGATATTTTGACGAAAATAGTATTTTTTCGCGGTCTTTCGACGAAAATAGTGATTTTTTGCGACCTTTCGAAGAAAATAGCGTTTTTATTCCGCAATATTTTGACGAAAATGGCCTTTTTTCGCTATATTTTGTCAAAAATCTCGTTTTTTCCGCGATCCTTGATATAAAAAATCGGAAACGCAAAAAAAAAACAAAAAAGCAGAAAACTGCGGATCCGCGGAGGAATCTCATGCCTGCAAACAAGCCGTTGCCATGCATTTCCTTTCTGTTAGTATGCCTTTTCTGGTAGTAAGGCAGGGATTACGGTGCCACACTTAAGATCAACTCACAGACTTTCGCTATAAATAAACCATAAGCGATATTACAGTGCCTCGCTATCTTACGACTACTCGAAAGCAGTCGTAAGTTTAAGCGCAAGTGGAGCGCGCAAGCACTATAAAAGTAACAGCGACCTCTCATTGGTCGACTGCAAGATGTCTTGCGCCGAGGCACTGTAATACCAAATTACAATCGATCGCAGGTACGCCCATCCTACGATCGAGCGTAAGATTTAGGATAGCGAGGCACTGTAATCCCAGCCTCTTTCACGCAATAGTTAACCTACTAGAAACCGGGTTTTTTTAGAGCTTTTGATCGTTATGATATAGTGTCTAGAAGTATATAGTGCGGAATACAAGAGGTGAAGCCATATCCAAAAAAATTATATTTTCTCCAGAGGGCGCTATGATCGAGTTTATTGCACCGAATTAACAGAAATCTTTTATGTTTTTAGACATCTATGATGCAATTTAAACTGCGAGAAACTTATTTTTGAAGGATAAATATTGCGAAACACAGAAGTAAAAAAATTTATATTGTAGTATTTGATACATTAGGAAAGAAATTATTTTAAATTTATTACACTCATTCGGGGGCATATTTTTAATTCATTTCACATCACATATTTTTAGATGCTGTAATTAACGTTTATTTTTAAATTTTCTAACAATGAATTCGATGGCAGTGCCGTCTAATACTGTACTATTTTGGGTACATTCTAAAACATTACAGATATATGCGATTCCCACATTATATATTTCTAGACCTATAATTATGGTGTCACACTTTTAAAATTTATACTTGGAGTAATCGAATAAAATTGCGACTAACAATTTCCGGTTCGACCTGTAAAAGTCACACGGAATGAAATACCTTTACACGGCAATTGGCACAAAGCAATGACGACGCTGCTTTGTGCCATTCATTGTGTAAAAATGATCCATTCTGTCTGACATTTTAAATGTCTTGAAGTGGTCTGGCGTGTTCTCGGTGCCGGTAAAACTAAGGTGCCTCGATATGAGCGCGACCAACGTAATAGAAGGCCAATCCAGGGCGTGACGTAAAGATAATGACGTCGCGACCATGAAATCACTCAGTCGAAGATCGACCAACGAAATCATACAGTTAATACTTTATAAATAGTTAATATGAAATCATAAAGATCCACAGAAGTTAAAAATCTGGAAAGAAAATATAAATGTTTAAAACTCAACAGACAAATTTCAGATCTTGGTTTAAAATGAAAGAGTTTTACTACATTCTAAGGAATTACTATGTATAAATACACACAAACTAAATTTTATTGTACACATATTTTATGTACTTCAACACAGAAAAATGTAAAACATGTCTTGTTTTCTTTTAATTTTATTTAAGTAAAATCAAGATATAATTATCTATACTAATAAAAGAACAAAACGCTCTGTCTGTGTGTGTGTCTGCGATGGCTAGCAAAATCTACAACATGTACGAAGCTCAAAATTTTTTTGAGAATAGCCTCAAATCTCTCCTGATGCACCTGAGCTTCAGAATTTCGAAATTCCAATTATTAACTGAGAAATTAATTAAAATCGAGAGGTCACTCTCATAAAAAAATCATCTTTTTCCCGATTTTTTTCTCTTTCGTTTGTTTACGGTTGGTTGGTTGTGTAAAAATTTTCGCAGAAGTAATAAGAAAGCTGAGACAGAATTAAAGAAACCCATGGAGGAATCAGATAACAATCTATTATTATTTGTTAAAATAAATATTCGTTTTTAAAATGAAGGAAATTGGAAAATTAGCAATAATTAAGTACCAAATTAAAATTAAATGAGATATTAAAAACAATTGATACGAACTAAAAATTGTATAACTAAAAGTTTCCTTCATTAATGTAATTTTAAATACTTTATAACATAGATGAAAAATATATATGACTTAATAATTGCATGTAAATAAATATTTAAAATATAATGATGAAAACATTCTTTTAAAATCATGTATGAAAACTTAAGTAATAAATATTACTCTAAAATATAGATTTCTGACTGCAGACGATTTTTATGTATTAACAAAATAATGCTATTTTTCTAGCAAAACGTTAAAAAATTTCTATATTGATATTTAAAACGCATATGATAAAATAATTAATGCATTTTTACCGGTGAAGCGATAGATTAGTTCTTTTTAAGAAACAAGAACAAAAAAGTACGGGTTTAAACCTGTTTCAATCGATAGGCGTGTGAAATCACGTGCTTTTGTTGGTACTTAATTGGACTTAATGTAGGGTTACATTTTTACCATCACCTCCATAGATAACACTTCCAATCTATTAATTTCTTTTTACTCTATGAAAGAAACCAATTTGAGATTTTGACATTTCAAAAGTGACTGTTTTTTTCTCCAAAGACCTTTAAAATTCATAGACTGGCAAAATGTCAATTTAACTTAGGATTTTTGAACACAGCTGTTACGTCAGATCGTTGGTACTTCGTACATTAGAATCTATGCGTGGTTAGCTATGTTTCAGTAAATATATGTATATGTATATATGAGGCTTTTTTAGCAGTTTTTTTTTAAATCATTGATTAAATTTTAATGCATTTTATTTAAGTTAAAATTTTATTAAGACTTTAATTTGTTTTTAAAGCAAAAATGAAATGGCTGTTTGACGTACAATTGTTCGAATCGGCAGACGATTCATACCCAGTAATAAATTATCAAATAGCAAAATAAATTATATATGGAAAATAGTCACTAAAAGAATAGTAGCAAAACATAATTTTTAGGCGTATTAACACATAACCCGATCCCAAACAGAAAAAAAAATAGATTATACTCCGATCCAAGCAAGACAAAAATTTCATGAGCATAAACCCGACCCGAACCTAAAAATCCCATTTGAAAAATAAACTATGGATTTGATATCTGACCCGAATCAAATGTAAATCCCACAAAAATATTCAAATGAAGCATACCCCAATCCGATCAAGGAAAAATAATGTTCGTGTATATGCAACCCGACCCGAACCTAAAAAATTTCTTTGAAAAAACCGAAAAATGACCAGAACGAAAACTTAAATCGTTAAAAATATTCCAAAGAACTATAACCCGATAAGAGCAAGACAAAATAATTTCCGTGAACATAAACCTGGCTTGAACCTAAAAAATTCCATTTGAAAAAAGACCTGAAATTTTATGCAAACTACATCTGAATCCGATCAAAATATTCGAAAGAACCATAACCGGATTCGAATAGGAGAAAATAATCCCGTGGACATGAACCCGATCCGAACCTAAAATTCCATTTGAAAAAAAAATACCTGAAATTATAATCGAACCAAATATGAACCTGACAAAAATATTCCACAGAACCTTACCCGGCTCTGAACAATACAAAAAATTTCCATGAACACTAACCCAATCCGAACTTAAAAAACTGAACTAAATCTGAATCTGACAAAAATATTCCAGTGAAGCATATCCTTATTCGAACAATGCAGAATAATTTCTGTTGATGCGCAACCCAACCTGAATCTAAAAAATCCATTGAAAAAACCGAAATCTGAATTGAAGACATCTAAACCCCCAAAAAATATTCCAAAGACCCAAAATCGGATCCGAGCAAAACAAAATAATTTCCCTGGACATGAATCCGACCAGAACCTTAAAAATCAATTTGAAAAAATACCTGAAAAATCTGAATCTAACCAAATCTGAATCCGACGAAAATCTTCCAAATAACTATAACCAGATACGAACAAGACAATATAATTTCCATGGACATAAACCCAAACCGAACCAAAAATTAAAAAAAAAATTCCGAAATTTGAACCAAACCTAATCTGAACCTAACAAAAATATTTCAGTGAAGTATAACCTCATTGGAACTAGGTAAAATAATTTCCATGGAAGTACAACCCGACCCGAACTTAAAAATCCCATTTGAAGGGAAAAAAACACGAAATCTGAATTGAATCGAATCTAAACTGAACAAAAATATTCCAAACAACCACAACCGTATCCGAAGAAGACAAAATAATTTCCATGAACATGAATCCAATCCGAACCTAAAATTCGGATGTTCTACAAAACATAATGCGCTCCATAGCGGTGGAAAGTGAAACGCGAGATGGTTAAGATATTTCGTTTATAGTTAGAGTTAAGTTATAACTTGGTTAACAATTATGTTCCGGTGAGCCTTATGTTATATTTAATTTTCGGTTAGGTTACAGTTAGGTCATGGTTAAGTTACAGTGAGGTTGAGGTTAAGTTGCGGTTAGTTTGTGGTTAGATTATGGGTAGGTTATGATAAGATGACGGTCAGGCTACGTTTATAGTTTATTTAAGTTACAGTTAGATTACTGTTAAGATACAGCTAGGTTACAGACAAGTTATGATTACAATACAACTAGGTTACGGTTAGGATTTTGTTCACAGAATGAACATTACGCATGTTTGATAAAAAATATGCACCTATTTTTGTAAAATGGTTCTGAAATTATAATACTATATACTAACCTTTTAGCTAATCATCGAGAATCGATTTCATTCATTGTAAAGTCGGATTTAAGAGTGATATAATTAGTTTGAAATTCAAAATATTTCACTTGGGATATCTATGTGAAAAAAGTATTTAGTTAAGTCACTTAACAGTCATTTTAAGGATAAATATCAACACTTTACGAAAATCACGCAATCGTTGGACACATATTCCCTCCTGTGTTTCCCATTGCAGTCATTTTGGGTATTTTTGGAGCTAAATATTAGTTTTTTTTAAAACCAATTTTTGACACAGTCAGGGGGTACGTATTTAATATAATGTACACTGTAAAAAATTTGACCCTTTTGCTGCATCATCACTCCCCCGCTTTTATAGAATATCTCTCTTTTGACCTATGAGAATGCTCCATAATAAGCTGAAAAATCATTTTCTATAAAAGCGGCGGAGTGACGATGCAGCAAAAAGGTCAATTTTTTAACAGTGTATTTACACATATTTCGAGTTAAAGATAAAATCATAAAAATTTCAAGTTCGTTTAACATTATTATTACAGAACCGGGCAACGCCGGGCGGGTCAGCTAGTTAATTATATTTTTGTAAAAAGATCCAAAATGGACTCCAAATTTTGCTTTGAGAGACCCTTGGTTAGGCTTAAACACTAATACCAACCTCAAAAACAAAAATGATAAATTAAAATAATAATAATAAATTTAACTAATAAAATATCACCAAACCCTTAAAATAATATCTATGAAGGATCATGAAACTTTGTAGACTATAAATAAAAGCAATATATACCGATTAGAAACCTGATATACAGGGTGTTTCGTTATCAGACCGACAAACTTTGAGGGGTGATAGTAGACATGAAGACAAACATTATTAAATAGGAAACCATGGGGCGCAAACGTCTTCCGTAGCAGCTAGGGGCCATTAAACTTTAAGGTCCAAAACTTCAAACGATTATAAAAAATGGAAAAAAGGGTGGATTCATTTGCGGTTTTCGTTAAAATCATTCTCTACTTTAGCGTAACGAACAACTACTTTTTACCGTTATTTTCTGCATGGGGTTGAAATTATTTAAAAGTTTAGACTTTAACTTAAATTTTAATCCCAAAATCGGAAACATTAGGATCGGGTAACTAGTGAAAATTGAACTGTGAACAGAGGGGGGAGTTTTAAACACCCATAAACATTAAACAAACTGATCGATTTTCTTGCGGTTTGCGTGTAGGTCATTCCCTTGGTAATTATTTTATTCAAAATGACTTACAGCTCTTGTGTCTCCACTTTTTATAGAGGGCGCTACCGACACATCTCCGACATTTCAATGGCATTACTCCTGGGTTTTTTACTACCAAACCAACATACTTCCAGGAAGTGTTAGAGATGCAAAACAACTCGGAATCACATAGGAATGTAACGTTGAAAATGCCTTTTTAGCGAGCCGTGGTTAAAAGAAGTAGACAATAAGCAACAGAAACAATTAGTGAAACAGCTACACATTATTGTGACAAAAACAATTTAGTTAAGGGTTTTACTACAAAAGGTGTCCGAAATTACGATTAGAAGTAATCGGGCATGCTTGACAGCAGCGTCGCATGCAATTCCTCACGCTTTCAAAGATTCCTGGGATCTCGGATAGCCCTCTGGCAGCTACAGAAATTCGAGCTGAGAGGTCTTCCACTGTGGTACGGGAGTCTTACACATTAAATTTTTCCTTTGATCCAGCCGAAGAAATCCATAGAGATTCAGATTCAGATTGAACCAGGTGAGGGGGGAGGGCTACCAATTGGTTTGAGCTCAACTAGCCCCACACAGCATGGTTATTTAAAAAAAATACAGATCAATTATACAGTAATAAAATAAAGGTAGGTAACAAAAAGTATTTGATATAATGAAGTAGGTGCGACGATCTGGCAGGCCAACGAACCGGGCCACCATTACCTATCCGCCGCTGTCCATATGTTACGTTGAGGTGTCTGCGAACATCGTTGGTAAAATGTAGAGGAACCCCATCGTGCTATAGAGTGCCGCAACGAAAGAGGAATATGTGCTTTTACCAGAAGTTCCGACAGAACGTGTTGTAGAAATATCAAGTTGCTTTTTTCTGTGCTTCTTTTAACCCTAACTCGTAAAAAAGGCATTTTCGATGTTACATTATAATATGATTCCGAGTCGTCTTTGCAACCCTAACACTTCCTGGAAGTATGTTGGTCTGGTAGTAAAACATACAGGAGTAATGCCATTGAAATTTCGTAGATGTGTTGGAAGCGCTCTCTATCAAAAAATGGGGACACCAATGCTGATCATTTTGAAAATGATCATCATTTTGAATAAAATAATTACCAAGGAAATGACCTATACACAAACTGCAACAAAATCGATTAGTTTGTCAAATGTTTATAAGCGTTCAAAATCCCCTCCTCTGTTCACAGTTCAATTTTCGCTAGTTACCCGATAACTATGTTTCCGATTTTGAGCTTAAAATTTAAGTTAAAGTCTAAACTTTAGAATAATTTCAACCCCGTGCACAAAATAAGGGTAAAAAGTAGTCGTTTGTTACTCTAAAGTCTAAAGTGCCCTCTATCGACAATTTTTGAACGTAACCTTTAAAAATTTTTTACAGTCAAATCGTGATGTAGAGAATGATTTTAGCGAAAACCGCAAACGAATCCACCCTTTTTTTCCGTTTTTTATAATCGTTTGAAGTTTTGGACCTTAAACTTTAATGGCCCCTAGCTGCTACGGAAGACGTTTGCGCCCCATGGTTTCCTATTTAATAATGTTTGTCTTCATGTCTACTATCACCCCTTAAAGCTTGTCGGTCTGGTAGCGAAACACCCTGTATACTTTAAATATCCTTTTACAAAGATGCTATACAATTTGTTGATTTTTAGGTAGATTTCGTAAAAAATACTACTTATTGCAGTCGTTACCATGATACGATTTTTGAAAAATTTCTACATAACTTTTCATTACATGACCCCAGAACTCAAAAAAATTCCCACCTAAAAAGCTAATATAGATATATATGTATGTACTAAATTTTGTCTTCACGATAAAAGTCACAATTTTTGCACGGATCGTCTTCAAACTCGTCAAAAACACCGATAAGGTTAATAGCTCGGCGAGGATTGCAAGTGAACAAAATCAGCCCAAGGATTTTGGAAGTGGAGAGGGTTAAATTTTTGAAAATCGCCTTAACATGATTCTGATAAAACCAGCTCTTACAGAAAAATGTTAGTAAAAAGATATTTTTCGTTACAGCAGATGCCAACAATTTAAAGAAACCACAATAAAATTCTGGTTTGTTTTTCTGTTGCATTATTTCCACGTGAAAAATGAAAATGAAATAAGTAGTTTGACGTATTAAAAATAAATAAATAAGTAAATATTACGTTACAACTTTCTGTAGCAAGATTTCTACGTAAAAATTAAAAATGAAATAAATATTTTGACAAATTATTTAAAAAAGTACATAGTACGTCATTGAAATATACTGGGTTTCAGTAAATGCATACGTAATGTCATGTGAGTTTGAAAAAACGTACTGAAGCTTGATAGAAGTCTAATTATGGAAATATTGGCATATTTTAACATTTTGAAGTTCTCTGAATTTGTTTTCGCGATTTTTAAATCTATATTCCATATACATGCGTGTGTGTATGTGTATGTATTAGAATTTTCAAAAAAAGTTTAGGACTCTAGATCTTATTCTTAGAAAAGAAATTGGGTTTATCTCTAATCTTGATTTAGTTTTTATTGGTGAAATTAGTATTTAATTTCGGAATTTACTTTCGCCTGTAGGCAGAGCCTGCAGAGATTTTTTACTACGAGGAAGATGAGCAAAGATGATGCAGTCTGATTGACTTCATCACTCTCATGAATGGAATCATCATGATGGAACTTACGTGCTTATATGTCTTTGGTCACGATATAAGGGTGGTGACATGTGGTACATACAATTTGATTGTTTCAGAAGATTCCTGGCAAAAGTGAACCTCAAAGCATCTTGACAAATTAGCATTATCGCAAATGTAATGCTTGTTAACTTGTCATACATGTATTGTTGAATTCGTCAATGAGAGTATTATGCATTTATAGAACTTACAAGGAAGGTCTCCATTGGGGGCATACGCAGAATCTTTTGAAAAAAATACGAATTAAACTACTCATGTAGGTAATAAAAGATCAGTGAAAATTAGCGGCGGAATTACATTATTAAATATGTAAAAAAATAAAATAGTTTGGAATAATTGGCGTGAAAAGCTGAAAGCGACGCGGGATTTGGCGAGCAATGCATTTCCTCGCCAAAAGCAGACGATTTTAACGAATCTGAAAATTGATTTTAATTGACTTCACTTTTTAAAATCTGCAGCATTTACTGCAACGTCACTCCACTACTTTTATAGAATATCTCTCTTCTGACCAATGAGAATGCTCCATAGCACGGTCAATTGACCGCGTCATACACTGCTAAAAATCTGCTGCATTTTGTTGCAACGCATTCCACCGCTTGTATATAATATCTCTATTCCAACCAATGAGAAAGCTCCATTTCACGGCCAAGTAACCGTGCTGCAACAAAATGCAGCAGATTTTTAACAGTGTATTTTTCAATTTGGAACAATTTTAATCAATTTAAATTGTGTTTTAAATGATAAAATATATTAATTTCATTTTGTTAAAAGTACATATAAACGAATATGACAAAATTACACTTAAAGTAAAGTAAAAATGCAAAACTAAAATTACTTAAACTAAACTTATTTAAATAAATTGAACATAGAAAGTTTTTTCTTTAAAAAGTATTCGAAGCGTAAAAGCGTATTTTTCAAAATTTCGTTTTTTCGCCAACCGGAGATAAATCGCCAAATAAACGAAATTTTTATTATTTTTTTACGGACGTAATAAGGAAACTCCGCCGAAATTTTTTTTACAAACATATATAACTGTATGAGAAGAACATTCTGTAATTTTTTCAGATTTTTCTGAGTATGCCCGTATGGAGACCTTCCTTGTTAGTTTTGCTGTATTTTGGATAAGCATGTCTGTATATGCACAATCTAAGCATGCGCCTTGTGCATATGTCGCCACTCTCACATGGAGGCACTATAAATACACTGGACCTTTACCAACGAATGACAACAGCCACGGTTCTGCGGAAAAAAAAACACTTCGAAAAAAGACTGTTTATTGGACGAAGGAGTAGTTGTGTTAAAGTATTATTCACGTCTATTGGTATTTTCTTTCTGATTACCTGCGGCTGACATCATGCGGATAAAGTCCATTGACCATTTGTTTTATACTAGCGTTCTTACATAAGTGACAACGTACCGGGGAGAAAATTAAACAAACATTATCCTAGCAAACTCGCCAAGTTACTTATCGATTAATGTTTGCTTAAAATCTTCCCGATCAATAAAACTTTATTACCTGCATGTCGCCATTTCCTTAAAATAGATACGCTAAAGCACATGAATAAGAAATATCAAATTGGTAGCACACAAGCAAAAAAAGAAGAAAAATTTAATTTGCCTTTTGAAACTGAAGCTAAAATAATAATAGAACTACACATGCATTGCATTTGCACAAACTAAGTGACCAACGCATACACATAAATCTGACTTGTATGCTTGAAATAGGATATCCGCTTATAAGTCATATCCTGTTCGCACTGAGAAAGTTAAGTGACTTAACTTGAAATTTTTTGAAGCGGTCGTACCCGGAATCAAGATTCTTGCTTAAGCAAGTCTCTGAAACTTGCTTAAGTGAGCTTGCTCTCTTAACTATGAGTTGAGTGGAAATGTGCCTTCTGAATATTTAATTATTATTTCTGAATTTTAGAATACTTAATTCTGATTATTAAATTACTGGAGTTGAGTCCTACAAATAATTATAAATGATTTCAAATCGTTATTTGTTTAGCCCAATTGCTTAACACGTGTGTGTGTGTGTGTGTGGGGGGGGGGGGGGTTTATGTAATCAAAGGTCAAAAATAGAAAATGCTGAACCTGTTATTTCCTCCCTCAAAAAAAATTGGGAGCATGACGAAATTATTTTTTTAATTGAAATATTGCAGGATAATTGCTGTGTAAACAAAAAAGCAGTTAGAAGTTACAGTTACAAATTTCAGAACTTATGCGCATGCCCAGATGTCAGTTTGGCCAAGTTAAGTCACTTAGCAAGTGCGAACAGTTGAAGCCTAATTCCGGGTATCCCGCTTCAAAAAATTTAAGTGACTCAACTATCTCAGTGCGAACACGGTATCATCGTCAATGTACAAGGACGGGATAGTACCAAGGAAATTTACACCAGATAATTATAACCGGAAGCTCCGCAAAGAACATGCAATGAGCCAGTGGCAGTCGAGCGCGCAGTCCATTTACGTTCTCAAACAATTAACAGTGTGGGCCTTAATCACTGAGCCATGGTGGGATCAGAAAACACACAAAATAACACCATAAATGAGAGAAAGATCGTTTTCCCAAAAACTAATAATTTAGATAACTGGTAATTTAAATTGAGAAATATTGATTTAAAATTATTAGATCTTTAAAATATATCTATTTATCGATAATCAGTGCTACTCAAATACTATAGCAGTTGCAAACCGCAAATATTCATTTCTACGAAATACGGAATCGTTACTTAGAAATACGACTCGTTAATCGTATGTGTCAATACGCAGCCGAACAAAGTGAAACTAACTTCGAACGCTGTTTGCATTTGTATGATTCAGGAATGCAGACAAACAGTCGAGTGCGGTTGAAGATGCGAAATTTTGTTCGAATTCAGACGATTTGGTTTCAGATAGTTCCGTATCAGTGTATGCGTAATCATTCTGTTTGTATCTGTTATTCTCAAATCTGAAATGATATGGATTTCGTATGGCATGGTTAGTATGGGTCTTGGAATTTCACGACCAGGAAATCTTTTTCTACAAGTATTTTCTTATAGAAAATGTATCCTTAAATAGGACAAAAATTTGCGCGTTTGAAGTAGAATTATTCTTTTAATAATAAAAAAAAGGTTGGGTAACTTTTGCTCTGTTATATGCCGACGGGCGGACGAAACGACTACTATAGTGTTATATTTTCATAAAATTATGAACATACCTATAAAATGAGAAATAAAAAAGTTTAAAAAACTCTTTTAAAAGTGCATTCAATATTTATCTTTAAAATCATGCCTAATTTCATGACGGCAGTGAACGTAGTTCAAAAACCTTTTCATTACAATAATTAATTATGGCAAATGGCATGTACCCCGATTATAGAAAATTCGCCGGTTGATAAAAAGTGCAAACTTGAATTTAAAAAATAATAATAATACAATATTAACATTGTCACGCCACCGCTTTTGTAGAAAATGTTTACTTGACTACATTTATTATAACGCATTCTCATTGGTCAAAATTGAGATACTCCATAAAAGCAGTGGAGTGACTATGCAGCAAACCCTGCAGATTTTAAAAGAGTAATATTTATATCTATATTATAAAGGCCAAACTTATCTGTGCTTAACGCATACGTCACTTTTCGAGTGGCGACACTTTGAAATTTGAAATGAAATTTCGGTTTTGCATTTTTTGCTACTACAAATTTTTTAACTTTTAAATATCACACAGTTTCAATTTTTACACCGTCGTATAGAGAAAAAAAATGCACATTGTATCTTAATTTGCTTTTAAAATATTAATTTTTTTGTAGCTTTTAAAACCATTTTTATAATTGTGGCAACAGAAGTACGCCATTTCTATTTTAAGTAAAGGGAAAAAAGAAAAAATCCTGAGATTACTGTATTTTTGAATTAAAATTATTTTAAAATGATGAAATTAAGAAAACATTTTTTTTTTTAAGTGAATACGGATATGAAAGCAGCATATGTAAATTTTGAGATGATGAAAATAATATCGGGTTTAGATTCCATGGGGAAAAAAGTCTATGATTCAGTCAGAGTGGAATATTTTTTTTTTCTTTTAGGAATATCAAAATAATTTCTACAGCTGAGTTTTACCGAAAAATATTTTGTTAACTTTAGGTTAAATATTATTTGTTTTAGAGTTAGACTTAGCAAAATAAGGTGCATTTTCTATTGTAACTAATTTCATAGATTCATTATGAATCGATGAAACAGTTCCTACTTAAACATTTTCTTCCGTCGAAATTCGACGGGTTCTACCTTGTTTGTAGAACAGTGTAATGTATGTATACTTTCCTTTTTTGAGTTAAGGAAACAGGATCAATTTGAAGGATATTTTTTATGATATTTACTGTAACGTGGCCGTCTTTTTCAGGCAAATGGCATCCCAGCATGTGCTCTGCAGACGAAGTGTTGAGGTCTCTCCAGGCTGTCATTCACTTCTGCCTCGAGTACCCTGCCACCCAGATCGCCGGATTCTCGTTCATCTTCGACAACTACCTCGCCTCCCTAGACACCCTCCACCTCTTTCTCAAGTACGCCACTGTCCTAGCACCTACCATCGTAAGTGACGTCTCATTTGAACATTTCAAAATGTTTTTTCGATTGCAAAATAGCTGTAGCTGTTTTTAAAAGACACATTAATACAAATATTTTGAGCGAGACTGTCCAACTGCGGCCCACTGGTTTGCAAGGGACATATAGATCCAACTTGAGCTATAAAGTTTCCTAGCAGTACTCCATACACTGTTAAAAATTTGAAACTTTTGCTGCATCGTCACTCCATCATTTTTGTAGAAAACGATTACTTCACTGTATTATGGAGCATTCTCATTGGTCAAAATAAAGAAATTCTATAAATACGGTGGAGTGATTATGCAGCAAATGTTTCAAATTTTTAAAAGTGTATACACTTTTGTCCATAGGTCACAAATACGGTCACAAACATAAAATCTGTGAAAATTATTGAACTATTTATTGTATTGCCATGAAGTTTGGCACAAAGGTATATTACAATAGGAGAAAGATTATAGAATCGTAACAATACGGAAAAGACTTTAGTAGTGAATTAAGAAACAAAATATATCTAAAAGTGTTTAATGAATCAGAGATAAGCATTTATCTCGGGAAATGACTGCCTATTATGGAGTGTGACACCATGCACTGCTACACACAAACACTGAGCTCCATATATAATACGGAGGGCCTACTCGGCGATCCGGCCGCATATTTCAGATGTGTATATTGCTGGGACGATTACTGTTTCTAAACCAATAGGAGACCGTCATTATCACGGTCAAGTACACGCCCACACAGTTTGATTGACAGGAACTCGTGGACAATTGATCGTGTGTGTTTATTATTTATTTGTACTCGGATTGTTTGAATTTGTACTCGGTAATTAAAAATTAAAGGTACGAAAGAATTTTTTTTTTTTTTTTCAAAATGACTGAATTTTATCTACTTCAATTAGAAATTATACTTCCTCTGATCCTGAAATAAATAAATAAATAAATAAATAAAAATTAAAGTAAGAATTTTGCTTATACGGATATTTTCGCAGAATACTTTTTTCCCATTTGTTTAATATATATATAAATCATTTTGGAACGATATTTAGAATATTAAAAGGGTTTGAAATATTTTTTTAAATGTCTTATTTATTAATAAAAGCCAGCCTCCAATAATTAAAAAAAAAATCACCAACGGACTCTCGGTTCGCGATGGACTCTAACCCATATCCTCCGGTTTCAAGCTCGACGCTCTAACCATTCAGCCGGTCAGCTCACTTTCATCTGCAACAGATTATCGTTATAATTAGCACCGTCAATTGTCCACCAGTTCCTGTCAATCAAACTGTGTGGGCGTGTACTTGACCGTGATAATGACGCTCTCCTATTGGTTTAGAAACAGTAATCGTCCCAGCAATATACACATCTGAAATATGCGATCCGGCCAAACCACTTTCTGCCGGGACCACACACTGCCTCCTCTACAATGCCTTCTCGCTTGTGACGTAATGGAGGCGGTTTCCCTGACAACTGTATTTCAACAAGCTTTGTGGCGATTGTGAAACCAGTAGGATTTGTGATTTCGCCTCCACTTCATGACGTTTCACGCTTGTCGTCTGCTCAGTGAATAGGCATTGTAGAGGGGGCAGTGGACCACATCACACTTTTCATTGCGCGCAAGTAATGAGTCCTCAATTTTTCTTACTATTACAAACGTTTTTTGAAGCTTTTTCGCAAACTTTTTATTATTTTTGTTTATTTCTATGTGTTTTTGATATTTTTATGAGCAATATTTAACAAATGTTTCTTTATTTTTTGTTGAATTAAACTAAAATTTCATTTTTAACTAATATCAAACTGAAAATTTGCTATGAATTTAAGTAAAATCAATAGATTTTTAATAAAAGAATATATATATCAGTGAAAATTGTAGCAATTTCATCTTAATTTTAAAAGAAAATTCAATTTGAAAATATCTACCCCATACTATCCTGTGGGAGGAAATCTGTGTTTTGCCAAAGATTTTTGTCGGAAAATCTTTGGCATTGTATTCATGTGCGGACCACTGCATTCAATGTATCAGAATAGGGAGTTAGCTCTCCGTGTTATTGCCGAGCTTAGTGCACACAAACCTCAAAACGAACTCTCATACTATTTATAAGGGTGTCAATTAATGTTTGTGGCAACAAAGCCTATTCTTCCGAAAGCTCGACTTTTAACTCCTGGCGGGTCCTAGGAGGATAATTGCGCTGTGCAATGGCTCTTCCTGGATCCTCCCATGCATTTTCTATAGGATTGGGGTCCGGAGACCTTGAGGGCCAAATCATACGGTGAATATTCTCTTCTTCAAGAAAGTCATCAACAATATACGCTCTTTATGGCTTCATATTATTGTCCATAAACATGAAATCTGGACTTACAGCAGCCCAGAACAACCTCACACAGGTTTCAACGACCTCATCCCTAACGCACGACGTTCAGTCGTGTGTGTCGTTTTCACTGCATCCAACACCGTGTCCGTATGTTGTGGAGTCGAAAGGGCGGATCTAGAGAGTCCTCAAGGGGGAGGGGGAGGGCAAATTTAGAAATTTGGAAACTCCAGTCTGATGCACGGGTCGGAGCTCATTTTTTTAAGGCGGATCGTGTTTCGTGTACTTTTTTGCTGTGGGTCGGGTTTGGTCCGGTTGGCTTCATTTTTTTTTTGCTAATGGTCGGGTTAATTTCTACTTAGGTCGTGTTTGGATCCAGTTGACCTCTACTCTTTGCTGCGGTTCGAGTTAATTTCTGATTTTTTTTTTGCTTTTGGGTCGGGTTTGGGTCCGGTCGGGGTCCGGTCGACTACTACGTTTTGTTGTTGGTCGGGTTGACTTTTACTTTTTAGTTGTGTTTAGCGCATTTGGGGCAGTTTGGCATACAATTCTGATTTGGAGCAGTTTAGGATTTGGTTTTTTACTTTTGCGAGAAGGGTTCGGGCTGACGCGAATTGATTGGGGTGAGTCCTTTGATAAAATTTTCGTTCTTTTTCGCAATTTTTGGACGAAATAAGCCTCTGTTTCACGATCCTTTGAAGAAATTCGGTTTTCTCTGCGATCATTTCACAAAATTTGATTTTCGGTTCGTTTCTATGTCTTGTTGCTAATAGGGTCAATTTTTACTTTTTGTTGTGGGTCGTATTTGGATCCGGTTAACTTCTACTGCTTGCTGCGGGTCAAGTTAATTTCTGATTTTTTGCTTCGGGTCGGGTCTGGGTACGGTTAACAACTACTATATTTTGCTATTGATCGGGTTGATTTTTATTTTTTAACTGCGCTTAGCGCATCGGGACAGATTGTCATACATTCCGGATTTGAGTCAGTCACAGATTCGGTTTTTACTCTTGCGAGAACGGATGACCCAGTTTTAATCACGATTCTTTGACGAAATTTGCGTTTTTCCGCGATCCTTTAACGAAATTCGCTTTTATCCTTGAACGTGATCCTTAGAAGAAATTCAGATCAGAGACGTACCGACATTTAGCTGCACGGATCGCGGTCAGGTCAGTAATGTTTATCATAGTATCTAGATCAGAGACGGACGAATATTTAGCTTTTACTTCGGGCCAAGCCACGACCTGGAAATTTTGTCCAATGCAAACTTCTAGGAAAAATGAAATCAAGACCAGGTTTGGTCTGGAAGAAAAAGAAACCTGTTCCCACCCGAAATTCCAAAAAAAGCAAGATCAGGACACGACCCGATTCAAAATGAGAAAAAGCCTTACACAGTCCAAGTCTCGAGGACTTACACTGGCGCAACTCGTGCCAGGCTACGACGGGCTCGAGCTTCGCCCCAAGTTATTTCTCATGAGGATGCATAGTGTCACTTTGTAAACCCTTTATCAAACTAAGGGGGGAGGACTTCGCTCCCTCCCCCCGCCCCTACGAACCGCCACAACATACTAGCTGTGTCGATCCCAGATCGAGCATTTAGCCTTTATACCGGACGGAGCCTGGGCTTGAAAATTTTGGCCTGTGTATACCTCTAGTAGGTAGGCAGTCTACGTCAGACCCGACCTGAAAAAAACAGTGTGGCTCGATCCAGCTCTGCAGAAAAAAATAAGGCCCGAACCGACCCGGCTGTAAAAGTGTGAAGACCTGACCCAGTCCCAGAATAATAAATTAAAGTTGGCGCGACACGACCCAGGTCGCGCCGGTCTCGAGTTTAGGACCAACAACTTTTGCGTGCGGGGATCTAATGTCGTTCTGCTGATCCTTTATTGGGCTCAAGGGGGAGCAATCGCCCTAACCCCCCTCCCCTCCTAGATCCCCTATTGAGTCGAAAACATCAATATTGGACATAGCAAGAACGATAGCGAGTTTTTTTTCAGTGATGAGTCGAGATTCACCACGTAGAATGATTCTCGTCGAATCTTCATCTGTGGAGAGCGTGAGTTCGCTATAATCCCTCCTACGTGAAATAAATCGACAGATTTGATGGCAAAAGAATCCTTGTCTATGGAGCGGCATAAAGTTGGGGAATCCGCACACCGCTTCATTTCTTCGATAAGGGTACTGTCAACACACATCGCTTTAGGGATGAGGTCCTTGAAGCTCAGACTATTAGAAATAGGTACATTCTAAATATCTCCTAGTCCTAAATGTATAAATACTTCAAACATTCTTTTAGCAGGCTAAATAAAAATTTTAAAAAGCTATCATTGATCTACCGTTGTGAAAGAAAACGCTAAAAATTGTTATAAGATTTCGACTTGATAGAAAAAATTTCCCCGTCCAATGATTATTTTACATACAGCTATATAAATTGTTAATTTCCACACCGCATTGCAGCAAAACTTTTATCTATTTGGCGTTTGATCCGAGTAATTTTATTTGTGTTTTTACAGGTACGACGCCGGTATATAGATAGTGATTAACTGACAATAGATAATTATGTATCGGATAATCATCTCTGTCTTTGGCTATTGCTAAACTGAATTGGTGTTGAGTCAGTATCTCTACTATAAATAGAACAATGTAAAATGTCATGGTGCTATTGAATATGTAAAGAAACATCCAATCGTTCAGCTACGCGGACAAATCATCGTGGGTAATCACTGTTTTAGATTTGGGTGGAGTAAAAGCTGGACGAGGAACATCAGGAAGACGAAGAGGGTCAACTGATGTATTGTTACTATTCTCCGATCGAACAAAACTTGAAGGATTAACAGCAACCTGGCGGTCGGGTACAATCACAGCCTTTGTTGGACGTAGGTGGGCACTGTTTCGACAAAGAGTTTTCCCAGTAGAAGTGGTGACATAATAAGAACGTGGAGTATCAGCAGCATCTGACACAGTAGCAGGAATCCAAGTACGATGATCAGTTTGAAGCTTGACAGATTGGCCTTTATTCAGCACTGGAGACTCATTTCTTGAGTTAGTGGTCGAAACTGCACGTTGCTTTTCTCTACTTAGTTGAAGAGGAACGGTAGATGACATTCGAGGCAAACGTAAAGAGGGATGTATAGGTATTAAACTTCGAGTAGGTGTTCCAAAAAGACGTTGAGCTGGAGAAGGCAAATTTTCACGCGGAGTGTTTCTCCAATTTAAAAGTGCCAATCTGACATCTGTACGATCTATAGTACATCTTCTTAAAATCAATTTGGCTATCTGGACGTAGCGTTCCGCTAGACCATTAGATTTAAGATAATGCGGGCTAGATGGAATATGCTGTATTTTCCAGTCTTTAGTAAATTTCTGAAATGCATCTGATGAGTATTGTGGACCATTATCAGATTCCAAAATATCTGGAATTCCATGAGTTGCAAACAAATCTTTCAAATATTCTATTACCGAATGTGATGAAGGATGCACTAGTTTTTTAAAATCAAAATATCCTGAGTAACTATCAACAATAAGACAATAATGGTTTCCAGAAAATTCAAACATATCAGTAGCTACTCGTTGCCACGGGAATTGAGGAACAGGTTTCATTTTCAATGGCTCTGTATTTGGGGAACGAGCTGTCTGTTGACAAACAGGACATTTTTGTATAAAGAGCTCAATATCACGGGTCATTCCATGCCAAAATATAATTTCTCGAGCACGATGTAAAGACAAATTAATTCCTAAGTGTCCTTGATGGATTAAATTTAAATACTTTGACTTTAACGTAGATGGAACTATTAAGCGTTCTGATTTGAATAACAAATTTTCATAAACTGCTAATTCTTCTCTGAAGTTCCAGTATTTCCGAAGTTGTGGAGAAACTGAGTTAATACTAGATGGCCAACCATCAAGAATTAAACGTTTTAACTCTTGCAATTCAGAATCTTCATTTACCGCATTCAGTAATTCAGAAAAAGTCAACAACGGTAGAGGAACATCACATACAACTTCAAAAGTTTCTATCTCTTCATCTTCTACAAGATCAATATTGCAATCACGACTTAAAGCATCTGGAATCGGTATATCTTTACCCTTTTTGTATACTATCTTGGGAGAATACTGAAGAACATCAAAAAGTATTCTTTGAAGACGTGCAGGAGCTGCTTGTAAGGATTTCTTTGCAATGGCTTCTAGCGGTTTATGGTCAGTTTCAATTGTAACAGGTTTACCATAAATATAATCATGAAATTTTTACATCCAAAACAAATAGCAAAGCATTCCTTTTCAATTTGAGGATATCGTCGTTGTGATTCTGTTAATGCTTTAGTCGCATACGCAATTGGTCTATCATTTTGAAGAAGCACAGCACCAACTGCATGTGAACTGGCATCGACTGAGACAACTGTCAGTTTATTAACATCAAAATAAGCCAACTTTGGCGTATTTTTAAGAATATTTTTTAATTTAAGGAAAGACTTTTCTTGATCTTCAGACCATAGCCACAATACATTTTTGTGTAATAATCTACGTAAAGGTTCTGTGATTTCAGAGAAATTTAATATGAATTTTGATACATAGTTAATCATTCCAATAAATCTTTGCAATTCAGCTACAGATGTTGGTTTTTTCAGTTGTTCAATAGCTTTCACTTTTGATGGATCTATTTCTATTCCATTTGATGTAAAAATGTGGCCTAAAAATTTAATTTTCGTTTTCTCGAATTCACATTTTTCTTTGTTTAGACACAGCCCAGCATCATAAAGACGTCTAATCACCTTCACAGTTAATCTTCTTAGCTCTTCTTTCGTGTCTGCCCATAATAATACGTCATCCATGGAACATTCTGTATTTTCAAATTCATTTAAGAGCGAATGCATTATTTGCTGAAATATTTCTGGGGCTGATGCAAGCCCAAATGGTATTCTTAAGAAGGAATATCTTTTCCAGGGTGTATTAACTGTTAAGTAATCTGATGTTCTTCTAGTCACGGGAATCTGCCAAAATCCTTTTTTAGCATCTAGTATCGTAAAATACTTTGCCGATCCAATGCGAGTTGCTATCTCTTCAACTGTTTTGAGAGGAAAATGACGCCATTTTATAACTTTATTGATATCAGTTGGATCTAAACACAAACGTATTCTATCACCTTTCTTTACAATTACTAGGGGGCTGACAGCAGGAGTAGGATGCGTTACCGGTTTTAAAATTTTCATTTTAACCATAAGATCAATTTCTTTTTTAACAGTATCACGAATTGCATACGGAATTCTTCGAGGTGGATGAATTTTCAAATTTGTGCCATCTTGAAGTTCAATATTATATTCAAAATTTTTTAAACAACCTATACCTTGAAAAACTGCATCTGGAATTTCAGTTCCTATTTCATTAATCTGTACAGATTCAGGAGTACGTTTAACCCTTTGACGGTTAAAGCACTTCTATTCATAAAATACTAAAATGATTGAATGACACCGGAATTTAAAAACAAATTTATTTCATATTATATAAATGTTTTTTTTACGTTCTTTGTAAAATTAAAATTTTCATTTAAAAATTCCGGTGTCAGTATGGTATTTCGCAATTCAAATTAAGTGGTATTCTGGGCGCGTATACGCGCTTATAACCACGAAAGGGTTAACTAAGCCAAGTTTTTCGCATGTAGAACACCCCAATATACAATTAAAATTTCCATTAACTACCAAAAATCTCAGATCAACTGGCACATTTTGAACAATACACTTGATATTGGTTTCGCCAATCACTGGTGTAAACCCATTATTAAAAGACTTTAAGCGTTTTACTTTAGAGTGGTGTATAAAAGCTTTAAGCTTTTTAGCCAAACTTTCTGTGATAACATTCGCTTCAGTGCCGGTATCTAATTTAAATTTCACAGCTATTCCATTTTGAAAAGTTACGGTTGTTAACCAAGCATTATTCTGTGAACGCAAAAGTTCTCCAACGTTCAATGTATTGCTAAAATAATGATTAATCTCATCATCACTATTATTAGAAACTTCTGAAAGTTCCTGTATGACTCGTTTCTTAGATCCGTATTTCTTTTTAAATTTACATTGACGCGCATAATGTCCTTTTAACGAGCAGAGATTGTAAGTGACATTAAAGGCTGGACAATTACGAAATTCATGCATTAAAACACATCGCCAACATATTTTATTTGTTTTATTGAATTTTGGCTTATTTTTACTTTTACGAATCGCTATATCAGATTTAGTATTAGGTTTTAGTTTAGATTTCCGAATCATCATAATATCTTTTTCTGTATTATCAACAGCTGCATGCATTTCTTTTAATTGAAAAGTAGCTTGTTCGCTAGCTCTACATATATCAATTGCTTTATTTAAAGTTAAATCTTTTTCAGCCAATAGTAATTCACTGCCAACAATTTGTCGGACGTTCCCCTCAGTCCACACAACTTTGAAGAATGTCCGTGGTAGATATAGCTGCCACCACCGATATTATTAGGTGATATCGGTCACCCACTGTGAGATTGGTGTAAATGAAGACTTACGCTAGTAACCGAATTATCAGTTTATTAAGAATATATGTACACACAAAATACGCTATTTACAAATATATACAACTACAACTCGGATATAGATGATCCGGTTCAACATTAAATTAGATACCGTAAAGATTGGTTGTGTACTATTCCAATTACACTTTCCACCTCACACTCAATACACGTTAAATTCACTTTTTTGGAGCTCAACCTTGAGTCTCCCAACACAAGTATACTGGGCCTGCACTTCTTAGCCCAGAGCACTAAACACCAGGACGCATATTTCAGATGTGTATATTGCTGGGACGATTACTGTTTCTAAACCAATAGGAGAGCGTCATTATCACGGTCAAGTACACGCCCACACAGTTTGATTGACAGGAACTCGTGGACAATTGACGGTGCTAATTATAACGATAATCTGTTGCGGATGAAAGTGATCTGACTGGCTGAATGATTAGAGCGTCGAGCTTGAAACCGGAGGATATGGGTTCGAGTCCATCGCGGGCCGAGAGTCCGTTGGTGATTTTTTTTTTAAATTATTGGAGGCTGTCTTTTATTAATAAATAAGACATTTAAAAAAAAATATTTCAAACCCTTTTAATATTCTAAATATCGTTCCAAAATGATTTATATATATATTAAACAAATGGGAAAAAAAGTATTCTGCGAAAATATTCGTATAAGCAAAATTCTTACTTTAATTTTTATTTATTTATTTATTTATTTATTTCAGGATCAGAGGAAGCATAATTTCTAATTGAAGTAAATAAAATTCAGTCATTTTGAAAAAAAAAAAAATTCTTTCGTACCTTTAATTTTTAATTACCGAGTACAAATTCAAACAATCCGAGTACAAATAAATAATAAACACACACGATCAATTGCCCACGAGTTCCTGTCAATCAAACTGTGTGGGCGTGTACTTGACCGTAATAATGACGGTCTCCTATTGGTTTAGAAACAGTAATCGTCCCAGCAATATACACATCTGAAATATGCCACCAGGACGTCTGTGTCCTTTGCGCACCAGAAAACGCACACTTTACGCTCTTCCACACAGAGCAACCTCTAGGTACGACACCTAGGTACGGAATTAATGATCTCCGACAAACTTGCCCTCTCCAAATCATGGGGTCACACAAATGCCACCCCCTCTGGAGCTTCCTCATTGGGCACCTTTCCTCACTCCTTTCTTGCCTAGTGACATGCTGCTAATCTGTTCATCATCCGCATACTTCACTGACAGGTGGACATGCCTCTGAGCCATCTCCTTTCTCTAACACACCACCTGCAAAAGATTAGCTGGCAATTCCCCTTTCCACGAAGAGGGAATGTCACCTTGGAAATTCTGTACACAACCATACAATACTAGATATTCAAATAGAGAAAGAGTAGACATTACATTCTTTAGCACAGGTGCTATCAGATCCTGACACCCCCCACCTTAGCGGAAAATATGCCTTTTAGGGGCTAATTTTCCCCAAACATATAATAATATCGCAGAAGAGTTCAATAGTCTCTTTACAGATTTCTTCATTATGCTTATTACATAGGTATTTCCAGGTGTCTGAACACTATCTACTGACATCTCTACTGAACCTTTACTACTATTATTATTACATAAACAATACACATGTTAATACAATATTATAAACAAAAAAAATCAAAAAAATATTTACACACACACAGAAAAAAAATTAAGTGTGTGACGACATCCCTTTAAGGTTGTCCACTATTGGGTCGTTGATGTTGATGTGCTACCAACTGGTTGTTCTTCCCAGCTCTTTCTATGTAGCCTGGAAATTGCGTCAGCATTTAAATGTTGGGCTCCTGGACGATGAGAAATACTCAGGTTCCAGCGTTGCAAGGCAAGAGCCCATCTAGTGAGTTTGGGTGATCTTGGGGTTGTTTCGGTGAGAAATTTTAATGGATTATGATCCGTAATGATCTCAATTTGAGATCCATAGGTCCATTTTTCAATTTTTCGCAACCCAAAAAGAACACTCCAAGCCTCTTTCTCTATACTCGGCCAAGCACGCTGAGCCCCTGACAATTTCAGACTGGCAAATGCTATTGGTTTAAACTGACCCTTTTCATCTTTTTGAGTAAGACAACATCCTACTGCCAGGTCGGAAACATCTGCGTGGAGCTGATATTCCCGGCCTACTATAGGTGTAGCCAAACTCGTCACCTTACATAACTCATCCTTAAGGGTATTAAATGCTTTTTCTGCCCTTTCATCCCATGGTACAGTATTTTTAACCTTCCCTTTTGTCAATTCGGTTAAAGGTATAGCAATTTCGGCATAATTTGGAATATAAGATCGGTAAAATCCCATTAATCCCAAAACAGATCTAACTTCCTTTTTAGTTTTTGGTCGCTTTAGATCCCTTATTGCTCCTATTTTTTCCTCAACAGGTGCATGCGTTCCACCCCCAATTACATGACCTAAAAACTTAGTCAATTTCTCTCCAAATTTACATTTATCTAGCCTAATCGTAAAATTTCTGCTTTTAAGTTCTTCAATGACAGCCCTAACATGCTCACAATGTTCTTCCCAGGTGTCGGAGAAAATGATGACATCATCAATATATGCTTCCGCATACCTCCGATGACCTTGAAGAACCTCATTCATATCTTTCTGAAACGTGGCAGCCGCCCCTGATAATCCAAAAGGCATTGTACGCCACTGATAAGTTCCATTATGCGTTGTAAAAGCTGTCAAATGTTTACACTCCTCAGCCATTTTAATCTGCCAATAACCTCTCAATAAATCAATCGACGATAAATACTTAGCCGCCCCTGCGGTATGCATGATTTCTTGAGAATCTTTCATCGGAAAGGTTGGCACCTGAGTTACCGAATTTAATGCTCTATAGTCTATACAAAGCCTAACAGTTGCGTCTTTTTTCGCCACACAAACAATTGGATGACTAATTTCAGCATTTGACACTTCGATTAGATTTAATTCTAATAACTCCTGAATCTGCCTATCTACTTCCTCTTTATAAGCTACCGGTACACTATATATCTTTGGCTTTTTCCTTTCCACCCCCGGTTTAAGATCAATACGATGCTGCCCTACATCAGCTGGTCGTACAGGACCCATAAATACCTCTTTATTCTCCCTCAAAATAGACTTTATATCTTTAACTTGATTGTTAGATAACCCTTTTATTTCGAACCTCTCTATATCTCGTTCTACTTCCTGATCCCGGTTCAAAATAGGAATTTCCCCAACTTCGAATTCCTCATCACCCTCGAAAACAATATTAACTATATTACATTTAGCAATAAATTCTCTTATCTTATTTTGGTGCACATGCTTCCTACTCCTGTCGGCTAACTCAACTATAAACGAATGCTGATTTCGTTTTTCGACTATGGTTGCCGGCCCTTGCCACCTAGAATATAACTTATTAGTTGAATCGGGGATTAACAATATTACCTTATCGCCTACTTCAAACGTTTTTTCCTTAGACCTTAAATTATAATGGTAAGCCATTCTATTTTGTTGTACCTCAGACGATTATTTTGCCTCATTTGCGGCTCTTTCTAAACGTCCCCTAAGTTTATTCAAATACTCATGAATCGGCGTAGTATCTAACTGCGCCCCCTTATTTTCTCCTGCCCATGATGACTTGAGAATCGACAAAGGACCCTCCGGCGTTCTACCATATAATAACTGGAAAGGTGCGATTCCCGTCGTAGAATTTGGGACTTCCCTATACGCCCATAATACAAATGGTATTTGTTCATGCCACTTTTTTCCTTCTTCTCTAATAGTATGATGTAACATACGTTTAAGAGTCTGATTAAATCGTTCCACAAGCCCGTTGGACTGTGGATACTGTGGAGTCGAAAATCTTGGACTAGCACCTAACCTTTTCTCAAATTCTTTTGTTAAGTCGGCAGTGAAATTGGTTCCATTATCGCAGGCGATTATATTTGGAATTCCTGTCCTCATAAATATTTGAAGTAACGCATCACACGCGGTTTTAGCAGTTAAACTTTTTAGAGGGATCACATCCGCCCACCTAGTATGCTGATCAATTAAGGTTAGTATATACCGATGCCCTTGGGAACTTTTAGGATCAATAGGCCCAATTAAATCAACATTAACTACCTGAAATGGAAGTTCCGGACGCGACACTGGGGAAATAGGAGCTCTATCATTTACTTTAACCCCTCTAGTCAATTGGCACTCTAAACATGACTCACAAAATTGTTTAGTTTCTTTCACCATCCCCTCCCAATAAAATGAATACCTGATTCTCTGTAAAGTTTTCTTAGCTGCATGATGCCCTCCAAATACCGAACTATGCGCTAATTTTAAGATTTCTTCCCTTCTGACTTTGGGTACTACTAATTGCGCTATAATTTCGTCTAACAATTTCTCTTTATGATACAATAAACCATTTACAATATAATAATCCCCCTTATCCATTTTAGCTAATTCCCAAGCTTTCTCTAACTCTTTACATTCTAATTGGGATTCCTTAAACATATCAGAATTGCTAACAATAGCTTTATTACCTTTCTCCACTTCCGTTTTTTCCGTATTCTGAGTTTGTACATTTTGCGAACTCGCTTCTATTGCGTAAATATTACAACTATCGTTATTCATACCTTCCTTTTCACTCGATTTATCAATAATTTCCGAATTTTCTAACTCTTGGGCCTCTAGCAATGGCTCCTCGCGGTTGACACCTGACAACTCATTAATCACTTCGGGATGTAAAATTACTTGCTCATTAATATTATCAGTCACTGCACAAAGTACTTCCTGATGAATTATATTAGTTTGTCCGAATTGCGGAATAGCTAACGGTAGTTTAACCAACGGCGATTTAACTGCTTCACCGAATAACCCTTGTAAATAAATACTACCCGCTCCTTTTAATTTCTCTTCCGGTACCAAATCTTTATGAACAACACTAATTTCACATCCAGAATCAACCAATCCCTTTGCTTTTTGCCCATTTACACTAACTTCAATTTTCTCGAGTTCATTTAATTTCTCACCAATAACGTTAGTTCTCTGTTCGGCCTTTGCCGATATTCTCGCCACAATAGCTCCATTAGGTAACTCTTTGCTTTCTTTTACCACAATCTTATGCACACCCGCTTTCGGATCTCGCCCTTTTTTACCATTATTTCCCTCATTACCCACTTTATTACATAAACGTTGGTAATGACCTCTCAAACCACATTTAAAGCATTTAGGAGCTGAAGCATCACTAGGCTTCTTAAAATCTATTTTCCTATCCGAAAAAGAATTAGTCTCATTACTCCCGTTTTGCCTCCAATTATTACTAACTTTGTTATCATCCCTCGGTCTCATTTTTTCATTGTTTACGTGCCTATCTTTACCTTTAAAACTTTTATACGTAACCGCGTAAGACTTATGTTTAGCGTCAAAATAATTGTCACAATCTTTAGCAATTTTAGAAGTTTCTAACCATTTACCTTGATGAGTTAACCCAATATATGACGCGGTATCCTCATCTAACGTACTTACTAATTTATCCGTAACTATTAACTGGTTGACCTTTTCATAAGAGTCAGCACCTCTAATCTTACAATAATTTTCCCATGTCGCTATTAAACGCGATACAAATAATACATGAGTTTCGTTCTGGTTTCTCCTAGCCTTCTTAAAATTTTCCAAACATGCCTTCGGTGTCGGCTCATGTTCCCTTAGAACTAACTCCTTTAACTCCTCATAATTCTCCATTTGTTCCGTAGTGGTATAAATTAACAAATTATCCGCCTTATCTCCTAACATATTTAGCAGAATTTCGGCCTGCTGGTTTTCCGGTACATTTTTAGTTTTGAATGCCCTTTCTAAACTGTTGAAAAATAGATTCCATCCCTCAGTCCCTTCCGGTACTTTGATAGATAGAGTTTTTACGCTTTTGATCAATTTTTCTATATTACTTTCATTATTAGATTCCCTAGAAACATTACAATTATTTGCCGAACCTTGAACCCTTAGTCTCTCCATTTCTAATTCATGTTCCATCCTTAATTTTTCTATCCTCTCTTCTCTTTCTAACCTTTCGTGTTTTTCTTCGCGCTCTAACTTTTCCTGTTTTTCTAACCTTTCGCGTCTAATTTTTCCTGTTTTTCTAACTTTTCGCGCTCTAATTTTTCCTGTTTTTCTAACTTTTCGCGCTCTAATTTTTCCTGTTTTTCTTCACGCTCTAACCTTTCCTGTTTTTCTAACTTTTCGCGTTCTAATTTTTCTTGTTCTAATCGTTCTGCAACAATAGCGTCAGATAATTCCTTAATAACCCCCTCGTCATACTCATCACTGTCCATTATCTTTTTCTTAAGCTGAATTCTGGTATCATCTTCCGCGAATTCAACACCCAATTCTTCAGCTATCACCTGAAGATCAACCTTTTTAAGTTTCAATAAGAAAGCCATACCTTCACCGATTGTTATTACCACCCTACAAGAATAGTTAAACCTACCCAATAATATTTCCTAATTTTCTAACTTAGTACAGATATTTCTCCACTTATTATACTAAATAATACCCTTCAGATAATCAATACATTTCATTTCTAATTAATTTACTGAAATTCTCAACCATTGATATCACACAATTTACTTCCAATAAAACAAAAAGGTAAAACAATAATTCGATTTGCTTACTATGCAATACAGATTTCAACATATACTCTTAGATAACAACATACAATTTATAAAATAATACTGATACGTTGAAATTGAATAGGAGTATTGATGTCAATAAAAAAATCCACATAAAGAAAAATTGTAAAACATGCATATATAAATTTCTACAATTATCCTCACTAAAATATTTCCGAACTTAATACTGGTTCTTACACTTAAAACAAATATACTGAAAATCTTTACTTTTATTTTTCCTCACTATGGCTCTCTTTTGAGCCTTTTTTTTTCACTATGGCTCTCTTTTGGGCCTTTTTTTCCACTATGGCTCTCTTTTGGGCCATTTTTTTTCCCACTATGGCTCTCTCTTGAGCCTTTTTTTTTCTACTACTGGCCAATTAAAATCCTAAGCAAATGTTATTATACACTCTTCTAACTTAAAAAATGTTGCTTCATTTAAATATTACTTTAACAATAATTTAACTTTAAGTAAATTTAATTATTCCTTCCAACTACTATTACCACAATTAGTAAAAAAAATTATAGACAATCAATACTAGCTCATGTTATTATGACCTTTCCTTAAAACAATAGCCAATATGGTTATTAACACTTTATAGGTAGGGAGTATTGATAAAACACATAAATAATATAGACAATTTACTTAAATTACTATTAATTATACAACAACAAATTTTGGTTCTAGATGTCAGCAGAAAGATATGATCAAAACACCTTACCTTATACTTTCTTTGCTGGATTACTTTTCTAATCACAGGTAGCTCCACGATGTAGCGGTAATATGGCACAACAGTTCAGTTTAGTTCTTTCTAATAAAGATACGCACAACACTTTAGTCCACACTAGACGATCCGGCACGACACTTTAGCACCCACTCGACGATCCGGCACGATACTTTAGCACATACTCGACAATACGGCACGACACTTTACACACATTCGACGATACGGCACGACACTTTAGCATACAATCGACGATCCGGCACGATGCTTTAGCGCACTCTCGACGATATGGCACGACCACACAAGAATTCCACTGGATACTCCGGCATTAACAGACTGCAACACGGCTCGCTGGTCACTGGTTTCAGGCGATTCTATCCCGACGCTGCCACCAATTTGTCGGACGTTCCCCTCAGTCCACACAACTTTGAAGAATGTCCGTGGTAGATATAGCTGCCACCACCGATATTATTAGGTGATATCGGTCACCCACTGTGAGATTGGTGTAAATGAAGACTTACGCTAGTAACCGAATTATCAGTTTATTAAGAATATATGTACACACAAAATACGCTATTTACAAATATATACAACTACAACTCGGATATAGGTGATCCGGTTCAACATTAAATTAGATACCGTAAAGATTGGTTGTGTACTATTCCAATTACACTTTCCACCTCACACTCAATACACGTTAAATTCACTTTTTTGGAGCTCAACCTTGAGTCTCCCAACACAAGTATACTGGGCCTGCACTTCTTAGCCCAGAGCACTAAACACCAGGACGTCTGTGTCCTTTGCGCACCAGAAAACGCACACTTTACGCTCTTCCACACAGAGCAACCTCTAGGTACGACACCTAGGTACGGAATTAATGATCTCCGACAAACTTGCCCTCTCCAAATCATGGGGTCACACAAATGCCACCCCCTCTGGAGCTTCCTCATTGGGCACCTTTCCTCACTCCTTTCTTGCCTAGTGACATGCTGCTAATCTGTTCATCATCCGCATACTTCACTGACAGGTGGACATGCCTCTGAGCCATCTCCTTTCTCTAACACACCACCTGCAAAAGATTAGCTGGCAATTCCCCTTTCCACGAAGAGGGAATGTCACCTTGGAAATTCTGTACACAACCATACAATACTAGATATTCAAATAGAGAAAGAGTAGACATTACATTCTTTAGCACAGGTGCTATCAGATCCTGACACGCACTTTATCAGAATTAATACCACGAACTACTTGGTCGCGTAATAAACTATCTTGCAAATCGCCAAAAGCGCAACCTTTAATTTTTGTACGTAACTTAGTAATGTAAGAATCAAAAGTTTCTTGCTTACCTTGAATGCACGTAAAAAATACATATCGGGTATAGGTTTCATTAACTTGTGGAGAAAAATATTCGTTAGACTTCTGTTTGATTATTTCTACATTCTGCTGCTCTTGATGCGTCAAATTAAATGCATTAAATATGAGTATTGCAGCAGGTCCTATAGCTGACATAAAAGTAGCAGCTTGTACTTCAGCTGGTTTAGTATTTAACTGCGTAGCAATTGCATAAAATTCAAAAGCCTGTTTCCAAACCTTCCATTTAATAGCCGTATTATCTTCTGCAACTTCCAATTCTGGTGGAAGGCGAGCATTGGTAGATTCTCTTTGTTCTATTTGCATTTTTTTAAAAAAGGTCAGTAACAACACTATTTAATTTTCAACACTTCTGACACCATGTAACATCTTGTTAATTCTAGATGTTAAAATAATAAGAGAGACTAAATACCAAGCTGACCATAACTAAACCATTGAATTTATTGGAACACTCGAGACATGAAGTAAGTTGAAGTAGTAATACATAAACTGTTACGTGACAGTAGAAATGTATAAACTGCTCACGTGACAAACTCCAGTAATTTAATAATCAGAATTAAATATTCCAAAATTCAGAAATAATAATTAAATATTCAGAAGGCATATTTCCACTCAACTCATAGTTAAGAGAGCAAGCTCAGTTAAGCAAGTTTCAGAAACTTGCTCAAGCAAGAATCTTGATTCCGGGTACGACTGCTTCAAAAAACTTCAAGTTAAGTGACTTAACTTTCTCAGTGCGAACAGGATATAACAGTATTTTTTTGTTAATCTTTATAATAAAAGCCTCTCATTTAGCTGCCACCGCTTCACTTTTTATATACAAGACGACCATTTTGGTATTTTAATGTTAGCCTAGCGCAGGGGATAAGTCGCCAAATATAGTTCTACCACCATAATTTCATCGTATTATAATAGTCCGAGTCATGTGAGTATCATAAACAACTACAAGTTAAGAGATTCCATCTCTTTTCATATTCAAGGTTCCCATTTTGATTAAAAAATTCAAAATTATTTTGGTGCGAATGTAGTTTACTCTCCTTCTTGGCGCGATTTTCAAAAATCGCCAAATTGGCGCGTTTTTGCGTCTTGTCTCCCGGAGCTCCTTGCTCCAAGCCCGCCACACACCACAGAGACATGCGTCAAAAATCGTGCAACATGACGCAGTCAAACTGGTTTTTTCTTTGATATCAGGGTGCACTGTAAAAAATATGACTGTTTTGCTGCATCGTCACTCCCCCGCTTTTATAGAATATCACTCTTTTGGCCAACGAGAATGCTCCATGATAGCCTGAAGTAGTCGTTTCCTATAAAAGCGGTGGAGTGACGATGCAGCAAATTAGTCATATTTTTTGCAATGTGATATTGTCTCATGTCGCACGTTTTTTCGTTCAATGTTTCACTAGTGTGTGGTGAGCCCAAGAGACACTACGCAAAAACGCACTTTCCAAGATGGCGGCAATCAAAATAAACAAAAAGCACATAAAATACAAATCTAAAGACAAAAAAAAAAGGAAAATTTTTACTTACCCGGAGCCGCTGTTTTGCTCCGGGTTGACTGGTCAATCATATATCAGGGTGAAATTGTCTCATAAATAAACTCACTCGTTTAATGAAAGACGCAACTCCCAAAAGCAATGCTACAGGAAGCAATTTCTAAGCGGGAATAACGATATTCAAAAATTTAAAAGCTCTCTTTCAAGACAAAAAGGAGCGTCCAATCAGAAACGGCTTAGAAATAGCTCTCTTTCAAGTTCTCATCTTTCGTCCAATCAGAAAACATTTAACAAAAAGTAGCGTCCAATCAGAAACGGCTTAGAAATCGGTAGAATACGTAAACTAAAGCCCTTCTTAGGATTGCCATATTGAAGATCCGAGAGGAGAAAATGAAAATGCAGGGTTGCCATATCGAAACATTTATCGCTAAAAAAAAAGTCGCCTTGGCGAAGGAGAGTAAAGTACATTTCATCCATTATTTTTTCGAATAAAAACATAAAAACTGCTATGATCGCAAAGAATTCTTGATACTTTTATGTTATCCGGGTGCAAATATCGCCAATTTTTTACTCGCCAGTTAGCATTTTTTTAAAATTTCGCCTGTTAAATTAAAACAATGCTTCGATGTTAAAATTAAATATCATGGTGCAAGTAAGTTGATCTACGAATTCAACTTATTCAACTTAATGTAACATGATACGTTGCTTAGCAAACATTTAAGGGAGACCAAACTGGTTGCCAAGGGCGGCTACTTAATCTAATTATTATCGTATATACTTTGGAAAAAGAGTTCAAACTAACAATTTATTAAATTAGTTTTAATTAAAAAATTACATTAAAATCAAATTATTATTATACATGTTGCTCTGGATATATTCGACAGTAACGTAAATAATTATTCCGATGAAGCAATTTTTGTATTCAAAATTGAGGATATAAAGTGTTAATAAATTTTCTGCTTTTATTTGGTTTGAAAAAATCTGTATCTAAAGATTTTTCTTTTTTCCTTCCTGTATTCAGACAGCTTTCCCCGGCCGCTTCCAGTTAATCGCCATCGTCAACACTAACATCGTCTTGAGGAGCATCTCTCCCATACTACTCTCCGTCATGCCTGCTAAACTCAGAAAGAGGGTGAGAAATGCATATCTTCTTAAGAGTTAAACCTTTTATTTTAATCATTTCTTACATACAGTTTGAGTCCTGCATTTAGTCGAATAAGGAGCAGAGGTGTAGTCGTAAAAATAGCAGAGGATATACGCTCTAAACAGAGGGTATACGCACAAGGCGTAGTGATTATACTGTAGCTTTCTTGAGAAACAGAGAGTATACGGTGTTACTTTAAAAAATCCAGAAGGTATACGGCGTATACCCCTCGTATACCCTCCACTACATCCCTGATAAGGAGCCATCAAGGATCAGCTAAAAACCGAAGCAATTATCATTTTTAACCCTTTACCGCTCGAATTTTACTATTTTTATACATAAAAAAAGTTATTTGAAATCTATATATTGGTGACCCACCAATGGCTGATAGATTGTGCTCTCGAAGCTGGTAGATGGGAGGGACTGGATTCGAACCCACTTGCGCTCATCAGCCTAAACATTCGGAGTTTTCCGAATTTCGATTTCTTCTGACCTTGCGTAAATACGGGTTAGGTTCCCTTAGAAAAACCCCCACGGAGGGCACTCCCCCTACAACCTATGTCCCTCGTATAGATAATCGACCGCCATAAATAACTCACACTCACCTATATATTGGTCTAAAAGTGGGAGAAAGTACTAAAAAAATAGTTAAATCTAAAATTTGATATGCATATGTGTGTGCCATATGTACACAATTAGGGTTATAAAATATTGCATTGCTATATTTTGTAACTAAATAAGCTTAAATTAATAAATTTTATCTCCTCAACATTCTGCAACTTTCCTTATATTAGTACTTTTAAGTATTTAGTAAAAATAATGAAAGTAAATTTCGTCATAATAGCTTGGTTTCAAACAAATTTCTTTTGTTTCCGAAGAACAAATTCTAATTTTTTTGTCTAATGCAGAAATCTGACGTGGACAAAATAAATGTTATTCGGATTCTTCTTGATCAAGTATAGAGATCATATTGGCCAAATTCAGGGCACATACTAAAAATTATAATGTTTTTAGGTATGTCCCAGTTATGACACGTGGTGCAGGAAAGATTTAACACTTTCCAATATAGTTGAATAGTGTTTATGAGTTTCTTTTGTCTATTTCTGGATATGTCGATCTGTCCGTGCTCTAACTTGCGTAAATATAGTCCAACTACCATGAAAAGGATATATGTTATTGGGTGTCACAATGGCATATTTGGTATTGAAAGTATGTAGGGGGAACTGGGGCACATTGATATTACCCCCTCTACTGCTCACAAGGTCATTACAGGAACTTTCACAACAGCTCCAAAAGGTGACGCTAGTGCACTCAACTAGATACAGAAAGTCTTGGGATGATTCAGTAGTTTGATGAAATGGGACGGGTGATTTATTGTTTTTGTAGGTCAAAAGTAAATTTGAGTTGTACAATTGAAATGGTATTATACAACTGCTCCAGTATTTTCCACCGAAAAGAATACTTTCCCTGCCAAGTAAAACTACTCTTTATCAGTTCCTCATTCTTTATTGTTAGATAAATTATGAAGTGTTGGATTTGAGACTCATTTTATTCAAAATGGCTGTGTGGGGTACATTGATACAGTCTATGTCGGGGCACATTGATACAACCTAAATCCTTTTCTAGTTCATTTTTTCATTACCTTTTGTTACTTTTTTTACCATACACACTTTAATCCAACTATTTTTCGCGAAAAATTTCTAATGTTAGTTTTTATTGAAAAGAAATAGCTCTAATTTTTTAATATTAGAACATTTTATAGTATTTTTGCAAACAGAAGACATACGAATTTACCCAACACCTAGTACTAGTAGAACTATCAAAAGAAAAGGACGGCAGTCTGGCAAAACTCGCATTTACATCGATTTTCCTAAGAAAAAATATTTTCGAGATGAGAAATGTTAAGTAAGAGAAACAAGTTGCAGAACAGCAAAAGGATAATTATATTATAAACAGAATTTTTTATATAATTATCCTCTTTGTTTTCTGTTTATAAACCGACTTATAAACAAAAAACCTGGCAATTTTTTCATCTTTCCTAAGAAAGAAGATAATGCTGGGGTTGAAGTTCCAGATCAATGACAATGTTACCACAGCCAACAATCAGACAAATAACAGCCAGAACACCAAATCATTATTCATTTAATTTTGATTGCTTTAATATTACTTACAAATAAATTGTGGGTGATTTAAATTTCTATAAATAAATATAAAATGGTTTGCTAACTATTTTTCTATGAAAAATATGCATTGGTGTTATTTTGTCTCCATTTTTCTCAGACTATCAAAGTGTCCCATGAAGTGTATCAATCTGCCCCGGGGTTGGGGCATATTGATACAAATGACTTTTTTTTATTTTTTTAAAATTACATGCAAAAATAATGTATAAAACAACGATTGTACATTTTTATAACACACTACACAAGTTTTGCTGGAACCACATGGAAAAATAACTTGAAATTTCTGCTTTCTAAAAAAACCAAAAAAATTCTTAGAAAAAAGCTGTATCAATGTGCCGCAGTTCCCCCTAGCATTTTCGGCTCATTCACTGAGAAAAATATATATACTGCCTTCATCTAGAATAAATAGTTAGTCACTTTCTGAATACCTAAACTAGAAATGTAGATGACCGAATTATGCAAATAGGATAAACAACAAAGCTGAATAGACGAAATGATCTTGAATTTCTAATCTCTTGTTTTTTATCGACTTAAAGATATTGAATAGTTTCAGTACCAAGAAATTATCGTATAATTTCGGGAATGGTTTCATTAACTAGAATCATAGTTACGAAATCAAATTTCTTGTGTCCGCATCTATCTGCAGATATTTTAAAAAAAGTTTGAAAACGAAAATATAGAGAAATGCTTTTGAATTCTCATAATATCTTTACATTTCATACAAAGAAAGGTCAACGTTTTGAATTTTATTAGTAATATCTTCATTAGCAAAATTCCAAATTGGGATTCGACTGAAACACTCTGTATTTTTGATTGAATAAATCAACTGCTACCCAAATTTTCTATATAAGAATTGTTTTTTGTACTATGTTGTACCAAAATAAATTTAAAAACAACTTTAACAAGTCGGAAATTGCACGACAAGCGTAGCAAATGAGATTGCGTTCGTACTATAACGAAGTTTTAAAAATATTCAGATCTTGATGCAATAGTTTACAATACATCGGATACAGTATAGTAGCCGAAATCTTGTGTATCCCTGTAAATACTACCTGCTTTCTATTATACAGGAAGTAACGTGTAGTAAACCTTAGCGATGTATATCAATTTCATAAAACGTGAAACAATTTAATATAATTAAAACGCGCCTCAAACAATGTTTCCTCTTATACCATTATGTAATAAAATACTTTTGTGTGGCCTGTAAATTAATACAAATATCCTTTATACCTAAAATTGTACCGAATGTTTAATTTAGAATATCTTCATAGATGCATATCAATTTTATTATGTTCGAACGAGCGTAACATCATTAAAATATATTTGAAACTGTTTTTTCCCGTTGGCAATAATGTAACGAATAATTTTGATTGTCCCTGTAATTAAACTATACATCCTATTTTCAAAAATTTGAAATGAATCGACCAAATTATGCTACAATTATATATTTTAAATTTCAAACGGTTCGGTTGGGTAGTTTTTGCTCTGTTATATGCGGGCGGACAGACAGACTGACGGACTGAACGACAACTATAGGTGCTACGTATTTAAATAATTATGAACGCACCTAAAAATGCCAGAATATGCAAACTTTGAGCAGATTAGTTTTAATAGCTTTTAGCCTATCATCCTCAGTGCAAAGAATAACGGAAACTTTCTCAATTGTATAGGAGAGACGCGGATTCAAGTGCGCAGTTCATTAACCAATAGGAAATATTCATATGAATCAACATTTAATATATTTTTAACCGACTTCCAAAAAGGAGAAAAGGTTATCATTTCAACGTGTTTTTTTTTTTTTTTTTTTTTTTTTTTTTTTTTTTTTTTTTTTTTTTGTGTGTGTGTGTGTTCACCGATTACTCCGAAAATATTCAACCAATTTCTGTTATTTTTGTTTTAAATGAAAGACGATACTCTAGAATTGGTACCACTTCCGTTTCATCGAAATTGGTTCATTACTTTTTTTAGTAATTAGGCAAAAACTAATAAAACTAGTGATTTTTCGCTAATTAAAAGTATTGAATACGTTCGGTGAGTGGAGTGTAGATAGCATGGCCGAGCGGTCTAAGGCACCAGATTGAAACTCTGTTTCTCGAAAGAGAGCGTGGGTTCGAACCCCACTTCAGCAATAATTTACAACCATGTAAATTTTACAATATTTTTTTCCGTATTACAGTTTTTATTATTAACCGGCTTCAGAAAAGGAAGAGGAAATTATCAATTCGACGCGTATGTATTCTTTTTCTATGTATGTTCACCGATTACTCCGACACTATTCAACCGATTAATTTCGTTTTTGTGTTAAATAAAAAAGACTACTCTCGAATTTTTACCACTTCCATTTCATTGAAATTGGTTCAGTATTTTTTTAGTAATCAAGCAAAATTTAATAAAATTGGGGATTTTTCGCAAATTAAAATAACATGGACTTTGAATAAGCTCGCCGATTGGAGCGCAATTAGGATGACCCAGCGGTTTAAGGTGCCAGATTTAAGCTCTGGTGCTGGAAAGAGAGCGTGCGTTCGAACCCCACTCCTGACAAAATTTACATCGATGTATAAATTACAATATTTTTTCCGTATTATAATTTTTATTAACTGACTTCAAAAAATCGTTAACTTTTAACTAAAAAGAGAAAAATAAACTTTTCTACCAAAAATTGAACCGACTTCAAGAACTACTGAAAAGTGAAAAATAACTTTTTTACATAATAGTAATAAGAAATTAAATTAAGAGCACAGTATTTACCATGCGTATTATTATATTTATGTACATTAATTTGATTTTTTGGAGTCGGTGCCAGCCAAGCCAGTTTCAAAATTAAAATTAAGTATCCAATGCAAATCCTAAAAGAATAAAGGCTTGGCTGGCACAGACTCCAAAAAATCAAATTAATGTACATAAATATAATAATACGCATGGTAAATACTATGCTCTTAATTTCTTATTACTATTATGTAAAAAAGTTATTTTTCACTTTGCAGTAGTTTTTGAAGTCGGTTCAATTTTTGGTAGAAAAGTTTATTTTTTTCTTTGTAAAAATGCCTTCACTGTAAATTCTCAAACACATTCCGGAACAGTTTTTGTCCCCAAATTCACAAGACATTACTATGTTATGAAACGTTTTTTGTGTTCTTAATATATTGCAAAAGTGTTGCTCTCTAGAAATATGTTCTTAATATGTCACAAAAATATTGCTATACAGAAATGTGTTCTAAAAATATTGTTAATTGTATTGAAATAGTGTTGTAAATAATGTTGACGAAAAAAAGTTTCTGAAAGTAGTGTTGTTCTGCACAATACTTTGTCCCCAAATTAACAACACATTGCAAACACCACACAATTTAGAACACTATAAAACACTTTCAAAATATTTTTTTCATGGTGCCTTTAAAATTACACGATTTTAAAAATGAATATTTCGAAAGCACATTTTCTCCCCTTGTAATTTTTAACAACACTTTTTGAACAATTCTTGTATTTCGTACAACGCATTCGCAACACAATCGAAAACTATTTTAGTTAGAAGTGTTGATTTTTTTGTTCAGTTAGTGTTGCAGAAGTGCTTCACGCATTTGCAGTGCAGAAAATACGTCACTTTTGCCAGTCATAATCATTTTTGTCTAGAAAAAAAATGTCAGAACTCACGTTTACAAATCACAATAAGCACAAAACTTACGGAACTTCGAATTGCTGCGATCCCAAAGGACACGATGAAGTTTGAAATACATAAATAACATCTAGTTATAACACCAAGTGTAGATTAAACATAAGCAAATCCACTCTCGACCATTACAGAAAGAACGAGAAAGCTACTTTGGTCATAGTACTACAAAGTTGCTTAGATGAGAGCTACTTTGGTCAAAGTACTACAAAGTAGCTTAGATGAAAGCTACTGTGGTCGTCAATGTAGAAAACGCTCCCGACACTCTTTGACGTATTTTACTTGGCAAAAAAGGAACTTTTTTCTGTGACATCTTCCGTAATCGGGCTACCTTTGCGTCAGTTTTCAGTAGGCACTCTGTCGGAAGTAAATATGGCCGTCGTCAATGAGCAAGGATAATAATAACAAAAAATCCGCCAAATTTACTGAAATACGCAATTTGCCATGTAATATGAAAATATAAGCGAAGTCTATATTATTTTATTCTTTAAAAAGATGCTTTGCTTTCTTTTCAGACGTGTTTTTACGGCGATGCCAAAACAGTGCTCCCCGAGATTTTCGACCCGTGCATCCTGCCGGAAGAATTCGGTGGTTCCTTGGGTCCCATCAACATGCTGCATCACTCCTGGATCGAGGATCTGCAAGAGTTTGTGCCAAAGCTCCATGCCACAAACAAATATTTCAAGAGGAAGAACACCATATCCTTCCCAGAAGATGAAGAAGAAATGGCCCGTGGTAGTTAAAATGGAGAAATTCAGTTGACTTTTGCCGTTCTAGTCTTTAGACTAGGTACAAGAAAAACATTGTATAGTTATTTACATTAAGGGAATGACGGACTTTAACCCTTAAATTGGTGAATTTTAAAAAATATATCATAGATGCATTTCAGTATCTGAAATGCTAAAAAAAAATTATTTAAAAAATTGTAAATATAAGTAAAATAGTCTAATTATAGTAATTTATATGCACTATTAACTATACATTATCAAACAACTTTGGGAATCAGTACATAAAAGGAACAACGGCTATTGAAATATAGAGGCCAATGTATATTAACTTTTCAATAGATGACTATTTTCAATTTTTATGTGTATTATGATTGTGATTTTTGTATATGTTGGTGATGACTCAATGAAAGAGTCGAAATATGTCAATTTTAATATTCTAAATGTATTTTTATTGAAATGGACATATTTTAAGCAAATAATTGTGTTTTAATAAATTTTTTGAAAGCTGTTTGGATTGTATATTTTACAGTAAAAAATTTTATTAAAATTTCAGATCCAATTAATAATGGATTTTAGCTACAAACATGTTTCATTATTTATTTCCTTCATTCAAAAAAAAAAAAAAAAAAAAAAATTATTTTCTATACACCATTGAAAGTCATAAAAATGTTTTAAAACTAAAACAAACTCCATAAAATTAGATAGTTCAAGAACCGACTGCACAAAACCTAAGGCCTCGTCAAGCACACGAAAAAAAAAACTTCATTTTATGCAAGAGTAGAAATAGGGGAATCTAATGATCCATGTCTGCCGGACAGGGGTCGATTTAGAAAAAGAAAGTTGCATAGCAGTAACTGCTATAAGGAAAGGGCATGTTTACAAACAAACACTTCTGGCAACCAATTTACCGCTACATTTTTGTCATAGCGATAATTGTAGGAATCATCTTGACGACGTAGCCCAATCATAGCAAGCAGACAACCATAATAAAATTTGTAGACCAATCAGAATGCCTGAATTCATACGCAGAGTCGGTGCTTTAAGAAGGAAGCACGAGCGAAAACAGCTTGCCCACACTAATAAGAGCCCACAGTGACGTCAGCTGCCCTTTCCTTATACAAAGTCAGTTTTGAATAGCAGTTAGACACTTTTGTATAACAAGTAAAAAATAGCTAACGTAGCTTTTAAATCTTGAAAATTTACATTTTTTTTTTTTTTTTTTAAGCAATATAAAAGTAAAAGGATCGTAACAGTGAGCGTTCATTTTAGAACCACTACAACACGCACGTCAAACTTCTATGAGCAAACGCCATGATTAGCCAGTAACAGTGATTCAGTAATCAATCACAGCATCAGGGCGGGAACAAATCATGGGTTTACTGGGAAAACTGCGCCCAGCAATGGAGTCTCGCTGTACTTCCATTGTAATTAAATACTTGGGGAGAGTGAAAACACAACGTATGTCGTGTAAATTTTAAGTGTACATGACATAACAAAGGGTGTGGGAAATATGCATCGCAATGATTGCGATTTAATGCATTTCTTGGATCGCATTTTAGTTAAATTTGAGTCGCGAATTGCGATGCGATACCGCTTAAATCGAACCCTGCTGCCAGAAATGAAATGGTGCATAAGCCAAAAATTAATGCCGCTAGTGGTTGACTCATAGGTTTATCATTATGTCTGTCTTACATACTTACTGTCTTGTCTCTTGTCTTACTTGGATTTTTTTTATAAATAACTGATTGACGAATTTCACACTATGTTTTCATGATAAATTCACAAAATTTGCATTTATTTTCAACTATGGATTAAAGAAGATGCGATCTTTTCTTTTGTATAAAAGACTGGAATTCGCGCGATTTTTTTTTTCCCTCATTAGAGATACATGAAATTTATGATTTGTTTCTGCAACAGAAAAAACTCAGTTGCAAGAAATAACCTGTGGATTATGAAATACTTCGACAAAATAAAAAATTAGATTTTAAAAAATCAAAAAACTCGGCTGCATAAAAAGCTAAGAAGAGGGAAATGAAAAAATTAAATTACAAATATTAAAACTCAACTGTATAAAAAAAGCGAACTAAAAAGGAGGAAAATAAGATGACATAGGAAAATAGTAGAGTGTGTAATGGAAATCCTTTTGACTTGAGTAATTGCAGTCAGAGGCATCAGATTAATGTTTAGGTATGTACTGCGGCTCCTGCTACCTGCATACTTGCCTCCGACTGCAATTACTCAAGTCAAAAGGATTTCCATTATGCACTCTACTATTTTCCTACGTCGTCTTGTTTTCCTCTTTTTAGTTCGCTTTTTAAACAGTCGGGTTTTTTTATTTTTGTAATTTAATTAGAAAATGCGTTTTTATATCCCGTTAAGACCTGTTCTACAAAATTTTGTAGGTGTTCCTAAAGAAAAAATTATTTTCCTATTTTTGTGAAATTTAAGATATGTGCCTACTTTTTTTTTTATACAGGGTGTCCGAAAAGTCTGGAAACGGTTGAATAACTCGAGAAATACATATGAGATTGATAAACGTAAATATACGTGTTAAATATTTTTAAATAAGCTACTCAGTGATACCAAATTTGACCTTCGTAACCGACCCCCTGGGGGTCAGAGGGGGTCCAACTTTGAAATCTTAAATTATAACCCCCATTTTTTATTGCAGATTCGGATTCTACGGACAAAAATACGTAACTTTTGTATTTGATGTTTATTTCGAATCCTCGTTTATCACAGTGTAATCGAGCATATTAAATCGATACATATTCCCGCTTTTCCAACGGGATTTTCCCTAATCGAAACTAATTAGGGAGAATTTATGACATCAAATTCCTCGTCTTTTGCATGAATAGCGTTTCCTGAAAATCACCCGTGCCGATTATTTCGATAGTGCTACAAAATTAAAAATTTGATCCATTTGCTGTAGAGTCACTCCACAGCTTTTATAGAATATCTCTTTCATGACCAATGAGAATGTTCCATAACACAGTAAAGTACACTGTAAAAAAATTTACCCTTTTGCTGCATCGTCACTCCACCGCTTTTATAGAAAACGATTACTTTACTGTGTTATGGAGCATTCTCATTGGTCACAAAAGAGATATTCTATAATAGCTGTGGAGTGATGCTGAAGCAAATGGGTCAAATTTTTAACAGTGTAGCACTATTGAAATAATCGCCACGGGTGATTTTCAGGAAACGCTATTCCTACAAAAGACGAGGAATTTGACGTCAAAAATTCTGCCCAATCAGTTTCGATTAGGGAAAATCCCGTTGGAAAAGCGGGAATATGTATCGATTTAATATGCTCGATTACACCGTGATAAACGAAGATTTGAAATAAACCTCAAATACAAAAGTTACGTATTTTTGTCCGTAGAATCCGAATCTCCAATAAAAAATGGGGGTTATAATTTAAGATTTCAAAGTTGGACCCCCTCTGACCCCCAGGGGGTCGGTTTCGAAGGTCAAATTTGGTATCACAGAGTAGCTTATTTAAAAATATTTAACACGTATATTTACGTTTTTCAATCTCATATGTATTTCTCGAGTTATTCGGCCGTTTCCAGACTTTTCGGACACCCTGTATATATGAATTTTTTATCACATACACATGTTTTTAGATAAAACAGGGAATAAAACTATTGTCCATGTTTATTTATTTTTATTTTTTATCCTTTCACTTTTAGTTCTTGTGACATTTTTGTATATGATGTAACATGAAAAGAAATTATATATATTTTTTTTATGTTTTGAATACTCTTATGAAAATAAGGTAAAAAAAAAAAGTTTTTAGTGTTAAAAAATTATTGGCGCTGAAGAAGTGAATTTACCTCTTTTTTTTTACATTTTAAAGTAGTATTTTTGTGTCTGCATTATATTCTGAAAGCTGGGGTGTTAAAATAAATTTTCAATGGAATTTTTATTAATTTTTAAAATTTAGGCAGCATTAAGTTAAATTGTAGCAAATAATTACTTAAGGCCAAACCTTCTATAATGAAATCTATTCAATCTATTTTACTTTTTTTTTTTCAACAATATACAGTCAATACCAATTATAACACACTTTCAGGGGACCTGAAAATGTGGGACGTAACCAAAGTATGTTATCAGCAATAATCAATAAAATGCAATTCATAACCTGAAAGAGAAGGGCACAAGAAGCACAAGCAATAATAGAGATTTAAAATAGAAATTGTATGAATTTATCAAAAGAAAATGTAAACAAATAGGTAACTATGATTGCAAATCACATAGAAGGTTTTGTTTAATTCTTTTTTCCTTTCAAAACAACTTACTCTTTAATTATTAAATCCAAATTGTTAATTTATAATTATTAAACTCTTACATAAATGGTAGCACCAATAAATTTAATTTAAAAATAATTATTAAAGAAATTTATTTATTTTAATCAAATTAAAAATGTTAAAATCAAATTATTATTAAAAAAAATCTTTTTTTAATGAGCAGAAAAATAATTTTTTTAATTCCTAAAAGTGAAAAAAAATGTTTAAAATTAAATTTAAAATGCTAAATCATTAATACATCGAAAAAAATATTAAATAGAAAGAAAATCAAACTCCAAAAAATATTATGAATGTCAGTTGAATGAAGCCCTAATAATATGAATCCTTAAATTGACCAAAAATATGAAATTTCTTCTTATTAAATCCATCATAATATGAAAATTTGAAGTTCATCATCGGCTCTGATCTAAGAATCATCTGTTTACTATCGAGATGCTTTAGTTCCAAAGTATGATACCCACACGAATAATGTTGAAATTACAATTCTCTTTTAAAATTTAAATTGCAAAAATGAATGGATGAATGAAATTGAAAAAATAATTTAATAAAATAGACTTCTTCAAAATTTTATGATTTGTTGTGACACAAGGTACTCAGCTAGTACACAAAATTTGAAGTATACAGTTGACTTAAGGGCCTTGCATAGAATTTTTATTGGTTAGGGGAGAGAGCATTTAATTGCCAAGTCAAAATTTAGTATTTGTCAATTCAATGAAAAGCAAACATAAATAGTTCTTATCATTTGCCAACTAGTTTTATAATTTAACCAAAGTATCAAAATTAGAAAATGTAATATTGTTTTTATTTGTAAAAAGCTTAATATTATTCCTAATGATATTAGTAAATTTCGTCAAATCTATCAGTAATAGAAAGTGTATTATAGTTTCTTATCAAAGTTTTGAACTAATTTGCCAATTTAGTTTGTAAATTTGCCAACTGTAACAGCATTTGCAAACTTTGGGGGGGGGGGGGCTCCCCCCTGTCTCCCTCAGCAAGGCCCCTGAGTTGACTTACATAGTTTTTGTGTGCGAACTTTGTAATGGACAGACAGACAAAAGAATAAACTACACAGCAATAAATAAAAAATATCTCATTTGAAGTAATTAGTGAGTAATGTTGAAAATTTGAAGGAAGAAACATTTTTTAATACAGATAGTTTCGGTCCAGCCAAATTTTAGGTAGCATTTTCACTGAAAAGGAAATTTCAGAGAAAGTCGGATTTTGATCTCCAATTATTATATTTTTATTAAATATCTATTACAGCATCTTTAAAAAAAATTATTGTGTATTGCATTTGTAAAATAAATAGATAGAAATCTAGCTCTTTATTTTTCATACTTGTATGAGAATACCTGAAAATTAAATGCATGCAGGGTGACAAAAAAAATTTCACCAGAAAAATTTATGTTAATTTTGTATCTGAAAAGTGTTATGGAAGAAATATGAAATTTAATACAAACAGAGATTGTAAATGTTAAAAAAAAAAAAAAAAAAAATCAAATGAATGCACAAATTGTAATAAAATACAAATTTATTTAAATCACAATTTTATATATAACAAATATGTCAGAAATTTGCTTTTACATACTAGCCAATACTACAGAACTCACACTTGTCATGCAGATAAACTGAAACGCTAATGCTAAGTCTATGGAGGTGTTATTTTCAAATTTCTTGCTTTGATTTTACTATTTTTTTGCACTTGATAACTGAGTATAATCTACAACCGGGATAGTTTTTACTTTTCTGATTTTGGTTTAAGATTTTTTTTTTTTTTTTTAATCATTTTAACTTTTGGATTCAGTTGAAACTGGTTCTAAAATTGAATATAACCTAATGCAAAAAAAAAAAAAAAAGCTATAACCAAAATCTAAAAAATAAAAACTAGCCCGGTTGTAGATCATCCTCAACTAACCTACACAAAAAACATCCAAAAATATAAAAAATAAAGCAAGAAATTTGAAAATAATACCATTATAGACTTAACATTATAGTTTTTCTTTCTTCTTGTGACTGAAGTGGGCTCTTAATGTATATTTCCACGGAGGTCACAGAACTTATTGGCTTTCACTATTTTTAACTTGCATGTATTGGTAAGAAAAAAGGGATCTCTTGTACAAGAATCCGCTACATCACCATCAACATAAATATTCTCCAAAGAAGGACATGATTGGATGAGGGATATGACATCCTCGCAATCCACTTCCATACAAGACCTAATACAGATTGTCTTCAGGTGAGGAAGTGCTAAACTGCTTAAATCTAAATCAGTCTCACTTATATTCAAAGCACATAGGTATAATTCTTCTAAATTAACTATCTCATTCAGTGTTGCTTCAGTTGAACTCAAGTACGAAATTTCCGTGAATCCCACATTCAACACTTTTAATTGATTTAAAAAATCAACAATTTCATCTTTAAAGAATAACTGATTTACATGTGTGCCATAGAAATTCAGTGTTCTTAGACTGCGCATTTTTGAAAGTGGGATAATGTCGAATTCTCGAACATGACACTCAACAACATCCAAAACTTCAATCTTAGAAACACCGCTGTATTCTTCTCTGTCATGCCATTCAACAAAACTAGATTCATAAAATCCTAATTTTCGGACACTCGGTAGAATTTGAGTACATAAATCTATAGATGATGACAGACCATCAAAAAACTCAGCATGACACAATTTTAATGCTTGAAGATGGGGGCATTTTTCTTTGATTGTTAGACAGATTTTCTTAAAATCCAATCCATCATGCTCAAAATCCTCATGCCTCCACATATAATCCTGAAAATCTAATTTTATGCATAAGACACCAGATGGCAATCTCTGCACAAATGTTTTCACTGCTTCAATTGAACACTCATATAAATCCACATCCACTATCTTCCACATAGCCGGGTTTTTTGTCAATGCATTCCACCTTCTGCAAACTCTGTAATAAGAAGAAGGAAAATGTTAAAAATGAAAATTATTACTTATATAAACATCACATTGTAATTTCAGCTATTCAATCACAATATCCTAGAAATCAGTAAAAGATACAATTTCCATAATTCACACATTTTCATTAAGGAGCAGTTCCCAAACTTTATTCATAAGTGCACCACCTCCAAGTAAAAAAAAAAAAATTTGCAACTCATTTAATATAATAGTGTATATCAGAATGGAAATTGCTATATGAGATCCAGAGTTTCCCACAGAGGATTTCAGGGGGGGGGGGGGGCTCCGCCCCTCCTGCCCTTTAGTTTAAAAACTAGTGCCCCTCTCGCCTCGTCATCCAAAAACTAGTGCCCCTCTTGTCGTTCATTCAAAAAAGGTGTTCTTTTTGCCCACATTTCAAAAAACGCAGCCCTCCAGAGATGATCCGAACGCGTTATAGCGGGTAAATTATGCAAAAAATTGGCGACGGAACGCAAAAAAAAGCCTCATACGCGTCCTTGTGGGACGAGAAATTTAGTCACAAAAATCTCTAAAAAAACAGCAAGTTTCATTAAAAATCATGAAATAGTGACTAATTTCCGGCAAATTTCGCAAAAAATGGCTAATTTCATCTCAAAATTTCTCAAAACGGCAGATTTCCTCAAAAGATCGTGCAAAAACGACAAATTTCTTCCAAAAGTCGCAATAAAACAGAAAATTTTGTAAAATGAGTCACAAAAAACAGCAAATTTCATCCAAAAATCGCAATAAAACGGAAAATTCTGTGAAAAATTCCATTTTTGTGATATTTTCACGACATTTGTTTTTGATTTTCGTTTTTTCGCGATTTTATAGCAAAATATGTAGTTTTCTATGATCTTTTAACAAAAACTGCTGTTTTTGCGATCTTTCAATAAAATTTGACGTTTTTTCACGATTTTTTTTTAGCAAAATATGCCGTTATTTGCGATCTTTTAAAAGAATCTGCTTTTTTTTGGGGATCTTTTAACAAAATCTTCTATTTTTCGTGATCTTTTAGCAATATTTGCCATTTTTTGTGATCTTTTAACAAAATTTACTTTTTTTTTGCAATTTTTTTTTTTTTTGATGAAATTTCGGTTTTTTCACGACTTTGAACTGCTAGATTCTAGATTAAATTCTATAAAAATGCCCTTAAAGATGAAAACTGCCCTAAAAAATGTAAAAAGTGCCCTGAAAAATGTTAAAAGTGCCCTTTTCAGAACAGTAGCGCCCAGCCCTTTTTTAAACCTGGGGGAAACTCTGAGATCTATAAGTTATCGGCTAAACTATCCTACAAAATAGGCAAAATTTTCATACAAAAGTTACACGATTAACAAAAACAACAATTTGTAATTCCAATGTGTGTAAATGGAACAATAATTAACACAACACACAAACTAGAAAGATAATTAAAAATACATTAATTTACTATCAAAACATAACTTTATAATCAATGTGATTTCTGGCACTGTTTTTTAAAAAGGAAAGCATCTGTATCAGGGTTAAAACTGGTTATTTTCAACCTTAATTCTCTTTCAACACAGTTTTTTCTATACTTGTTTTCCAAAAAATAGCCAAGAACAAAAAGTATGTTCACATGAGTATATTGCATTGAACTCCATTAAGGATTTCAAAGCTCATTTAGATGGGTTTTTTTTGGATATTCTGCTCGTATATTTCTTCATATGGAAATTAAGGAATTTCCCTTGAAATATTATTTGCTATTAAAATTATGTTTCTTTAACAGATGAAATGCAAAATATATTTTTGTGTTTGTATGTTTTCGGCCATGATTAAATTGATTTCAGCCTTCATTAACCTTGATTGTTTCGGCAACCCACTAAAATAGCCATCAATGGGCTCATGACCCATAGTTTGAGAACAGCGGTATTGAGGTATTGGACAATTAAAATTAAGGATGAATTTGATATTGATTTTGCCGAATATCAGATTTCAGATATCCCTGCTAGATAAGAATATCCGTCACTAGATATACTTTTAATTATGGCGTGTTTATCCATTTCTTTATATAATGCCATCTCAGAACAATAAATTACAAAAATGTTTCATACATCATTAAAACATTTTAAACATATTGAAATGTAATTTATAAAAGCTTTATCTCTTTGAATATCAGGGCTTGAAATTCAATTTTTCCCATTAAGAGGAGTTTGCCTTATCTTTTCGCAATCTTTAGATAAAAATTGCGGGTTTTTTTTTGTTTTTTTTTTTGGCGATCTTTAGACGAAAATCCCATTTTTCTCGCAATCTTTTGACAAAATTGCCTTTTCCTGGCGATCTTTTGACAAAAATTGCATTTACCTCAAGATATTTTGGCAAAAGTCGCGTTTTCCTCGCAATTTTTTGGCAAAAATCACATTTTCTTGCGATCTTAAGACGAAAATAGCATTTTTCTAACAATCTTTAGATAAAAATTACATTTTTCTTGTGATCTTTTGAAAATAAATATGTTTCCTTGAGATTTTAGAACAAAATTGGGGTTTTTTCACAACTTTTTGATGAAAAATGCATTTTTCTCACAATCTTTAGACAAAAATAGTGCTTTTTTCTTAATCTTTGGACGAAAACTGCACTTTTCTTGCAATGTTTCGAGAAGAATTGTGTTTTTATCGCAATCTTTTGATAAAAATCCCGTTTCTTTTCAATCTTAAGACAAAAATCGCAGTTTTTCAGGATCTGGCAAAAATTTCCTTATGAAAACAGCATTTATTCACGATCCCTAGACGAAAATCACATTTTTTTTCGCGATCTTAAGCAAAAATCGCATTTTTCTAGCGATCTTTTGATAAAAATCAAATTTTTCTCACAAACTTTTGCCAATAAAGGTGTTTTCTTGAGATTTTTTGAACAAAATTGCAGGTTTCTTTCAGGACTCTGACTAAAATTGCAGGATTTTTTCACTACAATTTTTTCATTTCTTCCACTATGATCAGTTATGTGCTAGCATCTACAATATTAAATTTTTAAAAAAAGTAAATTTTCTTGATAAATTTTAGTAAAATGTAAGGAAAAAATTAACTTAGACACAGTATAGATAAACAAGTTGGAAATTGCACGTGAACGTAGCAAATGAGGTGCGTTCGTACGATAACGAAGTTTTTAAAATATTCAGATCTTGCTGGTATAGTAGAGCGTACTCCGGATACAGTATAGTAGTCGAAATCTTTACGTTTCTGTAAAAATGCAGGAACTACATTTTTATTACACCTCAGAAACGTAAAGTAATTTTTATTACACCTCAGAAACGTATATCTTATTCATAAAATGTGAAATAGTTGAATATAATTAAAACACACCCCAAACCATGTTTCCCCGTATAGCATTATATAGTGGAATATTTTTGTGTGGCCCTGTAATTTAATAATAAAAATTCTTTGCATCACAGATTGTACAGAATGCATATTTTAGTATATATTTCATAGATTCGTGCCAATTCTATTATGTTCGAATGAGTGTAACATCATAAAAATGCATTTGAAACTTTTTCCCCATTGACCGTAATGTAACGGAATCCTTTTGATTGTCCCTGTAATTGATCTATCCATCCGATTTTCATAAAATTTGAAATGACTCAACAAAATTATGTTATAATTATGTATTTTAAATTTCAAACGATTCTGTTGGGTAGTTTTTGCGTTGTTATATGCGGACAGACAGACGGACAGACAGACGGACGGACTGAGCGACAACAATAGGTGCTACGTATTTACATAATTACGAACGCACCTAAAAAAGAGACTTTTAGGAACCTCTTAGTGAAAATAGCGTTGAAACTGCGCTATCCGTCGTTGAAATCAGCATTATTTCAACGATCTTTTTACAAAATCTGCAATTTTACAGAAATTCTTTGACATAACTCACTGTTTTCTGTGACCCTTTCATGAAATTTGCAGGATCTTGTCACGAAATCGGCGTTTTATCCTCAATCTTCAGACAAAATCGGCATTTTCCCACGATTTTTGGACGAAATCAGAGATTTATTGCAATCTGTTGTCGATTTTGGTGGTTTTCCTTCGATCTTTTAATGAAATTGGCGTTTCCCGTGATTTTTTTTTTTATAAAACCGGCGTTTTTTCGACAATCTTTTGACAAAATTTGCATTTTTATGCAATCTGTTTCAAAAACGGTGTTTTATCTCCGAGATCTTTTGCCGAAATTGGCATTTTTCCCATGATCTTTTGATGAAATTGGCATTTTTTCAATGATCTTTTGATGAAATCGGCATTTTTTCAATGATTTTTTGAAAAAAAATTTTAAGCGATCTTTTATCGAAAACGGAGTTTTTTCTCACGATCTTTTAACGAAATCAGCATTATATCCGCAACCTTCGGATGAAATCTACGTTTTCCTGCAGTCTTCAGACGAAATCAGCATTTTATCCAAGATATTTTGGTGAAATCGCCCTTTTTCGGTGATCCGCACAGGAAATTCACGTTTTTTGAGCAATCTTTTGATAAAGTTCGTTGACGAAAACATCGAGGAAATGTCATTTTTTCACGAAATATGTGCATTTTCGGCGATCCTTTTAAGAAATTTGCATTTCTCCACAAATGTTTTTTCCGCGCGCAAAACCGTACAATCGTACACTTAGAACAAAATCTGTACATTGTACGGCCAAACTACACAAGTTGGCAAGTAGTATATGGTACCTACTTTGGGACAGTTTTTATATTCCACTAAACGCAAATATTTAACGATTTTTGTAAGATTTTGATCAAAAAAGTTGTTTGTTAAAATATCGATTATTGTGACGATTTCCATCAAAAAGTATGACTGATTCGTGAAAATATGTATATTTTTGAACACATTTTATAATCCTACTATTTTACGACTTTTTATGAAAAAATTTGACAGTTGCCTATTGTAACGATTATTGTCCGATTAAATAATCATGATTTGCGAAATGCTAATATTTACCGATCAAATTTTAGACAGATTAAATAATAATGATGCATCAAAGGCTAATATATAGCGACTGACACAATTTTTGAATAGTCTACGAAATGCTAATAAACAACCTTCCTCTGGGTTAATATGAATCATTATATTGAAGTCTGAAATAAAAGTTAAATGATTTTTATCCTATGTTTTAATAGCTAACCGATTCTTTCTTTTTAGTTACAATTATCAATACTATTCTGGTAGTTCGATAAAATTAAAAAAAGTTTGACGTGTCGAAATGAACACGTCATTGACAGAAAAGAAATTTGTACTTAAAACCGATATATTCAGTAAATATTAATTAGAGAGTTTGAAAATTTCATAGTTCGATAAATGGTCTATCCGATTATTGTAAGATTTAAAACAAATAGCAGGATTAAGCTTTTTCTACTTCATAATCATAATAGCTGTCATTATTTTTTCCTTTAAAATGAAAGATATAACCCCCTTTATCAATATTTATTTCTATTTATGTTCCAGCGATACGTAGGCTTTTATATCTGTAATCAGTCTTTGAATCTTTTATCACAACTCGTAGCGGTAAAGGCCTTGAATTTCGTCGTTCTTGAAAGACGGAAATATTAAAAAGTAGTTTGACTGTGAGCTTCTTAAAACTGTTAATAGATGGTAGCACTATAAAATTTTTTCGATTGTAGAAGGAACGAATTTATGGTGTATTCCTTCATTTTTGAAAGAAAAAATGCAGGAATTAATAAGAATTTTTCTGATATTTTATTTAATTTGTATAGGAATTGTATATATAATGTATAATACGATATGTATATTTAATTTAATTTAATTTAATAGAAACAAAAACGGATGAATATTATTCGCTGTCTAATGGATTCATTCATGGAATGATATGCCCAAAGAATACTAATACATTATTGATTTCTGTTAATATAATATTATAGTAATTCAGTTAATGTAATATTAAATTTCAGTTTTTATTGTTTCTATGTAAAGAAAATTTAAGAATAGGCCAGAGACTTATAATTTTTTAGAAAAAGATGATAATTTTTTAATTTTAATAATAAATCCAAACATCTTTTAACTATATTATTGTCACAAAGATGTTATATTGAAATTTATTTATTCTGATACATTTCTAGCAATTAAGAGACCAGAATTGACGAAAAAGAAAAAATAATTATACATTAGCGAATTAATAAAGACTTATAATTTCTTAGAAGAAGATGATAATTTAAATTTTAATAATAAATCGAAAACATCCTTTGAACTATATTACAGTCCAAATCCTTAATATTTTCTTCGCGAAATACTTATTTTACCTAAGTACGGTAGTTTAATAGTTATATATATTAAAAAAGGTTTCCACCCTGAGCTCTCATCTGTATGGTGGTTAAGATACTGCGACTTTAACGGCATTCTTCATCGGATGCGGAGGTTGCAGGTTCGAACCCCAGGCAAAAACCCGATCGACACGCACCAAGCGTGAAGTAGCCCCCTATATTTCTTAGCGCTTGGTGCATAGTCGATTGGGGGCATTTTGCTAAAATTTGTGGGGATAATGACATCATTATCGATATTACAGTCGATTAACAGTCGATAAAGTTGCGTATCAGAGATCAGATGAGAGCTCCCCCCTCCATAGCTAAACTCTCTCTAATTATATAGTTTCAGTAATTAGAGTTGATGTAAGAAGAGCTATGGAGGGGGTAAACATAGATAAACTCTCTCTAATTATGTTTAAATAATTATGAGTTGATGTTGTTGGTGATGTGAATGTTGTAGGAATGGATCACATTTGTGTTGTCACTGGAGTAGCGGAAACGCTCGTAAACATAGATCATTTGTGATCGGATCACATTTGTGTTGTCCCTGGAGTGGCGGTAAACGCTCGCAAACATAGATCATTTGTGATCGTGGTGTAAAAACACCACCAAAAAAATTTTATATATGTGTAAAATTCTTTAAAAATTTTAATTATCTATTCTAGACGATAGACGGAAGTTTTTTTACTCGTTTTAAAAATAGATCACGATGTAGTTTTTTTACTCGTTTTAAAAATAGATCACGATGTAGTTTTTTTACTCGTTTTAAAAATAGATCACGATATAGTTTTTTTACTCGTTTTAAAAATAGATCACGATATAGTTTTTTTACTCGTTTTAAAAATAGATCACGATGTAGTTTTTTTACTTGTTTTAAAAATAGATCACGATATAGTTTTCTCGTTTAAAAATTAAATTGACTTGATATCTTTTTCATCAACCCAAGAATTGAATTCGTCGGAATAATTTAACCACTTTACAAGACATTTATTGCCTTTCTTTTTTAATATTTTTTCAATTTTAAACAAGTTATCTTTCTTATTATATTTAACAAATTCTGGCTCATAATAAGTTCCTTTTATTTCGTTTCCATTCAAATCCTTTATTCTATAAGTAATAGGGTCAGTGTTTAATATTTCTGAAACTATGAAAATTTCTTCCGTAAAAGTAGGCTGGTATCCGCGGGTGAAAGCAGTCTGGTATTTCGAAATTCTTATTCTATCGCCAACCTTGAATTTCGGTTTTCTTATTATTTTTTCTTCGTATAAATTTTTATAAACTTCAGATTCATTTTCTTCCTTACTCGCTTCGTTAGGTGTCATTTGGATAGACCTATGCTTGGTATTATTATAATTTTTAACTAATTTGTCCAAAACATCTATATATCTTTTAGTATTGTTGGCCGCTAGATAGGTTCTAATTTTTTTATTAATTGTCCTGTTAAAACGTTCGACTACAGAACATTTTATTTCAACATTTTCAGTTGTAAACCACTGAATATTATGATCTTTAAACAACTTTAAAGTTAACTTATTTAAAAATTCTGTGCCTTTGTCCGTCTGCAGTTTTTCAGGAATTCTTTCTTTAAATATCTTTTTAAATGCTTCCGTTACTTCTTGTCCAGTTTTTCTTTTTATCGGAATAGCCCAAGCATATTTACTAAATACATCTATCACTGTCAATAAGTAATTAATTCCGTTATTATATTTACTAAAAGGTTTGATAAACAATAAATCTGCTTGCCATTGATCATCGATATGACTGACATAAATGCGTCTTCGTTTAAATTTACGAATTAAAGGCTTATGTCTGGTATAAACATCTTGGCTATGTAAAAAATCTGTAATTTGCTTTTGACTAAAACCTGTTTTCCGTTTTAATTCATTGATCCCACAATAACCAACTTCAGGATGATAATATATTTTTTCTAAGATATTTTTAGGACCTAAGGTTTTCCTAAAAAAACACTCTTTTTAGAACCACAATCTAAACAAATACCTTTCATCATTGGCCTGTTATTTTTAGACATTGCATTTTTAACATCTTTTGTTTCTGTGTAGTTTTTACATTTTAAACAATAGATCTGTGTATTTCCCATACCAAAAGATTTTTTAGCTTTAATAATCGGTTTTACAATTCCTCTTTCAATTCTTTCTCTAATCGTAGGATTTTGAATATTATCTAATTCATCAATCATATTCTTATCGCATACTTCATTTCTACTTTTTGTATCTTTATTTTCTAAATAACATTTGTCATGTTTATATGCAATTTCATCTACTCTGTTAACAGGTTTAGACGAATTTTTATACGTTAAATCTGGATTTAATCGTGTTTTCCCCCATAATAACTGTGTTCCCGGCCCAGTAAAATTATGGCCGGGTAAATGCATTTCAAAAGGTAAATTACTAATGACTTTATTCAGAAAACCCGATCCCGTTTGTCCGCATTTTAAACATCCGCCTTTAAAATTACCTTTTTTAGTTAAAGACGTCACAACAATTTTTTTACTTTTACAACTCATTTATTAGGCAGCAAAAAGCTGACGCTTTCTAAGAAGTATATTTATATCCATTCAACTGTACTTTTTTTACATACTTTTCGATTGGGAAGTATACTAAATTATTTATAAAATCTTGTTCTCTAACATACACTTCTTCTGAAATTTTTTTAGCTTTCAACGAATTTAACTGTTGTTTATAAAAATTATAACATTGCTTGTATTCTTCTTTTCGTTCCAAAATATTTAAAGATTTCTCAATAACTTCTACGATTCCAACTGTCAAACTCAATGCAGCCAGTGGTATTAATACAAATGCTGATAATCCCGAAGCACTTAGCATAAATTTGCTAACAGATAAGGAAATACTTATCTTTTGATACAAATTGTAACTTTTCCGATAAACATATAATCTCTTTTCTAAATATTCTTCCATATTTATATAGGTTCAAAATTTTTTCTGTATCTCATTTCAGAATTTACTAAGTCTAGCATAAAGAAATTACCCGTACAAGATTTATATTTTTCTAGAAATTCCTTTTTCGTTAGATTTCCGTCTATTTCTCTGATTATCTGATTGATTTCCCTAGGCTGTAGCTTAAAAAATAGGAAATAATTACAATTTATTCTAATTTTTTTAGGAGTTGAGTAATAAGACTGCGTTAAATAAATAATGGATGCATTTTTCTTTCGACCTCTTATAAACAAATCTTCTATAACTTTCTGGTCTTTTTCTGTAACACAATCGTCAAACACAACGAGGTTTTTTTCTGAGGAATCTAGATCGTCGACAGTAATAAATTCACTCAAATTTGAAGAAAATAATACATTCTTTTTATATTTATCATACAATTTTAATAATTCGCTTCTTTTATTTTTATTTATTTTTTTACATTTTAAAATATCGTCTCTTTCAACACCTTCAAACAGTGTATAATTTTCTTGCAATTTAGAATACTTTGGCTCAGAAATGTCTTTTGCACATAAATATAGCGCGTCGAAATCTAATCTTACATTACTAGGATTCTCAAAACCGTTTAATAAATTTATTAGTAAATTTGTCTTTCCACAACCTGATGGGCCGATTATTAATAATCTGAAAGGATGTCTGGGTAAAAAACGATGTTGTTTAGGGTCCGGCAATTCTTCCGGTTCTGTGTAATTTTTAATTTTAATCATTTATTAGACAGCGAAAAGCTGACGCTTTCTAATGTTGCTGCCAGTAAAAACATATTAGCTGTCAGTAAAAATAGACGTCTAAGCTATCGCTTCTAATTAGCTGTCACTAAAAATTTGAAAATAGAAAGCGACAGCTTTTCGCTGTCTATAAATGGATAAAATAAACGATTTAGAAAAAAATCGAAATAAGAAACAAAAAGAAGAATTAAAAAATGCAATAAAACTTGTCAAATTACAAGCAGATATTAGAAAAAATAATGAAGAACAGCGTGATAGAAAGCTAGGTATAGACAAAAGTTTAACTGAATTTCATAAACCTGTCACTAAAAAATTAGAAGAACAGGATAAAAGTAGAAAAGAAAATATTAAAGCTATCAATGATAAATTGGACGAATTAAATATATCTTTACAGCCTATTGCAGAATCATCTAGAATTATTCCTGAAGCGATCGAAGATGTCAAAGAATTATATAAAGAACCGCCGCTTACTTATAACGTTGATCAAAATTTAGATCTAAGCTATTTAAAATCTGTACAATTATACAGACCTTCGAAACTCCTAGACAATCAAGAAAAATTAGATGAAATGTATACAAAGGCAAAGCATTTAAAAGAAGAATTATCAAGGAAAAAAGGCAACTTACAAAGTACAATTACGAGGGCTAGAAATCTTTCAGAGGAGGAATTAAGTCAGAAAAAGGTTGAATATAAAGCAGTTGAATATAACGAAGGGGAGCTACAAAAATATATGGCTAGATTAACTACAATTCGAGGTAGCGAAGTAATGAAAGTCGGTAAAGGATTAGGTTTATTATCTGAATTGCTGGATAAAATATGTCAAGGTAGCAAGTCGAAAAAATTAAAAAATGAAATCAAACTGCTAATAGACAAACTCATTAAAACTAAAAAAATAACTAATGGAGATAAAGAACGATTATACAACCAATTTCTTCTTTGAAAGCGTCAGCTTTTTGCTGCCTAATAAATGAGTTATGTAAAAAAGAAGATTCATTTGAGTGACGGGCAGATTAGTAAATTGAAATCTGCTCTTAGAAAAAAAGAAGAACTGACACTGCAGATAGACAATTCTAAACCTCCTAATTATGAAATGTATTTAACTAAAACACAGATTAATCAGATGAGCAAAGGTAAAAGAATAAATATAAGCAAAACTCAATTAGATAAAAACGGTGGATTTTTACCCTTTTTAATTCCTATTTTAACATCACTAGGACTCGGTGCTGCGAGTGGGGCAGCAGGTTGGGGAACTAAAAAAATCCTGGATAAAATTTCGGGATCTGGAGTTTATCAGCCTTGGGAAAACAAAGGATCTGGTCTAAAAGCGTCAGCTTCCCTGTCTAAAAAAAAAAAAAATTCCGATAACAAAATTGGGTATATCGGATAAAACGATTAAAGAAAATATGAAAGATGAAAAAGGATTTAGGGATGTTTTCACTTCCGATTTACTTCCTAAAAAGATTGGAAATTTTGAAAGCGGGATCATTAATTTAGATATCTCGACCGGCCCAGGAACACACTGGGTTTGTTACTATAATGACCCGAAATATAACTATGTAGAATATTTCGATCCTTTTGGGGAATATATATATAAAAATATTAAACTCAAAGAAAAATATATTCCTGAAAATATTATGAAATTTCTTAAACAGTCCAATAAAAAAATTAATATAGCTCACAATGACAGTTTTTTACAAAAACCTACTTCTGTAAACTGTGGATTATTTTGTATGAAATATATAAAGGAAAGAAATAAAGGCAAATGTCCAGAATGTGTACTTAATTCATTTACTCAACAGCCTAGCGATTATAACGAAAAGCTTGTTTTTCATCTTTAAAGATTTTTTCTGTCTAATAAATGATCAAATTGAAACCAAAAATTCATGAAAAATCAGAGGATTTCACTGTTGAATTTCCAAAACCTCTTAAATTAAAAAAATTAGCGTTGCAATCTTTTACTATGACAGTTTCATGGTTTAACATAACAGATAAAACTAATACATTTGACGTATACACAGATGAGAATAATGTTAAATCTATCACTATTCCTTATGGTAATAAAAATGTTGAAGATTTAAATATAGATGTGATGAAAGCGTTTGGTTCAGACGATCCTCCGGTAAAATTTGGTAGAATACAATCTAGACTAAGAATGCTTATTAAATTAACTAAAGGTTGGAATATCGACTTAACAAAAAGCGATTTTCATAAGTTAATAGGCTTTGAAAAAAAAGTTTACGAAAGTCATGATGAAGAGACTGTAATAGAAGGTGAAAATATAGCGGATATAACAAACGGAAACGACATTATATATATTCATTGTGATGTAGTGAATGGATCTTTAATCAACCAGAATAATTCAGAAGTTATTTATTCTTTTACACCGAGAGATGTACCGGGTGTTATCATTTCGAAAGAATTCAATAATTTAATATATTATCCTGTGAAAAATAGGGATTCAATTCGTAGAATAAGGATGACAGTTACGAATCAAAATGGCGAATTAATTGATTTAAATAAAGGTTTAATTGAGTATAATTTTAGAGTCGTAGAGGAAAAAGAAGACTATGTTGAAAAAATATATCAATTGATATTAACTAAATTTTCTCAATAAATAAATGAATCAACACAGATTATATAGGAAAAGTAAAAGAATTCAAGGAAAAGGATTTTTTAAATCTAAAAAAGTAGATTTGACAGTTGTTGACAAATTGACTGATGCTGACATATTGAAAGAAATATTTTCAAAAAAGATGAAAGGAACAGGTCTGAAAATTCTTCCTAAATAAATGGAAAAAATTTATGATCTGAGAGATACTCATTATTATTATAATAACGATATAAAAAGTAGCGAATTAAAAAAAATAAGATTGCCTAGTACAAGCCATAATGACAAAAAAGAAAATACTACGTTTCATTTCGAAATTACAGATACCAATGATCCTATTTCATTATCGGAGAGTTATCTGGAGACAAAGTGGAAAATTATAAAATCCAATGGCCATTCTATAAACGACGATAATGTCGCAGCTGTAGGTTCTATGAAAGGCGTAAAACTTCAGATAGGTAAACAAATAATCGAATCAGTTGGAGACTATCACTCCTATATTCTGCAGGTTAAGAGACTGAAGGATTATACCAGAGATTATTCAACATCAGAAGCCACCAATATAGGTTTTTATCCAGATACCAGTGATAGTGCTGATAGAAATAAAAGTTTACTTGAAAGCGATGGTACGATAACGGCTACAACCTCTGTAACAGATATCGTCAATAAATTAAAAATTGTAAAAAATGAAAACTACAATAAAGGATTTAAAAAAAGATGGGAATTGTCGAAAAATAGTAATTCAGTTACAACATGGACACCTTTAAAGGAAATTTTTGATTTCGTCGCAGAATATAAAAAAGCCATTTCTGGTTTCATAATAAGAATGGAATTCCAAAGAGACGATAGTAGAAATATGATTTACACAGACGTTGCAAATCCAGATTATAAAGTAGAAATTGAAGACATAGCGCTCTGGGTGAGGTACGTCGATTTTAAAAATGGAGCGGAGATTCTCTATAATGAATTAAAATTATCTAATATGGATATAGAAATAAACTGGAATCAGTATGAAATTAACAGATCTAGTCCTATTAATAAATATAAAAGCGGTTCCGATTCTATATCAGCTACATCCGATGAAGTTTTAAGATTATTCGTCATACCGCAATATTTCGAAAGAAATGAAAATCCTAAAAAAAATAATATGATATTTGATAATTTGGATATGATCGAATGTTGGTTGATGATTAACAGATCGCCATTACCTGCAGAGCGATATACTATGGATTTTGGTAAAAAGGAATATAATAGATTATATGAATCTTTTCTGGAATCAGGTCTCAATAATCTAAATACAGAAACCGGTTGTATGGTCAATTATTCAGATTTTGGTAAATTATATCCCATAATTCATTTTGATTTGTCAAATCATGTAAACTATACCACTCTTGAAAATTTGAGAATAGAATTCAATTGGAAATTAGAAAAAGAAACAACCAAAGAATATGTATTTTACTATATTTTAGAAGTAAGAAAGAAATGTATATTAAATATGAATAAAAAAGAAATTACTATGATTAAAACGTTAGGAGAATAACATTTTTTAGTCTTTATAAATGGCTGTTTATTATCCGCCATATGATAATCCAGTGCGAAAAGGCCCTATCGGACCCCCCGGTATAGGTTTTAAATTAACAGAAGATGGTCATTACGATATGGAAAATAAGATATTAAAAAATGCTTCAGATCCCATCGATGATTTAGATTTAACCCCTAAACGTTTCGTTTTGAATAAAATAGAAAACAATCATTTTGAAATAACGGAAATTATAGATAAAAATAAAACCATATTCGATAACGAATTTTTATTGTTTACAGAAGAAACAGGTAATAGAATTAAAGAATTGGATGAAAACACTTTACATCTAATCGACGGAAAATCTTACGACGCCAAAGGAAAAAGAATGGGAAACGTCGCAGATCCAAAAGATGATAAAAATGTTGTGAATAAACGATATTTAGAAAAAAATGCATTAATATTAAAGAATGATAAATTTGATGCCAAAAATAAAATAATTACGAATGTTTCAGAACCCGAAAACGATAAAGACGTAGTCAATAAAATATATATTGACAGTAAAGATATCTGGGTTACTATAAAAGATAATTTTCAGACTTTTACAGATAAAGAATTTACCAAAGTAAATTTTGACTTAATGAGTTCTAAATTACTGGATCAAGAAATGCGATTATCTACTGATATGGATATGAAAATTACTATATATTTAAAAAAAAAACAGGTACTCATACATAATATTTATGCTGATTATGATCTTAATACGAATGCATTAATAAAATTTAAAATCAATGATAAATTAATTTTAGATAGAAGAATGGCAGAAAGAGATTCAGTAACTTGCTTTGCCTATGGAAAACACAATGATATCATTACATTTTCAATATTGCCTGATGGTGAATCAGTTAGTTTAAAACCTTATATTCATATTGAAAAAATCCCCTTTTAAAAATATTTCATTATTAAATGGATATCAACTGGGACGAATTTTCTAAGACGAAAAATTTATCCGAAGATGTCCTTCGAAATTTGAAGGATAAACTCAATTGGAAGTTAGTTTGTAGATATTCCGTATTATCCGAATGTTTTATGGAAGAACTCATAGATTATATCGAATGGAATGTTATATGCATTTTTCAAAAACTTTCGGAAAAATTTATAGAAAAATATAAAGAAGAATTAGACTGGAATTTAGTTTGTAAAAATCAGAAGCTGTCTGAGGAATTTATATTAAAACATTCGAATTATATAAATTGGGTTGTTATATCTCAATATCAAACCTTAAGTGACGAATTTATTCAAACCTATCATGAAAAATTAGATTTACATAAAGTATCTCAATTTCAACAGCTTGCAGAAAATACTATGTGCACATTGGAAGAAGGACTTAATTGGCTATTAATAACCCGTTTTCAAACATTTGGGGAAAGATTTTTAGAAAAGTATATGCATAAACTAGATTTTTGTAATCTCATTGAATATAAGTTTGATCAATTACCAGATAATTTTTATAACGATAAATGGAAAAAAATTCTTTCCGTTCAACTGGGTGAATTAAATAAAAAATTTGGCCATTATTACGAAGAAGAACTACCGAACAGAGAAAAATTAATGGATGAAATTTTCGAATTAAAAAATATTTTAATACGATTTATTAATGAACTGAGACAACTTTTGAATAAAGATGAAAAATAAAAGTGTTATAAAAATATCAAACTACCAGAATAGTATTTATAATTGTAAGTAAAAAGAAAGAATTGGTTACATTTTGAATGCATTACATTAAAATAAGTTTAAATAAATGAATTGTGACTTTTTTAAAGGCATTTTAATAGATGATTCTGATTCTAGCTTAATGGATTTCTTTGATTTAGAAAACAAATGTCAGATACCTGAAAAATATCTAAAAGTTTATGATCAAATGAAAAGATACGAAATTATATACGATTCGGATAATGATTGTTATTTTACATATAAAAATATAGATGTTTTTTTAAGCGAAAGACGCAAATCCCGAATAAGTCGTTTTAACGCCTTGAAATGGAAAGTGAAGTTAAATATTCCATATAAAGCTGAAGAAATGTTTATTCAGTTTTTAGATTTAGTGTACTATAAAAAGTCGATAAATTACCTATATTTCATAAAGAAAATATTAGATTATTATAATATTGATAATAATTTGAAAGTAAAATTTAATAAGAAAAACGAAGACATTTGGAAAAGCTTTCTAAAAAATATTTCTTAATAAATGGAGCTGTCTAAAGTTTGCAAGCATTGTCAGATGACTAAACCTTTAGACCAATATTATACTCGATTTCGTTACGGCAAAACAGAACATTACGCTAATTGCAAAAGTTGTCATTTAGCTATGAAAAATAAAAAAATTGATTGCGAATGTGGTAAAAAATACACTTTAGCTCACAAAAAGAGACATTTAAAAAGCAATTATCATATCAAACGAACGTCAAAATAAATTTATGATATTGTGTTTTAAATTGAACGTATTATACAGAATGTTGTGTTTTAAGTTGAAAGTATTATATTGAATGTTGCATTTTAGTTGAAAATATTATAGTCAATGTTGTGTTTTAAATTGAATGTTTTTTCTTGTTTAAAAAAAGATCACGAAAGTTTTTACTCGTTTCAAAAATAGAACGCGATGTAGTATTTTTACTCGTTTCAAAAATAGAACGCGGTGTAGTTTTTTTACTCGTTTCAAAAATAGAACGCGATGTAGTATTTTTACTCATTTCAAAAATAGAACGCGATGTAGTATTTTCTTGTTTAAAATATTATATTGAATGTTGCATTTTCAGAAATATTATTCAATTGGACCTTGATAGTTTCAAAATTAGAATTGTGGGGGGAAAAGTGCTCATAAAATTGCTATCAGAACCATTTATAGAAAAGTTCCAAGACAGAGTAGATTGGTATTTTATATTCAAATGTCAGAAAAATTTTATTTAGAATTTAAAGGTAAAATAGAAGTGCCTGATTATGACAGTGATTTTTAGGCTAAATAAATGGGTAATTCAAAAAGTACAAAGATTTTGACAGGTAACTGTACAACTGAAAGAATAAATGTAGATTGGAATCATACCTTTAATGTTCATCCCAATGTTCATATAACACCTGTATGTAAATACAGCGAACCATTTTTCGTTAGAATAACAGAAATAGATATAAACGGATTTCGATTTGAATGTTTAAAATTGAATGGCGAACCTGTAGAAAAAAATTTAGATTTCTTTCAATGGACTGCAATTAGTCCTTTTGAGTAAACGATGGAATATATTTTTTAATAGTCGTATTCAGAAATTCTTCAATTTATTTTAAATCGCTTAATCTAAAATTACCTACCACCGAAATCGGATTTATAGATAGTGGTCGCTATTAAAAATGTATAGCAAAAAGTATTCATAAAATTTTTTTCTATATAAATGGAGGAAACTCTAAGATTGATATCTGTTTCAAAAATGCATATTTCAAAATTAAGGCAGGTCGTAAAACTTTTAAATATAAACCAACCCCAACATTGTAAAAAAGATGATTTAATCAGATTGATAATAAGATATATAAAAAGAACAGGGGAATATAAATATGTTTTAAAAGATTTATTAAATTTAGACGTCACAGATTATTTAAATGAAATGAAGAGAGAATTTATCAAAAATCCTAAGAAAAGAAATAAGTTGAAAAAAATATTCGATTCTTTTGATTTAAAATTTAACAATAACACAGCAGAATTTAATCCAAAAAATAACGAAGAAAAAAAGATAAAAACAGTGGTAAACCTTAAAAAATTATTTCCTGATTTGAATGAAAAATTGAAACAATTTATAAATGAACCGAAAAACCGTCCAAAACTTAAAAAACTCTTTGATTATTACGGCTTGAAATATAAAGATGAAAAATTGATCAAAAAGACAGAAAAAAAAGTCAAATTACAAGCAAATTTAGAAAATCTGTTTAGACCCGATTATGAAATTGTTGAGAAGGATAAAAAATTTATAAAAAAATTTAATACTTATAGATATGTTTATAAAATAAGACAAATAAATAAACTCACACCGGGTCAGTATTATAGTATCTTAAAAGATTTATTCAGGAGAGCAATTGGAAAAATCGAAGGAAAGGTAGATATAATTGTATTCAATCCCTATTTAACACAACCATTCCACCCTAAAATGATGTCAACGAAAGAAGCCTATGAGACCTATTTAGATGTTTTAACGCATAAAATTGAATACAAAGAGTTGGATATTAAAGATTGTGAATTTATTTTTACAGTCGTTGATTTGCCTAAAGGTGGTAAACATTTGAAATTACTGAACGATAACGATATTGTCAATAAAAAAAGTATAATTCAAATTAAAAATGACGATAATATTTGTTTGGCTAGATCCATCGTTACAGCCCTGGCTATTCAAAATCGTAAAATTTTATGCGAAAAATTGAATCTAGAAAATCTTACAGATAATGAAGTAACATATATAAAAAAAGGTAGAGAATTACAAAAAAGTTTAGCGAAAAAAATCACAAAAAAGTTTAGCGATAAAATTGCATAAAATGTGTAAAATTCCATTAGAAATATGTAATTTAGAGCATGTTAAACAATTCGAAAAATTTTTAGATATTCAAATAACTATATTTTGCAGAGAAAATTTTAACGAAAGAATATACAGCGGCGCCTATAAATACTATTATGGTAAATCTAATTGTGTTTACATTTTAAAAAATAGAAATCATTTTGATATCATTACAACGGTTACAGGATTTTTAGGGAAAAAATTTTATTGTGATTATTGTAAAGTCAGTTATAGTAGAAGTGATCAACATAAATGTTCTTTAAAATGCAATAGATGTTTTAGGAAAGAGAGTAATTGCGAAGGCGATGATATTCAGTGTAATGATTGTTTTAGATCGTTTAAAGGAAAAAACTGCTTCGAAAATCATAAAAATAAAGAGGGAAAAAAACACCCAGTCTGTGAAACACTGTGGAAATGTTTAAAATGTAAGAGAAATATCCGTAGAAGTGAAAGAGAGCCGAAAGATCATAAATGTGGAGAAAAACAATGTAAAAACTGCAGAAAGTGGGTTTTGGAAGATCATAAATGTTATATACGTAGGAAAGAATCTAAGGGAGGAACTTGTAAAAATATCTGTCCTAAAAATATAAAAGATAGAAAGGAATGGTGTAAGAAATGTCAAAAGTCAGAATTTACAGAAAAATATATGTTTTTTTGACGTTGAAACGAACCAAGAGACAGGAAATCACCAAGTCAATCTAGTTATAAATCATGATTTTAACGGAAATGAAAAAATATTTCAGAATGAGAATGAATATTGTAAATGGTTATTCCAAAAGAAACATTGCGGTTATACAGTATTAGCGCATTATGGAAAAGGATTCGATTTTCAATTTCTAGCTAAATACTGCTTTAAAAATAAAATTAAAGTGTTTACAATATATCAAGGAAATAAACTCATATATATGCAAGCAAACGAATATAATATAAGGTTTATCGATTCTATAAATTTTACACTGATTCCGTTAAGAAAATTTCCTAAAACGTTTGGACTAACGGAATTGGCTAAAGGTTACTTTCCTCATTTGTTTAACACTGCTGAAAATCAAAATTATGTAGGAAAATATCCTGAAAAATACTATTATGGTTATGATACTAAGACTTTAGATCAAAGAAAAACTTTTGATAAATGGTATATATCGGTAAAAAACGAAACATTTGATTTTCAAAAAGAAATTATAAAATATTGTAGATCTGATGTTGATATTTTAAGAAAAGGATGTTTAGAATTGCGAAGATTATTTATAAACATTGCTAATATTGATCCTTTTAAATATATCACTTTAGCAGGCGTTTGTATGGCTATATACAGAGATAAATTCATACCAGTGAATACAATAGCAATTGATGAGGAGTGTATTCCAAAGGATCAATACAGTAAGAAATCGATCATTTGGTTAGACTATCTATCTGAAAAACACAATATCAAAATACAGCATGCTTTAAACGGTGGTGAGAAAAAACTGAAATTAGGTGATAAAACTTATAAAGTAGACGGTTTTTATAAGAATACCGTTTATCAGTTTCAAGGATGTCATTGGCACGGTTGTCCTCGCTGTTTTACAGAATCCACTGTCAATCTTCAAAATCAGATATGTATGAAAGATTTGTATGAAAGAACTCAAAAAATAAATAAAAAAATAAAAGATAAAGGATTTGAATTGATTGAAGTATGGGAATGTGATTTTGATAATCACAAAGAAATTAAAAAATATATGAAAAATGTATGGAAAAGAAATTTTGTAGAACCTTTAAATCCTAGAAACGCATTCAGCGGAGGTAGGTGTGAACCTACCAAATTAATGTACGAAATGAAAGAAAACGAAAAGGGTAGATATATCGATGTTTGTTCACTTTATCCAACAGTGAATTACTTTGATTACTATCCTGTTGGTCATCCGATAAAGATTTATAATCCGGAAAAATATGATAAGAATTGGTATGGTTTAATACAATGCAAAGTACTTCCACCTAGAAAGCTCTATCATCCTGTTTTACCTTATAAAGGAGAAAAATTAATATTTAGTTTGTGTAAATTATGTTCAAAACCTATAAAATGCGAAAAGAAACAATGTCGAAAATGTTATGAAATACGGAATAAAGAATGTAATCATACGGATGAGGAGAGAAGTTTTACTGGTACATGGACAACTACCGAAGTTGAACTGGCTATTGAAAAAGGTTATAAGATTTTAAATATCTATGAAGTTTGGCATTTTGAAAAAAAATCTAATACATTATTTAAGGATTATGTTAAAATGTTTTTGAAAATCAAATTAGAAACAGATGATAAATGGTCTGAAAATTTCAAAACCAAAAAAGAATATAAAAGGTGCGTAGAAAAGAAATTGGGTATAAAGTTAGGAGAAATCAAAGAAAACCCAGGAATGAGATTTATATCCAAAATTTGTTTAAACTCTTTATGGGGAAAGTTCGGACAGAGAAAAAACTTGAAACAGACAGAGAATGTTATGGAATTATCAGATTTTTATAGAATTATACAGAACGACCGCATTAAAGACTTGAATATGATATTTTTAAATGATGAGTGTGTGCAAATGGATTATAAGATGAAAGATGAATATGTCAAGAATAACTTTAATACGAATATTTATATAGCGGCTTTTACTACCAGTTCGGCTAGAATAAGATTATATGAAATGCTTGATAAATTAGGAGATAATGTAATGTATTACGATACAGATAGTATTATGTATATCGATGATGGCTCCAATAAAGTAAAAACGGGCTGTATGTTAGGAGAGTGGACCGATGAATTAGGAGAAGATAAATATATGAAATCGTGGATATCTGGAGCAAGTAAAGATTATTGTTATATTCTGAACGACGGTTCTGTAAAAGGAAAAGTAAAAGGATTTAAAATGAGTTATGAGAGTGAAACTAAGCTCAATTTTGACGAGAGAATGAAAATAATAACTAGGGAAATTGACCATATAGATGTAGAAATAAATCAATTTCAGATACAAAAAGATAGAAATATTAAGGTGAATAAAATGAATAAAAGATATATGTTTGGATATGATAAAAGAAGAATTTTAGATAACTTTGATACTGTACCTTTTGGATTTTAAGCCGAAATTTTTAATTTATAAAAATTGTTTTCTAATAAATGGATGATGTCACCCTTATCGTAAATGTTCAAGGTTTTATACTTCCTTTTAAGTCTATAGCGAGAGAAATAAGCTGGGTTCATTTAAAACAGGGAATAGGTGAAACTATTTCTGTGTTTACACCTAACTATGAATTGAGTGATCAAGACCATGGAATAGTTCGTAGATGTACTAACGATGTCCATGGTTTAAGATTTAAAAGATATTCAGATAATACAGGCTTATGGATTAGTAGTGACAATGTAAAAGATTATTTCATACAATTGCATCAGATATACGGAGGCACATTTGCTTTTAAAGGAGGAGTTTTTCCGAAAAGTACGTTTGAAGAGTGGGGAATTCCTATAAAAATATTAGAAGTACCGAGATGCGTTCGAATACTAGGAGCTGGCTGCTCTATGTACAGATGTCTGTACTATAAAAATTGTCTTTCAAAAAATATACCTTAATAAATGGAAGAATTCAACAGTCTCAGATCGTTCCCTGTAACTCATAAGTTAAAAGATTTAGAACCAGGGAAATACAAATTGATTTCGTTGAAGAAAATTCAAACAAAATTTGGAAATACGACTATTGCAAGATTAGAAGTTAATGATGTAGAAAAAGATTATTTTCTTAAAAAGAGTCATGGAAAAATATCTGAAAATGCAATAACAAAACTGAATAAAGGGGGTTATATCTTTCATTTTAAAGGAAAAAATAATGACAGCTATTATGATTATGAAGTAGAAAAAGCTTAATCCTGCTATTTGTTTTAAATCTTACAATAATCGGATAGACCATTTATCGAACTATGAAATTTTCAAACTCTCTAATTAATATTTACTGAATATATCGGTTTTAAGTACAAATTTCTTTTCTGTCAATGACGTGTTCATTTCGACACGTCAAACTTTTTTTAATTTTATCGAACTACCAGAATAGTATTGATAATTGTAACTAAAAAGAAAGAATCGGTTAGCTATTAAAACATAGGATAAAAATCATTTAACTTTTATTTCAGACTTCAATATAATGATTCATATTAACCCAGAGGAAGGTTGTTTATTAGCATTTCGTAGACTATTCAAAAATTGTGTCAGTCGCTATATATTAGCCTTTGATGCATCATTATTATTTAATCTGTCTAAAATTTGATCGGTAAATATTAGCATTTCGCAAATCATGATTATTTAATCGGACAATAATCGTTACAATAGGCAACTGTCAAATTTTTTCATAAAAAGTCGTAAAATAGTAGGATTATAAAATGTGTTCAAAAATATACATATTTTCACGAATCAGTCATACTTTTTGATGGAAATCGTCACAATAATCGATATTTTAACAAACAACTTTTTTGATCAAAATCTTACAAAAATCGTTAAATATTTGCGTTTAGTGGAATATAAAAACTGTCCCAAAGTAGGTACCATATACTACTTTGGCAAGTATGCATAATGGTATAGGGTGAAACAATGTTTGTGGTGTATTTTATTTATAATGAATTATTTAACATTTTATTAAATTGATATATGTTGTGAGAGCTACTACAAGTAACTTCCTATACAACTGAAAGCACATAGTATTTACAAGATTACATAAAAGATTTCAGATGCAATACTGTATCTTTAGAAGCTTAGTCTGGAAGCGTAAACTTCAGTAGATTTATGCATGCGTAAATGTTAAAGAAATTACAGCTAATAATTAAATAACAGTTAATTAGTAACGAGTAATAAATAATGGTAAGTAAAAAACAGGGTTGTATAAGAATATTCAAGTATGATTCCATTTGTTGGTATAATTTATTGAAAGTGAAATTTATATCTGTCATGCGTTTTTAAAAAATTGCAAGATAGTTAAAAAGTGTTTGTGAGTTATGTTTGTCTTTTCATCTGGATGTCTGTATGGCTTTCCGAACTCGAACTTGCATTAACATAGTTGGATTGGTCTGGAATTATTACGTGTTACTGAGATTTACTATGCTATGATCGGTACTGAAAACGCACACTTAAAGCTTATTGTTTATTTACAGAGACACTCAAAAAAATTCTATTACATTTAAAAACTACCAAACTGTATGATTTGAAATTAAATATATAAAACTGTTGAAAATCATTTAAAATTTTATGATAATCCAGTCATTACTTAATAAAAGTATTTTCCAATCTAATAAATCCTATCATCTATAAATAATTTAGTTATATCCCATAATAAGTAATGATTCTAGGTTGACATGGTGATTATGCCTCATTTAAGAGGTATTAATATTATTTCTGTATTACTGAGTTTAAAATATAAAACCATTACCGGAATTTCCTGGGTACAATCCGCGAATCAAACAATTATTTTTCGACCCAAATTTGTTTAAAAAGAAATGTAAATTGTAAAATCGCCATAAATATTTGTCTTCAATCACTAAATAAAATTTCTGGGTCCAAAAAGAATTGTTTGATCCACAGATTACACACAGGAAATTACGGTATAAATTTTCCATTCATACATTTTTGCATAAGAGTGCAGCAGTTCTTGCATCAAGATAAGAATATTTAAAAATTTTCGTTATAGTAAGAACGCATCTCATTTGATATGTTTGAAGTGCCATTTCCGACTTGTTTATTCTTATATATTTTTTTGTTATTTGAATTCTTTCAATTGCTGATTGTATAAGTTTAAATTTTATGCCAAGTGTTTTAAAAAGCCGTTAATTGAAGAACGTTGAGGCTCCTGATCTGCAGGTTTACTAGTATTATTTTCATGCACTCCCAGCAAGACATATCCCTAGATGTACATATACCTCAGGTTGGGAGCGGCTGCTCTAAATTGTGGCAATTTAATGCAACACAGAAGTGTGGATACATCTTAACTGCAAAATTCCTTTTTTATGTCTGAAAAGATATACATTGCATAGAATTGCATTATAAATATTTATACTACATTAAATATAAATAAAAATCCTACTTAAATTTCATGCATTTGTACATTAGGGTGATCCTGCCAGTATTTGATCAAATTTTTTAAATACTGCACTCCCATTTCAGGTTGAAATAAGTTTTATACATGGCACTAGACATACGTTTGTTTTAATGCTAGTGCATTTGTTGCCACATTCTTGTCAGCTGTCTGCTGTAACCAATACCAGTATATGACTTTTTTTAAGGGTAAACATTTAGATTTTGATTAGTTGGAGACAATTATGATAAGTTAAATCAATCCACTTCCATTTTGTTTATTGCAATTAATATTTTTGTTATAATTATTGTTAAATCACAGCCTAAGGAAGATATTTTAAAGATTAATTTTTAGATTTTTGATTGCTTGATCAATCACTGGGAATATGGGGCAGTTGAAAAAAACTATTTATAATTTTGTTGCTATATAATTTCAAGGGATTTCATTTTTTTTTTATCATAGGACATTCAATAAGGAAACATGTTAGTTTATTTCTAAAACTTAAAAGAAGAAAATGTAATAAACTTCCCACAGCACTGACTTTTGTTTTATCAACTACTAGTGGGATCACCCTAAGATTTTTTTTGATTGGGCATAATTTTTCTTGTTCATATTAAAGATAAGGTGATTTTAACCCATTCTATGACTTGGAGATACAAATAAACTTTACATACCGTGCAATTTCACTGAATTCATTCTGTCTAAAATAACCAAATATCTTAAACAAAATTTCATCTGGAAAGGAGTTAATATTCTTAACTGTGATACTTGATTTCTTGTCAATCTAGAAATAAAAGCATATTTATGTCTGTATGGATTGTAACTACAAGAAAAGACAAGATTATGCAGGTGATAACAGGGATGCCAGTCACAAAAATAACAAAAAGGAGGAAATTATGCACAAAGTACAATTTATGACATTTTTCACAACGTTTAAGCATGCATTCTGTGAACTATATAATAAACTAAATAAAAAATTTAAACTTTTTTTTTTTAAGAAAACCATTATTTTTTCTTTTTTGTAAACCTTTAACTTATAAGAGTAGATAAAAATCATTTCTTTAGTTCACAGTATTTTATATCAATTAAAGTAACACATCATGTTCAGTGAGGAGTTTTATGTATTGCATCATTTTAAATTAATTTAAATAACCCAGCAATGGATTTGATTATTATTCCATAAATATAAAGAAATAGTGAAAATTTGCAGATTTTTTTTTGGGAGGGATCGTTTGACAAAAATCGCTGTTTTATTTTGCAATCATTTGACAAAAATCGCTGTTTCCATCGCAATTGTTTAACAAAAATCGCCGTTTTACATCTTGATCATTTAATGAAAATCACCATTTTATATCTTGATCGTTTGACAAAAATCGCAGTTTTACAATGCGATCTTTTTATGTAAACCTTATTTTATTTCGCGATCCCTTAACAAAAAATGTGGATTCTTAAAAATTTTTAAAAACAAAAAGCAGAAATCTGCTATTTGGCAGAAAAGTGGCATCCCTGTGATAAAACCATTACTGAAAGGATTTTTTTTTTTTTCCCCCTTCTTTAAACTCAGGAAGACTTGGCGGCAATGAAGATATTCATTAAAAAAAAAAATTAGGGAAATCGATTTTTGATTTATGATGCAAATGTTATTTTTCCAATCTCACATGGCTTTTATTAAATTCAGGATACTGTACTTAACGATGAATCATGTGCTTGTGCATAATATAATCTCCATTTCAGGCTGGGAATATAGCTATAAAATGTATGTATATATACATAGATATATAAATGTATGTATGTATGTATACATACTTATATATATATATATATATATATATATATATATATATATATATGTATATACATCAGGATGTGAGTTTTACAATACCAAAAATACACAATTAAAGCAGACATGTACATACCCCCCCCCCCCTCCGACTGATATGTTTTATAAGTTTATCAATGCAGGATTACACATAGAATAAATTGATTGATTAAAAAAAAGAAAAAAAAAATTATTAATTTGGGGTAATGCGAGTTTTGAAACTCACATCCTCATATATATATATATATATATATATTACAAATTTTAAATTTTTTCGGTAAAACTAACCTTTATACTACCTTAATTTTCTTATAATAATGTTCCGTACTTACTTCAAATTATTAAATTAAAATCTTGTTTCTAGATCTAATCTGTTAATCTGTATGCAGACGATATAAATTCTTAATTTGCCTTAAAAAACATTATTCCAGTATGTGTAAATTTAAAAAGATGGCTCTAAATTAAAAATATTCTTAATTAAAACTTTATTTCTTAATATTCCAAATAAAACTGATTTCTTCTATGTTTTTATCAACCCCTTTTTAAGAAAATCTTATTAAATTTATTCCAAAACCATACCTTTCAAAAAATATCATTATTTTATTTTATCTATTTATTTATTTTTCCTACGTCAACCTTTGATGTGTGCTTATTAATAAATTCATTTCTTTTCTTTTTCTCTTAAAATTAATCATTTATAAAAATCGTCTGCCTAAGATATTTAAAATTCTGAGTCAATTATAAATTGGTTAAAGAATATTTTTTTTTAAATAAATTTATCGTTTGTGGAAAATAATCTCGTAGCTGGACAAGAATTCTGTTTACATAAAAGAATGATGGTTGGAGGTTACAGAATGTTCCAGAACTTTCTTTTTAGTTTAAAAAGGTGGAAGTCTCGAGATGAAAAAGATTTCTTGGGTTGCTTCTTCGATGAGGACAGCTCGCTGAAATAATGATGGAATTTTTGCAAAAGGAGCTTTTCCCTTCCTCATTATTACGAATTTAATAAATGAATTTACAGCAGCCCATGACTAATTATTGGATCTTCTACATTTATTTATTTATTTTGTTTTTTCCCTCGCTTGCCATGACTGTGTGTTTCTTTTTAACCAGTGGAAATAATTCGAGTTCTCCTTAAATCGTCATATATATATATATATATATATAAGGCAATGCATATTGAAGCATATATACATAATATGCTTTAATATGTATTCTCCCTTAAGGGGGGACTGATCATTCAGCTTCCAAATTCCCCTCAGTAATATTAAGATTATGGGTTTAGATTAGGGATGCACCGAATAGTGATTTTGGCCGAATACCGAATGCCGAATATTCGGCCGACAGGTGAACCGAATACCGAATATTCGGCTAGCCGAATAGTAATTGTTGGGCCGAATACCGAATATTTGGCTTTCCAAATTCTTTTTATATTTTAAAATTTAAAGGTATTAAAATGCTATTTTTTAAAACAGTTTTACATAATATTTAATAAAAGAAACTTACATTTTGCTAAACAAGAGTTTTTTATAAGAACATTTAGTATTGAAAAAAAACCTGCCTTGAGTTATTTAAGAAGCGCAATCATGAAACTTTAATTAATAAAATTTTCTACGAATCAAAACAAACATTTTAAAATCAAATAATGAAAAAATGGCCGAAGAAAAATTTTACAGTCTAATAATTGTCCTTTTTAAATAACTCGAGGCAAATTTTTTTCAATATAAAGTACAAATACTTTCAACTTCATTTTGAATAAAGGCATGTTTGGCTCATAGTTCTTTTCTTATGAATGGTGGTATTTTCCACCCTTCCCATCATATCATATTTTACAGAATTCAAAGCATGTCAGTTGAAAATATGTTATCTTATTTATTGTTAATGTAATAAACGAACACACAAGTTTTGACCTAGAGTGAGACGAAATACAATGTACTTATGACTTAATAAGTTGATTATGGTTTCATGAACAAAAATTGTCTGCTTGATAGCTATTAATAATCTCAAAAGTTGTTTTTTTCTTTTAAAGAACTTTTATTTGGGAGAAAGCAAGAAACAGATTATTTACTAAACAAAATTTAGAAACTTGTATCTGCACATAATTTATTCCTAAGGAGAATCCTAATAAATCACCATTTAAATCCTTCTCATGTTTAATTTTCTTAAGTTATACTTTACAAACAGCAAATAAATAATTTAAAAACATTCTATTTTATTTTAAAATGATTTTGTTTCTAATTGTTTTAAATATAAATTAAAAAATTGACAGTTAAAAGCATAAATAGTGAAAAGTTTTTAAAAGTTTTTATTAAGTATTGAATTCGGCCGAATACTTTGATATTCGGCCATACCGAATAGTTTAATATTCGGCCTAACCGAATATTCGATAACATGGCCGAATAGGCCGAATACCGAATAGATACCGAATATTCGGTGCATTCCTAGTTTAGATGCACTTGTATGTTTAAAATATCTCCCCAGGAAATTAATATTCTTAATTTCTATTTTTGTTTCTTAAGAAGATGTCTCTGTTTTTCTTAGTTTTCAAAATTTTTGTAAAGATTACACTTAATTTTATACAAAGTGTGAAAATTTTACTCACAGTTCGTCAGCTTTTGACAGATAAAATATTTACTTAAACATAGGCATCAGAAATATTTTGAAAACTAACAAAAAAAGAAACATGCTTTAAAAAGCTTACACTGAAAAAAATAAGTTAAAAATATCAATTTCACCAAGAGATATTTTGAATATACCAATGCATCAAAAGTCCATAAACTTATTATTACAAATGAGAATTCTGAGGCTGAGTGAGCAGCCACCACCTTAATCTCCTGTTCTCACCTCTGAGTTTTCCATTTGTATGTTTAATGATTTTTAAATCTACTACAACTTCGTTATATTTATTTTCGCTCATTTATTCACAATTATATTCTTTCACTTTCAGATAGCAAATGAGAAGATCGACAATGGAAGAAATGGTAAGAAAATATCTTTTTAATTCAATTTTTAATGACTGTCGGCCCATATCTGCATCATTTTTTAATTATCTTTTATTTTCATTTATTTATTTATTTCAAAAATAAGAACAATTACAACTGAATTAAACAAAAATTAGATATTCAAATACACACACACAAAAAAAAAAAAAATGTCTATGTGTGTACACATAGTTTCAAATTAAAAAATTCCATCATCTGCAATTTCAAATGAAAGCAGATGTTTTAGTTTCAGAAAAGAAAAATATATCATTGAGCTGAACATAAAAGGATGCAATTTTTATTTTTAGAAAGATAATACAATTTTAATGCATTTTTAATTAATAACTTCATTAATTATCATAAATTTAAAATTCTGAGTCACAGGCCATTTGAACATTTCTTGAACTATCAACTAAATTTTCAGCTTCATATGTGTGATTTCACTAGCCATCATAAACCAACACACAATCAAAGCAGTTTTTTTTTTTTTGGTAGTATAGATATGTTTTAAATATAGTCGCAACATCTCACTCCTTCATCCTAAAAAAATTATAAATTGTGGATAAGGAGAAAGGAAGTGTTATTTAAATTGAAATTTTGTTATAAAACAAAAAAGATCAGTGGATTACTAAAATTGTTTATACAAAGCTACTATAAATAAGTGCATGTGGGGAAGATAAGCAGATTTTCTTCTGATCCATGTCATAACTCTTCTGAAACAATATTTGCTCCCGTCACATAAATTATCCTATACGACTTATTGGATTATCGTGACATAATGCATAGGTGTAGCCAGCCTTTTGAACGGGGATGTGCCCAAATTTTTTAACCTGAGCATGTTGGGTACAAACAACTTCTTATGTAATAAAACCTAATAAAACGAAACCCCATAAAACCTATCAAATTTCCGTTTTAGACAGGTTTTTTGCAGAAGGTGAGTGTGGAACTTCTTTTAAAAAAGACCCAAACACAATTTTTCATTGCGTGAAGAAGGATGAGAATTTGCTTAAAACTAAATCTAAGGACAGGGGCATGCGAAGAGAAAGCTGCGCCCGGGTCAAAGTTACAATTTGGTGCCCCCTCCACCCAACTTTTTCTTATAACAGGCCAAAAGTGACGTTGGTAGTATAAATTTTTCGCCCCCTAAAGTTCCACGCCGGGGCAGCTGCCCCTTACGCTCCCCCTTTCGCACGATGCTGCTAATGGATAAGAAAAAGATACATAAACATAGATAAAACATGATAGATATAAAATAAAGATATCCGTAAACATAAATCTGTAATCATCACAAGTTTTCATTTCAAACAGCAATGAAATACTAAAATAAATAAGCACGACTTTAGTTCCCCCTGTCATTTTGATCAAAGTAGCATTAAAATAACTTGTAGTATGCAATTTAAAGTGAAAAATAGCTCTTATATTTTCTACTCATGAATAAATAAAATTTCCCCGTTGAAATAAATGAGCCCGTACAAATGTCAAAATACAATCCCAAAAAATGAAATTTAGCAAACCAACCTCCATATTAATTTGAATTTTGCATAGCATCATTTCTTATTTTCAGAAGAAGCACAGATTTGTACTAGAGATGAGTTCAGGCTCGATTTTTGAAACCCGCGCCCGAAAGATTTCTAGTACATTGGAGGTTGAGCCCATCCGAGCCTGATACAAAAAGTATACAAAAATAAATAAATAAATAAATAAAAGATTTAATTATATTTAAAAATTGTTTCAAATGTGATATCCATTTTTAAAAAATTCTTATAAAATTTACTATTAAATAAAAATTTAAATTCAAGCTTATGAAAAGATCAATTTGGTATCAATAAAAATACCCTTCATACCTAAACCAGGGTGGCTACAAAAATGATGAAAAAAAGTTCCCTGATTATCTATATTAGATTTCCCTGATTTTTATTGTTAAAGAACATATACGGTATTTTTTAAGATTTATATTGTAATTTTTTTATTTTTTTTTAATGTATGCTGTTTTTTCATATAACACACTTATCCAGCTAGCAAATATCTCTTTTGGGAGATAAAAAAAACAAAAATTGAACAGTATTCAATTAGCAGAGGTGCCAAGTATTACTATTTATCCATGATTATTACGGATAGGCAACAAAAGTTACGATGCTATGGGCTTCGGAAAAAAAATTGCTAATTTCGGCAAAGGATTAGTTGAAATAACACGAATTTTGACATAGAATTATGGAAAAAACATGACATTTTGTCAAAAGATCGTATAAAAAAAACACTCATTAATTCAAAATTTTGCAAAAAGAATTAGTTAAAAGATTGTGGAAAAGTGCAAAATTAGTCCTAAAGATCTTGTAAAAAATGCAAATATCTTCCAAGGCTTGTGTAAAAAAATGTGAATTTTGTGAAAGGTTCAGGAAAAAGCAAGAATTTAGTAAAAAGATTGTGAAAAATGTGCAAATTTCATCTTAATATCACAAAAAATGTTCAAATTTTGTCTAAAGATCATGAAAAACACACAAAATGCATTTAAAAACCGCAAAAAGTGCAAATTTCGTCAATAAATCGTGAAAAAAGCAGATTTCGTCAAAAAAATCTTGAAAAACTTGCAAATTTTGTTAAAAACTCACGTAAAAGTATACATTTTGACAAGAAATTGCAAAAAACATGCAAATTTCATAAGAAAATTGCTAAGATTGATGAATTTTGTCAAAAGTTTGCGAATGAACTAAGTTTGAGATAATTTAGCTTTGATGCAGACAGATACTGCTTGGTAGTATTATGGCTTCATGTCTCTTTATCACATCTTATTATTGGTTTAAATGAAGCCTGTTTGGTACTAAATGAATGTTGTTGGTAAGGTGAAAACAAAAATATTTTTGCAGAGAAAAAATTTCCCTGATTTTTGAGTTTTTTTTAAAAGTTCCCTGATATTTCCCTGATTTTTCCAGATTGATAAATTTCCCTGAAACCATGATTTCCAGATTCTGTAGCCAACCTGTAAAATGATTCCCATATTTCTTGTCCTTTAAGAAGAAAATTTGATGGACATATTAAAGAAGTGTAATGAATAAATGGATAGTGTTTATAGAAAATACCATTTGTATGCTGAAGAATCAAAAAACATTTTCAATTTCCTATAAAAAGAGTACATCTTCAGGGGTGTAGTCGTAAAAAAACCACAGGTTACATGATCGACGCAGAGGGTATATGCTCAAAGCACAGAGTATACTCTAGAGAGTACATCCTATAGGTTTCATGAGAAACAGAAGGTTATATGGTGTTCCTTAAAAAAAAAATCCAGAAGGTATACGGCGTATACCCCAGTATACCCTCCACTACATCCCTGTACTACCTGTCTATAATCAATTCATTTCTCTAAACAATTCCCCATGACTGACGAGAACCTTAAAATCAACGCAAATTAAAACATTGATACAGTTACAGTCGACTCTCGTTAATTCGAACTCGTCGGGATCGCAAGAAATGTTCGAATTATGGAAAATCTGAAATAAAAACATGCTTAATATGATACTATTACAAAAGAATTCATGTTTTAGTGTTTTTTTTTAATTTATTTTGCCTGTTATCATTAGAATATGACTTAATATTAAATTAGAATGTATAAATACATACACTAATTAAAAGATTAGACACAAGCACAATGGAAGAAAAATTTAAAGCATCACTGATGGACAGACGGAGCACTAAGAAAGTGGATATCAAATGCATTGGATTATATGTATACTTGTTCAGAACAATTTTCACAAAAAACAAAGAAAGAAAGTTCTTTCAATGATCTGAAATCTGTGAGAAAGAAGCGAAAATGAAAAATCGAAATTCTTCTTAGTTCAAATTAACCGAAGTCAAGAGAAAATGAGTTCGAATTAATGAAAATTTTTAACGTTATTCTGTCATTGACAACTTCGGGACTTCATGCTTAGTTCGAATTAAGCGAAGATTCGAATTATCCGATTTCGAATTAACGAGAGTCGACTGTATCTTAAAGTACCGTTGTTTTTATGGGAAAAGAAGAAACATTAATCGAATGTTTTCAATCGGAATAACATGTAAAATATGTTTACTTACGAAGGGAAATCCTCAGCATAAGCAAAATTCATGATGACAAACAGAAAAAAAAAATCGATTAAAGCAAGATTCGGCGATCGAAAAAAGAAGGATTATGATTCGATCACAATCAAATAATTTGCAAACCTCAAGCATCTAGTCTGCATCAAAAACGAAGAAATCATTCTCTAACAAAATAAATAAATAAATGATCAAATTAGAAAATATCCTCTGCCTCAAACGAAAATCCAACCAGAAGTTAATTTATTAATTATGATTATTTTGATAGGCGCCTTATCAATTAATCGTCGACAGTAATGCAGTAGACATAAATCTCCATACATCACAAATTTTCTTTTAACCCTCTAAGCGTTTGTCCCGTAAAATTCCGTACACTAAGCTCCAGGTTTCACTGCAATATAAGCAATTTTTAGGATATTATAATTCTATAAATTTAATGAATTTTCAAAGTATTGAAGAATGATTAAGACTCTCAAAGATTACATTTATATTCCTAAATAAGATTTTTTATGTAATATTGAAAGAATCATATTTTATTAGCAGTTAAGACAAAATGCAGAGAAAACAACATTACAAATTTACCCATTTGCAAGACGCTTGGAGGGTTAAAGCAACAATCAACTATTGAAATATATAAAAAAAAATTTCTTTTATTTTTCTTTCGTTTTGATCAAAATAACACTGAAATGACTTGAAAAAGAATAAATAATTTTAAAAAGAAAATAGTAGTTCTTTCAATCTCTTCTACACATGAATGTTTTTTAATTCTCAGAAAGAATGAGCCCGAGCCCCCCCACCCCACCCGGGCCCGAACACTAAAATGAAAATAGAGCCCGTGCCCGCTTCGGAACCGGGTTTGGGCTCGGGCTTTCATGCTGAGGCTGAGCCTGTCTCATCTCTAATTTGTTATTTGTACAACCTTCCACCCCCTCCGTTCTCCAGGCTAATCACATGGTGGAATTATCGTTTCACATCTGTATTTCCTTTCAATTTTTTTTTTTTTTTTTTTTTTTTTTTTTCTCCTATCTAGATTTTAGATAACAAAAGCAAAGATATAAATAGTAATTTCTATACTTGTTGAGAATTTATTCTAATTTTTTATGAAAATATGCATGCAAGAGAAAGGTGTTAAAAAAATTCCATAAAGAAACAACATCAAATTGGGATTATAAAACCAACTTTTTTGATTTACTCTGATTAATACAGATTCTAGTAAATATTCTAGTTTTAAAAAAGATTAACAAAATAAATTTCTTAAAAAGAAAAAAAGAAAGAATCAAGGTCTCTTCTTTTATCACATTTCAAAACATAGACTGTTAGTTTTGATTAACTAATTGAAGGGCGGGGGGGGGGGGGGGGGGGGGGGTCTTGTTATTATCTTTATTCACAATTATTTATATTTGTTAAATTTGTTTAAAAGAAGAGCATTTCTTAAATATAAAAATTTAAAAAATACTAAAAAGACTGAGTAAAAGAAAAAAAACAATATGTCTCATAATCCCCTTTAATATAGATTCTCCTAACTGTAATGAACATTAATATTAAATGACAATAAAAGGTTATTATTATTAAATAACATTCAATTTACATTTTAAATAAAATACATTAAAATCATTTTAGAGATGCAAGAAGCTGTTATATGGCATGACAAGAGATATCAAGCATGGGCTGGTCATTGAAAAAAAATTTAATATTCTTAATATATTTTAAAATGCCTATCTTATGCATTTCATAAATGCAATTAAATGGTGATTTTTATTTTCACTTTAATAAGCAGAATTTAAAATTTTCAAATTAATAAAATTTTAAACTGTAAGACCTGATATCAAGTGAAAACCCTTAGACTTAAAATTTAACAAAACAAAACAATATTTAAGAAAAACATAATATAATAATTTATACATTTTTATACCCACCCACAGTTTTTATTTGTTAACTGTAACTTACATGAATCTTGCAGACAATTCCTGCACTTACATTTTAAGATATAAATTTTTACTTGAACAGTCATGAAATATTTTTGTAATCAAAATTTATGAAAGCTACCATAAAGTCAAACTATTTAAGTCCTGTATACATTTTATTTAAAATTATTTATGTAATATTTATAGTGAATTAATTGAAAGAAATAAGTTATGGGTTTTTTAATTTCTTTGAAAATTCTTTCTCTCTCTCTTTTTAAGATTATTCCAAATAACTTAAAATTATTGTATTGATCTTCTGACAGAGATATATATATACTGGTATTCTAATGCAATTATTATTTTTTTTTTTTTTTCTTGGATGGATAAATATACTTTAGAATCCTTTAGAAGTTGAATATTTCATGTAAAACAACTTAATACTAAAGAAGATAAAGTGAAAATTAATAATAATTATGTAAAAAAAAATCTGTGAAGACTAAGAAGAATGAAATAAATCCCGGCGTTTTACAGAAAAAATAAGTTAAGCCCTGCATGGCGTGATTCTTCAGGGAAAAAGTAAAGCCCAACACTTTCCTGGAAAGAATAGTGACTACGAGTAGGCCCAGCCCAAATCTTCAGAAAAAATTAAAGCATGAGCTTCGCCCTTTGATTTTTTCTGAAGTTTTCTTTTACTGATAAAGACTAGGAAGAATGAAATGAGTCCCGGCTTCATACAGAAAAAATAAGTTAGGCCCTGTCTGGTCTGATCCTTCAGAGAAAAAGTGGCCTCCAGGTCCGGTCCAAATCTTATAAAAAAAAATTAAAGCACAAGCCAGGCCCTTTATTTTTTTTCTGAAGCTTTAAAGAAGTAATCTTTAATTTTTTACCATTAAAGACTAGGAAGAATGAAATGAGTCCCGGCTTCATACAGAAAAAATAAGTTAGGCCCTGTCTGGTCTGATCCTTCAGAGAAAAAGTGGCCTCCAGGTCCGGCCCAAATCTTATAAAAAAAAATTAAAGCACAAGCCAGGCCCTTTATTTTTTTTCTGAAGCTTTAAAGAAGTAATCTTTAATTTTTTACCATTAAAGACTAGGAAGAATGAAATGAGTCCCGGCTTCATACAGAAAAAAATAAGTTAGGCCCTGTCTGGTCTGATCCTTCAGAGAAAAAGTGGCCTCCAGGTCCGGTCCAAATCTTATAAAAAAAAATTAAAGCACAAGCCAGGCCCTTTATTTTTTTTCTGAAGCTTTAAAGAAGTAATCTTTAATCTTTTACCATTAAAGATTAGGAAGAATGAAATGAGTCCCGGCTTCATACAGAAAAAATAAGTTAGGCCCTGCCTGGCCTGATCATTCAGAGAAAAAGTAAGGTCCTAGATCGGCCCGGAAAGAATAGTGCTCATGATTAGGCCTGGCCACACCCGAATCTTCAGAAAAATTTAAAACACGAGCCCAGCCTGATTACCATTAATGAAAATCAGCCCGTGCTTTGCAGATCTCTAATGTGCCTAGTGATTGATTGAAAAACATGCATACAGAATGCAAAACTTGATATAATGTTTAGAATTCTGTTCTTTTGTCTAAAGTATTAAAAAAACAGAGTGAAAAATCTAAATGCTGGAATTACTCACAATGAATATGGGATATTGAATAATAATTTTAATGAAAATAAAAATTGGTATTAAGAAGCAAATATAAATATAAATAAATTAATAGGTTTTTACAAAATATGTTGTTTTTAACAGTAAGATCTTTAGAATAAAAAATAAAATAATGCATTGATTAAAGGCAAGTGATAAAACGTAGTATTGTAAGAATTTGGAATAAATTAAGGTGAATGGTGAAAAAAGTTTATTGTATGTATATTTTTCTATAAATTAGAATTTTATCCATCTAACTATTCAGAATAAAAACAGGAAAAGGGAAGCAGTCAAAATTCAAGAAAATTACTTCAAAATCACAAAATCTGTTATCACATTGATTTGTTTTAATATATTTTTGGAATATTTTTATAGCTCAAAAACACAATCATCAATCAAATTACTATTGCTTTTGTTACATGAAAAATAACTAAATCAAAATTCCAACAGCTAGGTTGCACAATAAAAAGGAACAAAACAAATAAAACATAGTAAATGATAGTTGAATTTTATTTAATAAGTAAATGTGTTATTAAGACCATACACACATTACATATAGTTGAAATCAAAGTACAACAGACTTCTGGTTGCAGTGTTTGGTACTTCAAACCACCCATCTTTAAGGTGACGATTGATGGTCAAATTTTTAACTGTCATGTGACGAGTGGCATCCACTAATTTTCATTTCTACTGTTTTTAACATGAGCTTGAAGATTTTGTATACAGCACATGTTCATGTCAAATAGTCTGTCTAAAACAGGACTCTTAAGGGCATGGATGTATGTAGTGGAGGGTATATGAAGGTATATGCCATACAGCCTCTATTTTTTTTTAAAGAACCATCATATACCCTTTGTTTCTCAAAAATTCTATAATATATATATTGTAGGGTATACCCTCTGCCTTGAGCATACTCTCTGTTCTCTTTACAATTACACTACTGCTTAAGAGGATTCTGTACTCACTTGAAATTAGCTGCTCAGTAAAGTTAAACTAATGGGCAAGTTGTTTTCTAATTTCTCGCCTAAGTCTGAATATTTTAAAACTTTTTTTCATTGTATAGCTTAGTTCAATCTTTAATATGACTATATATATATATATATATATATATATATAGTCATATTATCATTTAGTTGCAGATTTCTTTTTTAAAAAATACTTTCAATTTTGAAACCAATTCTTAAAGTGAAAATAATTGTACTAAAAAAATCTGCAACCAAAATCGTAAAACTACAAAGTAGTCATATTAAAAATCAATCGCAGCTGCAAAATACAAAATCATTTAAAAATATTCAAATTTAAATGAGAGGGCCATTTTCAAATTTTGCTTACAAATGCTGTCCAAGAGTAAAAAGAAGAAATTTCAAACATAAATTAATGTTTAAAGTTTGATACTATACATTAGCTAAAGAAGATTATATTAAAATTTCTAACATGAAATATTTTAAGCAAAAATGTCTGTCCCATTCCAAGTTTTATGTAATTAACTTATTTTTTTAAAACTAAATTAACTTTTTTAAATAAAAAGGTTTAATTATTTTAAATATGAACTGTTAATGTTCTATAATTATGAAAAAATTTATTATAAAAGACATTTTCTTTACAAAAGGAACAGAAACTTTTCGTCCCTCACATTGTGTCAAGTCCGTTACATTCAGGGTTGGCAAGTTTTTGACAGTGTGCGGTTTTATCCGGTTAAAACCATGGTTTAAATCGTCATGGCTAAAACCTCTTGTCAAAAACCTCGTCAGAAACCTCAAATACTACACTGATCTGTAAAATTTCACATTAAACATCTGTCACAAATATACAATATTAGATGTAATATTAAAAAATCACTTTTACTGTATTGCATATTATCATTTACGGAAAAAAAATTGTCATAAATCTGAAAATTTGGCCTGCCTCCAAACTTGCTCAACTAGCAATGCTTCTGCTATCAAGCCCTGTTAGCTCAGCATCGACTGAGAGCATATTTTGTAACTTTGGCTTCATACACTCTAAACTCATAAACCATTTGGGTGTAAATAAATGTGTGAAATTGGTTAAGTGCTATAGGATGTTGTGGGGTAAAATTGATCCAGATTATTAACTGTACAAAATCATTTTCTTCTGTTTGAACATTCTAAAAACAATGTTTTATTACAATTAAAAGTAATTTAAGTTTTTTGTAATTATTAAATTACAGTATAATTAATTTTAAATAAAAAATTACTCAATGTTTCTCTCGTTTTTAAAATGTTTAAAGCACATTAGACATTTTTGATGGTTTAAGCCAGTTTTTGACGGTTTAAACCAGTTTTTGACACTTGTCATGTCAAAAACCAGTTTCTGACGTCAGAAATCCAACCCTGGTTACATTGTGATTATTTTATTCAAAACAGGTTTCTAATTCTACCTACAGTTAGCAGCAAATATTCAGTAATGTAGTTAAACTGGTCAAGCAACTACTACTTGCCATTTTTTACTCGTCAATTGTGAAGCAATGTAATAGTGGTAAGAATCAGCTTTCTTCAATATTGGTTTTTTTTTTTTTTTTTTTTCGCTGTCAAGTCTGTTAACGTAAATTTTAATATTAAAATAATAATTTTTTTCACTTTTGTATTTAAATATTGTTTATTAAATAGTTTTAGAAGGTATGTATCTTATTACCTAAGTTAGATATTATACAAGCTAGTTAATATCTAATAGTTTTATTTGAAATGTCAAGTCCATTACTTGTCAAGTCTGTTAATATGTTACCATTACCACCTCAGTAAGATATATTCAAATTCCTTAAAGAGGGAAATATTTATCAATACTGATAATAAATTTTATACAGAAGAGAAATGAATAAAAAGAAAAAAAAACTGAGGATGTTATTGAAAGAGATATTTGCTGCTGAATGAAATTGTTCATGTTTTGGTAAAATTAAAGCAGGAAAAAATACACATCCAAAACAGAATAGATGAAGATAAAATTATGTGGGCCTGAATGTGATTCGTTGATACCAAGAAATTTCATATCCATTAAAAGGCATATCATAGATTCATTTTGAGCAAATATAATAGCAATTCTTCTACAACTAAATTTGTCAATGCAAGGAAACTCAATATTTTCCGAGTTGCCAGTTCCACTTAATATTATATGATAAATGAAATTTGAGTAATATCACATTTGAATATGTTTAGAGTATAAATACAACATGTTAATATATATATATAATATAAATACATAGTAAATACTCTGATAGTTATCATACAATTTGAATAATTTCCAACTGAGTGAAAAATTGCTCAGGCCGGGAGTCGAACCCAGATACTTGGATTAATCCAAGTATCTGGGTTCGACTCCCGGCCTGGGTAATTTTTTTGCTCAGTTGGAAATTATTCAAATTGTACGATTACTTTACCAATCAGTTAGATTGTGTTGAAAATAATAGTATACTCAGATAGTTCTAGTTCTATATTAATACTTAGATGGAATTGCTTGATAAATTATTTGTTTGGTATTTAAGTCAAATATATTAATTGATTTTAATATAAAATAAAATGATTTTTCTATATACCTGATAGAAAATTACCATTTAAAAAGTTTATGTATAAAGTTGAAGTATCATTAAAAAATGTGCCAGAATAGACTAGATATGATAACATAGTGTCAATTCCGTTACCAAATGTCAAGTCTGTTACCACACAGTTATTTAATATTTCAATATTAATATAATTTTGGCACCATTCTATTTTTATTTTTTATTCAACTAAGCAACAAATATGCAATTTCCTTAAAATTTAATAGTTTACATGAATAGTTACAGTAATTATTTTAAAAAATGTTTTTGTATAATTTTCTATGTAATCAAAATTCTGTGGCTAAACATGTCTCATTTCAATTTAATTTAGGTATCATTGATAACTATCACATTTTGAAATTTAGGGACATAAGTCACTTCAAAGTAAGTTGATTTTAGAAAAATTAATAAATTTAAAGCTGAGTATTTTCAGTAATTTTGTATGGTAACAGACTTGACAATTTGTCTTACAAAGCAACATTAAAATAGCATTTACATATTAAATTATAGGACAAAGTGTAAGACCAATTACTTTTTCATGTACCTTCATTTACCATCACACCTGTCTCCATTTTTAAAAAAATTGTTAAGTTTTGAAAAAAAAAAAAAATATGAAATGTAAGTGAATGGCGAAGGTGAAAATGGCCCGAGAAATTCAAAAGCAACCTGCCTATAATTTTAACATTATGGAATGGATGTTATCAAGTGAATGAACAGTCAGTCCCTTTAATGTTTAGTTCACCAGCAAGCTTGATTTTCATTTAATCAACTGCGAAGACATTAAAAAGTTCAGTGCACTATACCCAAATTTCTTAAAAACACACTGGATTAATTGGTAATGCGTCAGTGCAAAATGTAAAACACAGAGCTGCAAACCTATAGTTCTGTAAATATAGTAGAAGATCTTTGTAATGCATTTGTGTACATAATGCACAACTTTTCAGATAGCAATAATTTTGATACATTAGTAAAACTTTTCCTTTTAATTCAAGAGCTTTTTAATGGAAAAATTGCTGTTATTACAATACGCAAGTTTAAAAACGAGCAATATAATAAATGATTTTACCCTGATGAATTTTGACTATTTTTATAAAGTAAATTTAACAATGTATAGAATGATCTAGATTATGGATGCACAACCTGTGGCCCACGATGGGTTAACGTGTGGCCCGCGAATTTCTTTAATTTACAACTGGAAAAAAATGCATTTTTTGTGCATAGGTTGCAGAAAAAAAAAAATCTTATTTTGTTGGTCGGACGTGAAAAATCGCACATTTCATTGATCCGGCATGAAAAAAGTGTCTGTTTTGTTGATGATGCACTTCTTTCTTCAATTAAAAGCAGAAAAAGAGCAAATTTCTTCGATCGGACATGGAAAAATCTCAAGTTTTCCCGGGGTTCCAAAAAATCGCAAATTTCGTTCATCGAGGACGGGAATATCACGAATTCTGTCTATCTTACGTGGAAAAAATGCAAATTTTGTTGATCATGCTGAAAAAAACCCACGAATTTCGTCTATCGGGTGCAGAAAATTCACAAAATTTATCGATTATGCAAAGAAAAATCTTGAATTTCGTCGATCGGCTTTATAAAAATCCCAAATTTTGTCCAATGAGGTTCGTAAAAATTGCAAATTCGTTGATCAGCTTTATAAAAATCATAAATTTTGTAGATAAGGTTCGTAAAAGTCATGAATTTCATCGATCTGGCACGGAAGATTTGCAAATTTTAATGATCATGTGAGGAAAAATTGTGAATTTTGTAGATCAACTTTGTAAAAAACGCAAATTATGTCGATAGGCTCAAAAAATCGCAAATTTCGTTGATCGGCTTGGAAAAATCACAAATTTCGTCGATCAGCTTCGAAAAAATTGCAAGTTTTGTTGATCAACTTCCTAAAAATTGCAATTTTTTAAATCAAATACGAAAAAATCAATAATTTTGACGATCAGGTGCAGAAAAATCAAAAATTTCTTCAGTAAACCGCAGAAATATCGCACATTTTATGTGTTATAAAAGTCTTTTACTCTATTACACTTGAGAAAGGTTGCAATAGTATAAGATGTAATCGTAAAAAAGACCGAGAGTATATCCAATAGTGAATATACTTTATATAGTGCTTTTTGAAAACAAAAGATATGCAGCGTTCCTTAAAAAATAACTCCAGAAAGTATACGGCACAGTATACCCACCACTACATCTCTGGTTGCAACCAACCAACTTAAATGAAGAGATAATGAGAATAACAGACCAAGTGAATTAATCAAAAGGTTTAATAGCTGAAAAAAAATTCCTAGGCTTAATTTTTTTTTTTTTTAACTTTTTATTACAACATTTTAAAAATATTTAAGAATTTAATAGTTACAGAATTTTCATTACAATATAAAGTAAAATGGTACTACTCTGTTATCCCATCGACTAAAATACTATCGCCAAAATTATAAGATTAAATGCCAATAATGGATGATCATGAATGTCAATTCAATGACATCAAATACGATACATGTGTTTAAAACATCATTAAGTGATTTTTATTTCGACTTTTTATTTGCATTTTTATAAATATTCTACTAATTATTTGTTTTTTTATTATTTAAAATAAAAATTACGTCAATATGTATAATTTGGCGAAATCAGTCGACAGGATAACAGAGTAGTACTAGAAAAAACATACAATAAGAAAAAGAAATAATTAAAGATTATATCAACAGAAATGAATGTTTACAAACAGAAAATTAAAGTTCCTTTCAAAATTGGTTATTTTAAAATTGCTACTATTAAATAATAAATAAAATAAATTGACATGTATCTAAACACTTACTTCATCAAAAAATTTATCAAATTTCTCTTTGGCATTAGTTAACCTTGTTTCATAGCATACAGCTTTATCATAGAGCTCTTCTTTTTCCCTTAAGAGCATGCTAAGCCTGGCTTTTTCAATTAAGAGCTGTTCTGTCTCCTATATAGGTGAAATTGCATGAGTGAAATAGGTGCATAGGTGAAATTTTAATATTTTGAAATCATTTCAGATGAATTAATCATTATATTTTCAATTAAAAAAAAAAAAAAAAAAAAAAAAAACTTATATAAAAACTTTTTAAAAGATAAACTTGAAATAGTACATAACACTAGTACTGAATTTAGACATTGCTTCTGCATAAGGCAATTTAAGGGGACTCTTCACTCACTTAAAATACTTGCTCCATAAAGTTAAACCTGTAGGCAGTTTTTTTTTTTTCGAATTTCTTTTTTGTATTTGAATATTTTAAAATTATAATTGAACCTCCTTAACATAAACACATTTAATGCAAATTACTTTTAACATGAGCTGTTTCCAGTTGTCCTGCCAAATTATATAGGTATTTATGCATTTTTTAGTCCTTTTAACACAAACACTCTGAATGCAAAATATTGTTTATCCCAAACTGAAAAGAACTGACCATTGAAATATTTTGAACTCGTAACAAGTACATACCAAGGGTGCAGAAAATGTTTTTACTCCCAACATTTCCCCCAACCCACATGAAAATTCCTCCAAAGTTTTACAATATGTTATCGGCTTACAAAAATTCTGTATAACTTTAAAAATAGAATTTTTTTTTCTTTTTCCAAAATTTCTCAACTTATGCAAGTGTTTATAAGTCATGAAGGTCGGCATATTCATTTTTTTTTTTTAAATTTGTAGTGAATTTTTTTTTCAGAGAATTATGTATTTCCTTGATAAAATCAAAATCAATTACATATTTTTCTGTATAATTTCCCCAGATGGTTAAAATTTGCTCCCAATCCCAGATTGCCGGATCAAACATATTCTGCACCCATGGCCCAAATGAAGTTTTCCAAACTTTTCAATGAAATTGAACTGAATTCTATTTTTTTCAAACTCCAGATTTTTCAAAGAACATCAGTCTTGAAAGGGAAATATCTTCAGCTTTAATAGCTGCATTAGCAACTGCAAAATTGTCAGGTGATTATTTCTTCTATCCACTCAAAAGATAAAATTCTATTGTAAGAATAGCATTGACAAGTAAAAAAGTACATAATGCTAACTATTATTATTATTATTTTTTTTTTTTTTTTTTTTTCACACAGCTATTTATGTACACTAAATAAACTAAGCGATAAGTGTGGTGGTAGTGACTTAAATTCTAATTTTTAAAAAAAATCAAGTTGAAGTCTGAAACTTAGATGGATTTTTTCAGATGTAACATAAATACTCATTTCTCAGTGATAGTTCTTTAACAGATAAATATCCTACATGCAAGTCTATATTCTTGACAGACTGATCCAAAGAAACAGAATCAACACCAGAAACACAATAAATTTTGAAAATACATATGTACATTTATTCTTTTTACAAGGAATATACAATTCAAGACTTATCCAGAATTCTCAGGACTGCGGCTTTCCAGATTTCGAGTTCTCCCAAAATTTGGGGGGGTTTTCACAATTTTTTGACGAAATTTGCATTTTTTTTTTAATGATTTATTGATGAAATTCGCATTTTTCTCAGTCATTTACAAAAATAGTGTTTTTTTCCGTCTTACTTTCTTTGTGATCTTCTGACAAAAATTGCTATTTTTTTTCTGGCAACCATCTATCAAAATTTGGATATTTTTTACATCTGAATTTTCAGACTGAAAACCAATTTTTAAAATTTTTGGAACCAAATGCCTTATATTTTCCAATTATTCAAAACAAATCGTTTTAACTTAACAAATCATTAAATAAAGTAATTTTAAATGAAAATTAGAGAAGAAAATGATTTTTTTAATTTTTTTCAGTAGAGGAGGGGGAGGTTGTTTTTCCTGATGCTGTAGCAAACTATTTTAGTGATTGCACATTGAAACATAATAAACTAGAAAAAAAAAAAATTGTAAAATTTTTGAAAAATTTCAGAAATTTTACAATTTTAATAAAAATTAACAGATTAAAAAAAAAAAATTAGAAATTTTTTTTTTTTTTTTGGGGGGGGGGGGGAGGGGGGGTTGGATTTTTCCAGATTTTGGAATTCTGGATAACAGGTCTTATATTGTATGAGATTTAAAAGCATGGATAATGCAGACTACTTTTAACATGTACAAACAAATTTTCTCGGTGAATATCCAAATTAACAAGGTTTGACTGTACATTTTTTTTGGCATAGGATACCCGAGGTCAATCTTTAATAAGACTATTTTTTACTTTTGCAATTTCGTTTGCAATTTTTTTTAAAATAAAGATACATTTTCAGTTTTTAAACCGATTTTGAAAGTGAAAGTATCTTTATTTAAAAAATTTGAAATCAAAATAAAATTGATAAAGTAGAAAATAGCAATATTAATAGTCGACCTCAGCTATCCTATGCAAAAAAAATAAATTTTAAATATTCACATTTGAAGGAGAAATTAGAAAAGAGCCCGCTCATAGGCTGTTGGCTGTGAACAAGGCTTTTTTAAGGATTCTCTAATTTTCTGTAGATTTGTTGCATTTTAATAAAAAATTAGTAAGTAGCCTAATTTATAATTATTACTTGAATTCACTGAAATTTTCAACTCAATGGGAGAGTTAGCAATGGAGAATTTATTGTTATAATTATTATTATCATTAAGGAAGGAAAAGAAAAGAGCACCACTTTGTTTTTTTATTTTTTAACAAGAATAATATTATAATTATTTCTGTTAACTACTTAGATTGTAATAAAAAATATTTTCCACTAATTCAATAACGCAGAATAACTATGCTAAAAATTATGAATGCATTTGTTTTTGATTGAACGTTCTGAAGGCAAATTATTTTCCCTAATGACCTACTACTAACATTTTGCCCTTCAACTTTGAAGTAGGAGATTATTATCGTCCTTTTTATCAGGTTCATTCTTTCAACAAAATCTGAACATCATAGAAAGAAAAAAAAAAAAAAAAAAAAAAAAAAAAAAAGAAAGAAATTTCTCTTACATTTTGGTATTTATGGATTTTTTTTTGGGGGGGGGGAGGAGGGGGGTGAAATAAGATGAGACCATTATATATTTATTAATTATGAGATGGGGCTAAAAAATAGGGGGGGGGAATTCTAAGCGAAAAATATTTTTTTTATTAAATTTTTTTCCATGGTGAAATTGTAAAAAATGTGGCTTTCACAACTTTCTATTTTCTGGCTTGCCAGATAATGGGCCCGATACTGTATAATAATAAGGAAAAACATATATAATTTAAAACTTTCTTAATAATTAAAACATTAAATATAGATAGACAAAATTGATGGGAAATTTCTACATAACTAACTGAATTATTTACCATATATCTCTGAGTATAAGCAGAGTATGCAACTTTTCAGTGACAAATCATTCAAAATCAGAAATTGTATAGCATATGCAAGCTGATGTTAAACAAACATAATAAAATATTTAATAAACAAAAACTTTACATTTTTTTTTTTTTTTTTTAAGCATAGCTAATTAAAAAAAAAGCACTCTCTGAAATTATTGACATCTCCTTCTTTGGTAGGTCTGCAGTTGCTTTACTTCTACTCTTAAACACTCAGTCATCTTTACACTTTTCTAAATTAATCATTTTCAAGATTAAATTTTAAGACAGGCTCCATTCAAAATGGATTGATTGTATACCACCTAGCAGGGCTCGAAAAATAGCGCTCCCGGGAAACCTAGAAGTCTTTTCCGGGAATGCATATTTTTTCCCCCAGGTTCCCGGCCGGGAACCTAACTTCTCGTCGTAAACGCATTATAATGCATAAATTAAGCAAAAAATCAGAGATGGGACGCAAAAAAATAGACCTTAAGCGGTCCGTGGGATGCGTAATTTCGTCGAAATATTACGGGAGCCCGAATTTCAACAAAAGATAGCAGGAGAAACAAAAGTTTCATTAAAAAATCTCAAAAAAAGGCAAATTTCGTCAACAAATCTTGAAAAACAAAGGCATATTTCGTCTAAAAATATCTAAAAGACAACAGATTTCATCTTAAGATTGTGAAAAACGCATAAATTTGCCAAAAGATCGCTAAACAACGCAAATTTCATTAATAAAGTGCAAAAAAACGGCAAATTTCGTAAAGATTTTCTTTTGAAAAATGACAGCCTTCGTTAAAACATTGCGATAAAACGGCAAGAAACCTCAAAACATCGCGATAAAACGGCAGATTTCATCAAAAATCACGAAAAAGGTAGAATTCGTCAAAAAATCACAAAAAAAAAGACAGATTTCGTCAAAAAATTGCAAGAAAACAGCAAATTTCGTTAAGAAATTGCGGAAAACCAGCAAATTTTGTTAAAAAAATCATGGAAAACAACAAATTTCGTAAAAAAAATCGCAAAAAAGGCAAATTTTTTCCAAAAAATAGAGAAAAAACAACAGATTTCATCAAAAAATCGCGAAAATGCCCCCAAAATTCATCAAAAGATCATGCGAAGCAATGCAAATTTCATTAAAAAATCGCAAAAACGGCAAATCTCATTTTAAGAAAATTGAAAAACGACATCATTCGTTAAAATATCACAATAAAACGGCAGATTTTGTTAAAACATCATGATAAAATGGCAGATTTCGTCAAAAAAATCGCAAGAAGACGGCAAATTTCGTAAAAAAATAGCAATGAAATAGCAAATTTCATTAAAATACTAGCACATAATTTTTTCCGGGAACTTACCTATGTTTTTCATGTAGTTTCCCGGCTGGGAACCTTAAATTTTTTAGAATTTTCAAGCCCTGCTAGGAATGTAACAATAACAAATGATGGTAATTTTTAAAATGTCAACAGCATTGCTATCTCTAAATAAGAGAAGAAAACTTGGATTACCACAAGAAATGATCACCTAATATTTCAAAACATGATGCACCAGTAATACAAATAAAATTGAACAGAGGATGATGGTATTTTCATAGAGGGTACCAATGATCAATTAGATACTGATGATATTCACCCTGATGTGCCAATGAGAGAAAACAATCTAAAAAATTTTATGGGTTTTAGAAAATTCTGATAATGATTTGGATAGTAAAAAATGATTGGTGACTAGTTTCATTATAAAAGAATGCAATATTAAAGTACATTTAGAAATTTATAGGTATTTTTATTTATTTGCTGTTCTTTTTATTTTAAAATATCAACTTTATAACTTGTTTAAAAGTCAACGTTTCCCCCCTCCACTTTCGAGACAAAAAGAAGTCTAAAACTTCTCGGCTTATACATGGAAACATATGGTAGCGTAAATTATTTCCAAACAAAATATTATTATGTAATAAATATTGTAGACAAAGTTTATTTTTCTAAACATATATGTTAAATAGGAAGTTATTTTTAAAAAATTCAATGTAAGCCAAAAAAGCTTGTTTTAAACAAAAAACAATTTATTTGAAAATTTCTCATTTTTTTTTCTCTTTCACAAACTTATCTTAGATAGAATAACACATAATTAAAAAAGGATAAAGTTGTTTTTTCAATAATGAAAATAACAAAATAGTTTAGCAAAATATCATACAAGCCTTAGTTGGGCTTCTAATGTCTCAAATTCTGGTTTTAATTTTCTTATTTCTTTCTTATCCTTTTCTCTGAATACACCATTCTAAAAAATAAACATTTCCATGAAATAATCTTAAGAACATTGAACATAGAATAAAAGAAATAGAAATAAAAAAAATATTTAAAAAAATCTGAAATATTAATATTTGTTTTATATTTGTCAAACTGTGCATTAAAAACTTGCATCAAGCTAAAACAAATGATTTGATGAAAAATTAAAAATGAATTTTAGAGCCTTAAACATATTTCATGATATAAGAAAGCAAAGTAATATTCAAGGATTATACATTTAGATAAGCAAAAGAGAATGAGTAATGAAAACTCACCAAAATCCAATGAAAATATTTAAGGATTATATAAACATTTGCAAAAAATGCATTTACAGCACAAAAATCTGAAATAGTAAATAAATTATTAACTTTCAATTTATTGTTCTTCATAATAAATTGTTCAACAAAATAAGATAAAATTTCTTTTTCTCAAAAGGTTTAATTTTAAAGATTTCTAGACACATGGAGTATTTTTAGGCTGCTATTTACTTTTTTTTATTTATTTATTTTTCAAATGACTTGACTGCCCAAGCCAGATGGTATAAATTCAGATTGATGTAAGTTGAGGTATAACTCACTGTGTGTTATTTAAAAGCTCAGTGGTAAAGTTTTGTAGCCGCGACAAGCTTTTAAAATTTCATAATCTGTCTGCAAATCCAGGTTCTAATTTTAATGAATACATTAAACTGGGAATTTATCCTTTTATTTAAAACATGGTAAGTAGGATACATTCTCATTAATTTTGCTAAAACATTTCTCATTACCTAACTTCTTGCAGGATTTCTATAATGGGAAGAATAAGCAGAACTATACACAGATATAATAATGATGCTTTTAAAAACTTTCAGAAGCTTTAGAGGGAAATTATTTGTTTGTTCCTGGAGTTAGGGAATGCTCTGCTTTCCAGAATGTTTTCCAAATTTTTAGCCCAGGGTAATTTAAAATTACCATAATTTAAGGAAGAAACGCTGCATCATCGAATATTGACTTTGTTTTGAAAAAAATCAGCAAAATCGCTGCAATCAAAAGGAATTATTCTGCCCTCGTAAGGAGATGCAGATACAGTATGGAACCATTTATCTGGAACACCAAATATCCAGAATGACATTTCTAACAGACTGATATTAGAATCTTTGTAGAAAAAAATGTCATGCACTGCCTATTTGACACATACATTGCTGGAAACAATTGTATACTTTGATAACAGCATCTGGTATTTGAAATGGAAACTTATAGATTTTTTCATTTTTATGCAGAGAAAACAAAAGAATTTTTTTCCCAAAGAATTTCCATAAATTACCTTCCTTCAAGCTAACATTTCATCTTACTTGCATCTGATTCTTAGTTCAAGTAATCTAATAATTAATTTAAAATTAGAAGTAATATACAACCACATTTATTCCATAAAACTTATCACATGGATGCTGCTATAATGCCCAACCAGTTAACCAGTTATCAGGAATATATCTGACCCCAACCATTACGGATAAATGGTTCTGTACTGTATACCCAAAATATCGCATAAATAAGGCAAAAAACTGAATTATTAGACTATTTAAATTATTAAAATAACTAATTGTCAAAAAATATGTAATAATAAAATATTTATATTACAGAATCGATTTTCTGGAACAAAATTTTCATGTTTATGCAATCTTTTCTCAAAATCGGCACAGGGCTTGAAAATTCAAAAAATTTTAAGGTTTCCACCTGGGAACCTTAAAATTTTTTGAATTAGAAAAAACATAAGAAGTATAGGAACCTACATAAGAAGTAGAGGTCTGCACGGGCCAGAATTTCCTGGCCTGGGCCCAGCCCAGCCCAGCCCGCAGGAAAAATTTTTCGGCCAGGCCCGTTGTAAAACTTAAAAGTTCGGCCCGAGCCCGGCCTGTTTTGGCCCATTACAGTTTCTACGATTTCTAAAAAATTCAGATTTTTATCATATAATTTAGATTTTTTTTAAGAGTACTGCATGCATATCTATGGAATGATTTTACAGCATATTTTACAGGAAATACACATTAGTAACATTAATGATTACTAAGATTCTTAGGCTTTCAGGGATGCCGCGGACGCGCTATAGCGCGTAAAATACGCAAAAAAAAAAAAACCCGCCGACGGGACGCAAAAAAAAAAAAATGAAGCTTATGCGTCCCGCGGGACGCGTAATTTTCATCAGAAAATTGCAAAAAAGGTAAATTTCATTAAAAAATCGCAAAATAACGTATAATTACCAATAAATTTCGTCCAAAAATTTGCGAAAAAAATGGCTAATTTTGTTACGAAATCCCGAAAAAAAGGCAGATTTCCTCAAAAAATCGGGAAAAAAAACAAAAATTTCGTCCAAAAATCATGATAAAACGGCAAAATTTATCAAAAGATTCGCGAAAATGGTAATTTTCAACAAAAATTGTGAGAAAATTATAACTTTCGTCAAAAGTTTGCGAAAAACCAGCACATTTCGTGAAAAGATCGCGAAAAAACGGCACATTTCGTCAAAGAATCGCAAAAAAAAAAAAAAAAACGACACATTTCGTCAAAGAATCGCGAAATAACGAATAATTTCTGGTAAATTTTGTCAAAAGATTCGCGAAAAATGGCTGATTTTGTTACAAAATCCCGAAGAAAAAGCAATTTCCTCAAAAAATCGCGAAAAAACGGCAAATTTTGTTCAAAAATCGTGATAAAACGGCACATTTTCTCAAAAGATTCGCGAAAAACGGCAAATTTCATCAAAAAATCGTGATAAAACGGTAAATTTCGTCAAAAGATCGCGAAAAAACGGCACATTTTGTCGAAAAAATGACAAATTTCGTCAAAAAATCGCTTTAAAACTCAATTTTCGTCAAAATGGCATGAAAAAAAGTTAATGCCTGGATAGAATTTTTCTGTTCAAAAAACTAACTTTCCTGCTTCTAAACTATTATTATTATTATTATTTTGCTGCTCCAAAAACAGATTTTTTTGCTTCACAATCTGTTTTAGATTGTTTCAAATCTGAGTGAATGCAACTTCTGAAAAACCCATTCATTAAACAAAAAATACCCCTTTACTCAACAAAAGTATTCTTTTTTCAGGAAAAGTGTTTTTTTCAATAAATCAGTTTTGCCCCTTTTTTTAAAGAAATGCAAACAATAGTGATACTTGTTATCTTCTACACTCAAATAAGCAATATTTTATAATTTAATTTGTGTCATTTATTTTTAAAAAAGTAAGGTAAATTTCTCTTAATAGTTTTAAAAAAATTAATATTGGCTTTAATTATTTATATATTATTATTAAAACAATTATCGCATTTAATTTTTCTTTTGCAAATGAACAAGTTCAATTTTTGTGTCTAAAAATATGATTTATTATTAGTGGGGACCCGCTTTTGTAAAAAAGAGACCCAGAATTTTAGAAGTCCTGGGTCCCCGTGACCCAGGATTTTTCAAGTCCAGCGGCATCACTGGGCTTTCAAAATTCAAATAAAGATTCATTAAAAAGTTAATATGGCTTAGAATAAAAGAAAAAAAAAAAAGAAATGTAAAAACATCATAACTTTTGAAGCTGTTTAATAAAATAAGATTTATAAAAATATTTCTATATCATTTTATTAAAGATTTTAAATCCAAATTCATACATTAAATCAAAGAAGCTCCTTTCTGATACATTTCTAAATTCATTTTTTTTTTTTTTTTTTTTTTTTTTTTTTCAGAAATGCATAAGATTAGCAGGTGTCTTTATTCAGAAACTATATAATCGAATGGTGTTATCCATTTTTTGATACAAGCAATTTAAGAACACTGCAAACAAATAAAATATTGTCATAGTTAGCATTTTGAATACAATTTCCGGAAGCGATAACATGGGAAGGGAGAAAAACCTGCAACCATTTGAAAAACTATTGTATCTCAACAAGGTTATACAAGTATTTTATTTACCAAAAATGAAAAACGCTTTTCGATTCCAAATTCCTTCAACAGTCAGGCTTATCACTTTTATATTTTTACAATTAAAAATTAATATAAAAATGTGTCAAACTTTCGCATTATTGAAAAATTAATTTAAAAACCATCAAAAAGTATACATCCAAAGATTAAGCTATCATAATTTCTTTATCACTGTTCATAATTTTACAAATTATGTTGTCTGTCCTACAGATCTTGAGAACAATTAAGTCTTCTTTGTAGAAAGCAAGGTCCGGCAAGTCTATATGTAGTCCGGCAAGTCTGTATGTAGAAAAATGATATTTTGATTTTGGCCCTGCACGAGTGAGTTTAAAAAATATTAAAAAGGATTACACACAAGGTAACTGTCCGATGCCGATCTCTACACTGCACAAGTTACATTTTTATATTGATGCTGTCAAACTAGTATGCTCGTTACGCACATTTATATTTATTCTCGTTAAAACCATTTTCTTTGAAAATAGGTTTATATATTTTGTCGTTTATGTTAAAATCTTCAAAACAGATCGGTATGCCCAAAAATTTTTATATCGGCCTGGCCCGACCCGTAAGGCCCGTTCAGTTTTTTTGCGACCCATTTATTTTGTTTGTTGGCCTGGCCCGTGGAAAAAACATTCTAATTCTGCTGGCCCGTTAGCAAATTCGAAACAATTCCGCCGGGTACGGGCCCGTGCAGACCTCTAATAAGAAGTATTGGTTCCCAGTAGGGATGGGACGAATATTCTGTTGGCCGAATATTGAAGGCTTGTTGACAGAATACCTATAGCCGAATATTTAGAGATATCTCGCCGAATATTGCTGAAATCTCACCGAATAGTGAAAGATATCTTGCCAAATAAATTTACGATTTGAAGAATTTCATTTCTTGCAATTTTTTTTCCTCTAATCCAAATTTGTTACTTCATTTATGAAGTCTTCTCATTCTTACTTGCAAAACATAGTTATTCAGATACTAAAAAATATACAGCCTTTCTGTATTTCCTATAAAGGTTGGTGATATTTTAGAAAATGCTGCCTAAGTTGGAGATTTAATTGTAGAGGAAATGACTTCAATAGAGAATGATATGTAAAAAAGGCTCTTATGAAATTCATAACTTATTTTCTATGAAGTGAAAAATGAAAAAATTCATTCACTAGGTGTATTAACGAAGATTCATTTTCAAAATTAAATATCTAATATTACTATTCCAAATACAACGATACATCTGAAAGCAGAACTGGTGTCAAACTAGATACACATTAGATGACACAACTTGCTTTACGAAGATGCTTTTATAAATAATTAAACATAAATTCTAATTGCTGAACAAAATAATTTTTTTATTCTATAGTTTTCACTTTTAAATAATTATTTGCATAATTACTGGCTTAAATGTGTAACATTATTATGTAAATATTTTTAATTTACATCTTCCTCCATTCACGTTGTTATCAATTTCTGTTTATCCTTTTAATGCTTGTTGAATAAGTGGAATATTGTATGTGCCGATTCAAATGTCAAAGGTTTTGTTAACATATGCATTCTACTTTAAGCATAACCTTTTGCTTTAACGTAATTTGTAATTTAAAGATTGACAACTGATTTCCAAACAGTCTCATTCTTCCGAATTTGCTTATTATTAGGAACACAAACACTTAATGATCAAATTTACGTCATTAAAGGTTACTTCAGAAAATATTTCCTTGTGAATTCTGAGAGAGAGAGATTAAGAATATTATTAATTTTGGATGCAAGAAAAGATAAAAGTATCATTAAACAGTAAAAGTGAAATACATTGTTCATATTTTGCTGGAAATATTTTACCATCCTGACTTACTGAAAATCAATTTGATGTACATTAAGATAAAAGAATATAATGCAATTTCAGAATTTTTTTTGTGTTAAAATAAGTGTTTCAAATCTAAGAATACATTTAAAAGCACATTTAAGAGTAATAATTACTAATGAGTGCCTATTTTTTAAATTATATATAATAAAAAAAAATTTTCTTTATTTGGAAAAAAAGTTAGTATTCGGCCGCCGAATATTCGGTATTCGGCCTAAAATTTGGCTGAATATTCGGTATTTGGCCAAATCACTATTCGTCTCATCCCTAGTTCCCAGATAAAAAGAGTATGCTCCCAGCAAAAATTTATGTGAGAGTATTTTGACAAAATCTGTCATTTTATCACTTTTTTTGACGAAATTTGCCATTTTATCACGATTATTCTGAAGAAATTTACTTTTTTTTGGCGATTTCTTGCCAAAATCTGCCGTTTTTCGCAATTTTTTGATGAAATTTGCAATTTTTTCTGTGATTTTTCGACAAAGACTGCCATTTTATCAAAATGTTGTAACGAAATCTGCCAATTACTCACGATGTTTTAATAAAACATCGTTTTTCAATATTTTTTAAACGACATTTGGCATTTTGTAACTATTTTTTGATGAAATTTGCCATTATTTAGTGATTTTTTAATGAAATTTACGTTGCTTCCCACAATCTTTTGACAAAATTTGTTATTTTTAGATTTTTTTTAAAATTTGCCATTTTGTTGCAAATTTTTAGACAAAATTAGTCTTTTTTTTTTTTTTTTTTTTTTTGCGATTTTTTGACGAAATTCAGACTTTTTCCATAATATTTTGACGAAATTACATAACCCACATTGTAAGAGCTTTTTTTGCGTAATTTACATGTTATAACGCGACCACTGCATCGCTGGTGGTCATGGCATTTGTTAGGTTCCTGACCGGGAACCTAAGTGAAAGAATATACGTTCCAGAAATGATTTCTGGGTACCACGGGATCCCTATTTTTTGAGCCCTGCGGCGTTTTATCCCCGTGATCATTTGATGAAAACAGCATTTTTTCTGTGATCTTTTGATGAAATTGGCGTTATTTTTCAATGATTTTTTGATAAAATATTTTTAAGCGATCTTTTATCGAAAACGGCATTTTTTTCGTTTTTCTTTTAACGAAATCAGCATTATATCCACAATCTTCAGACGAAATCAGCGTTTTATCTGCGATATTTAGTAAAATTGCCTTTTTTTTTTTTCACGATCCGCACAGGAAATTTGCATTTCTCCGCGAGTGATTTTAAGTGTGCAAAATTGTACAAGTTGAAAACTATGCAGAACTGATTAGCCAATTTCAAATCTTTGAACGAGAATCACCCCTGGAAGAAACTTTATTTACAGAATATATATACAATTAGAGATGTAAATTTTCAGGAAAAATATAAGTGGTAGAAAAAAACTGGTTTTTTACCGGTTTTTTTCGAAAAAAAAACCCGGAAAAATTGATTTTTCATGGCTGTTTCTCCCAAATAAATTATATTTTCTTAGAGAATATTAAATAATAAAAAATTTTTCCCATTTATTTGTATTAAATGAAAATTATTTTCACTTTATATTACAAAATAAAAAGAAAGTAGCAAAGCCTGCTTTTAAAAGTTTAGTTTTTTTTTTTTTTTTTTTTCCCCACAGCCTAAGAATTTTTAAAACACTATTGTTTGTTGTATCATACCTCTGTTGAAATGATTTTTCAGTTACATGTTTAAGAGCCCACATCAGTGAAATCGAAACTCAATTTTATCTCTTAAAACCATTTGCGTTGCCACCGGAAGGCGTATCCCAAACACGATGATTGACACTTTAAAAGACCAATGATATTTCCTAAGCTTGTAATTGACAAGAAAAATGGTCATTTCTTGACATTCTTTCCCTCCAGGCGAAAAGTAACGGGGTTTAGCTACCCCAACTGGGAAAAAGTCATTAGCTAATGGCTAAGAAGAAAAATCCTCGCACCTTTCAGCCCGAGGGAAGAGAGCATTTGGATATGATCTTCGGGCTCATTTTGATCAAAACAACTGAAGCCGTTTTAAAAACAAGTTCACTCCGACCTTTTTTATTAGATAGTTTGAGGTGAAATTAAACCATTTATACGTAATTTTAAATCCATAAAAATTATTAGTTGTTATTTTTGGATTATATCGTGCTATCCTGTTAAAAACTCCCAGTATACTGCCTGGCGTACATAGTAGAAGTAGATCCGGAATTATTTTCGGGCTACAAAAATTTTCATATTTTTATTTATTTATTTATTATTTTTACATTTTTCTGCTCTGGAAAACAAATTAACAACAAACTTCTAAAAATTTCCTTTTTCCCAGTCCACAGATCCGAGATACGGATAAGACCAAGGGCGGCGCCAGAATTTGGCCGACGAGGGGGGGGGGGGGGGGCAAGTTCATAATATATATTAGAAGTCCCCACGTGCTGGACTGAGACCTAAAAAACTCCGTGGGCAAAAATTTCTTTCCTTAACCAACCCGATTCATAAAAAATAAATTAATGATCCGGTCGGTATAAAAAAAATTCGGCCTGACTATACGTTCTGGCACACCCCCCCCCCCCTCTCAAAAGAAAAACGTCCCTCCCTTAAAAAAGAAAGTTTAACTTTTGGTTTGACTTTGCGCTCTGTTTCTAAAAAACATGAATTTTTACTTCGATATGCTAATAAACTGTATTGCACGAGGAGTTCTGATAAAAAACAATTAACCTGCTTTTTTTTTATTTATTTATTTAGAAGTGCTGTAGAGTTGCAATATTTATTTATTTTTAATGAATCTCTATTAGTTTCTGAATTTTTCAGTTATCGTTAATGCTTTTTTTTAGGAAATGGAGACTTAAAAATAAGAAAAATGCTATACAGTAAAATCTTTAAAAAGAAATCGCTGTGGAACGGAAACAAAAATGCGTTATAGTCAAATTGCTCTTTTAGCAAGTGTTCATGTATTACATTTTTTCTCATGTATTATTATATCCATTTTGAATCAACATATTTTGCGTTTAGGGGTATTCTTCACTCACTTGAAAACACCCGATACGTAATATCAAGTCAATGAACAGGTTGCTATGGCTATTTTTCCTTTTTTCGGTTGCAGATTTTTTTTACATTTCTCCATGAGAACATCGATTTTTCAGAAGATCTCGATTTCACGATTTCAGATGAGAAATCTTGAAATCTCAGTCTGATAGCAAAGGGAACTAAGTCTACCTAGCAAAAGTTAGGGGAGCAGAATTTTCTTCATTTATTTATGCAGAAGTCAGCATGGAAAAATCAAGTTTTCTAACACAATTTCGTAAGGCTAAATTTCCTGCAAGCCGGAAAACAAAAAAATTTTCAGAATTATTATTATTTTTAAATATTTCGATATCCTTTGCCGTAGCATATTATTTATGAAATGTGTCTTATGATAGACATTTATAAAGATATTTCATCTGCATTTAAAAAAAATTGTGAGATATTTTCATTTCTTTCTTTTTTTTCTTTTCTTTGTTTTTATTGTCTGTTATATATATATATATATATATATATATATATATATATGTAACTGAGAGCGATTTTTACAAGGCCTTTTTCGACTTTTTACAGATATTTTAAAGAGACTACAGTCGAGCGAAAAAACCCCAATTGCGATTGGTAGTTTTATAGTAGAAATTTATTAAGATATCTCGTTAGATTTTAGGAATTTTTAAATGACTTTTTTTGCATTGGATAGCTGATATCGATGTGTACAAAGACCGTTCTCTACATTTTCGTTTTGTCTATGGATATTTTAAAAGACCATTTCAGTCAAACGAAACAATCCACTCATAAATGATAATATAACGGTAAAAATTTATAAAGATATCTCGTCAGCATTTTAATATCATTGATTTTTTTTTTTATTGGATAGCTGAAATTTATCTGTACAAAGACCTTTTTTTTTTTTTTTTTTTTTTTTTTTTTGTTTACGAGTATTTTAAAGAGAATACTTCAGTTAAGCGAAAGTCTATGGTAGGAATTTTTAAAGATATCTCTTCTACATTTTGAAATTTTGATATTTATAAATGTAAAATTTATTATTATTATTTTATTTTTTTTTTTTTCCGCTTTGGATACCTTAGATTTTTTTGTACAAAAAGATCGTTTTCCATTTTTCCGATTTTGTTTACAGGTGTTTTATAAAGAGGCTATGTGAATCAAGTGAAATCCTATGGTAAAAATTTTTAAAGATATCTCGTCTATATTTTAATAATTTTAAATAATTTTTTGGCTTTGGGTATCTGAGATCTTTCAGTACAAAGACCGTTTTGTACATTTTCGATTTTGTTTACAGGTTATTTTAAAGAGGCTACTTCAGTCAAGCGAAATCCCTTTGCAGAAATTTATAATGTTTTGCAAAACGTTTTGCCCTTGTTGAGTATAGCAGTTGAGAACAGCCTTAAGGGTGTTCTTAAATCAGAAAGGGCAACTTTGTGACATAAGTTTTAATTTATTTTTGCTCAGAAATGCACGAAACTCGCCGGTGTTATTATTCAGACACTACCTAATTGCACTCAGTTTTTTTTTTTTTTTTCTACAAATGCAATAGATTTTTCATAACAAGCCTTCAAAGTCGACGTTTATGAACACATTTCCCGACGAAAACTGGAAAACCGGTCGAAAAGCAGGAGAAAAACGGGTGATAACGTGATCGAAATAGCTTAGAACTGGATAGTTAATTTAATTATCATAAAATGGAAAACTAAGTTCAATTCGAATTCGAAATCGCTTCCCTAGTCAGGCCTTCCAATTTTATTTCTTTCTGTTAAAAAATGAATTTATAAATATGTCAAAACTTTTTGCGCTTGTTGAGCGGAGCAGTTGAGAAAAACCTATTACAATTGAACGTAAACAAGCTTATTACCATTTATGAATTGTTTGACAGATGTTTTAGTGGAAGTTCCAATACAAAATCACATTTTGTATGACTAAATGTCTCTGTTTCAGAAAAATTATAAATATTGTTCGCGACATTATTTCTCATGAAGTTAAGTCAAAGAAACAGGATCACAGAACGATTATTGGCGCATTTATGAACTACAGTAGACTCCCTCAAATTCACACAGCTTGGGACCAGAGGTTGTGCGGATTTTAGAATTTTGCAGATTTCTGGTCATTGCTTCATTTACATTTTTTAAACAGTCATTTGAGTGCAATTAATAGTGCAATTGGAACTATTATTAATGCTACAATATAACAAAATATTAAAATAAGTAATAAATCAAAATAAAAATTTAGATAATTTTTAAAATGATTAAATTACTAATAGCAAAGGTCAAGTTAATAGTGTATGATTAAATATTCATTATAAAGATTAAATATATTTTTCCAGAATTATTCAACAAAACTTGCTTCATAAAAGTACATTACTAATTCACATCAAAATCATAAAAATAAGGATTTTTTTTTCAAGTTTAGCCAGGCTTAATAACAAAAAAATCTTGATTAATGCATAAATATATTTGGTAAGAAGAATGTGATTTCCAATAATACCAGAAATATTTTGAATTTCTTCCAAGAAAAATTATTATTCCTTCATGAAAAAAACACGAAGAGTATTATTAAGAAAATTACAAATTAAAAAATATAATGGAATTGATACAAAACTAAAAAAATCAAATTTTGTCCCAATATCCAAACTGGAAGTTTCATTGTTTACATCCATAAAATATGTGCGGATTTTAGAGAGTTGCGGATTTCTGGTTTGTGGATTTGAGGGAGTCTACTGTATTCGTATTTGCCTCAACTAGTCTGTTCACAAGTGCCCCACATAGCCATTAGAGCTAAATTGACAAATCATTGACATTTCTCAATTTTAGAAGAAATTTTTTTTATCGGAAATATTTTAGTTTTCATAGCATACGTTAAAACAGCAAAATTTAAATAAATGAATGAATAAATAAAGTTATTCACTTAGCAATTTGTTACTGAGATTTTATTTTTGAGATCGATAAACAGACTGTAATTGACTACTAAAGAAAAATAAAATGTTAAAGAGCTTCAAGAAAGTTTTACCATATGTCTGCTGGGGCTGTCATTGTTAGTAATTAAAAAATAAATAAATAAATAAATAAAAATAATAATAATAGTAATAATTGTAAAAAAATTGCTTCATTTTATCACCTTAATTCCAAATTAGTACCTAATAAGAAAGAGAAAGAAAAAACTTTTAATCGCGGTTTCTATGCCTGTTTATTGAATTAAATGAAATATGATAATGACTTTATTTATATATGATTTTGCTCTAATAACTAACAGAATAAAATGTAAATATATTTATAAATAACCATTTAAATAAGTAATCACAATTTGAACTTTCAATATTTTTATTAATTACATTAGTAGTTACATGGTACAAAGAAAAACAAATATCTTGTTTATGAACACTTTCAATGATATATACAATATGTTAAGCTAAACAAAGATAATACAAATTTTATTTACACAATTTGCGTCCACAAAGGCATATTTGCTACATTTTGGAAATCAGATTAGCGTATTTAATAATAATTCTGGTAATTTCTATGAATTTACACTTTCTAAACATAAAAAATTTCTAAAAATTTACACTTTCTAAATATTAACAAATCTAAAGCATTATTAGACTTACGAACAGCACTTGAAATATCATTATCAAAATGTAAATATTTTAAAACATTTTAGTTTTCTTTAAAATTCTGAGAGTTTCAGTTTTCAATAGCTCTACTAAGTGTCCCCCCCCCCCATTCAAATATTACTTCAAATTTATTTTCTATTATGTAAACAAACACGAAATTACAAATTTTGCTATGTGCAAAGCATTTTTCGTATTTTGTCTCCATCTGAAATCTCCTTCGAAAACAGAGTAATAAATAAAAAGAATAAATTAAAAATCATTTTTATGTAGAATGCATTACTTATAGTACAAAATAAAATAATATATATATATAGGGTAGATGTGCCATTTCAGTAACTTTATTTATTTATTTATTTTAGGTAATACAAGTTGTTAAAGATATATTATTTTCTGTCTTAAATATTTCATGATTCATTTCTGACAAAACTGCTCTGTACACACCAAAATACTTGTAATATTAAATTTATAGAAGTAAATAGAAAGAGAAATGAAACTAAAGTAGTCTAAGAAATGAAACTGGTAAATCAGCAGATCAGTGGCCTCAAACCTCAGTTTTGTTGTTATATTTTGAAATATTTTTATTTAGTATTCAAAGCAATGTACTAGAAGTTTCATCTGTAACACATTTGCAATACACTAATTACAACAAATAATATATCAATCTGGGCACTTTATATAATAAACGTAATGGAAAATATACAATTTCGTGCATTACGCTACAAGAAATTTTATTATTATTTTTTTTAAACTAATGCCTCCCCCTTGCCCCATTATCTAAATAATTTGATATTTGTAATTCTCTGACACTTAATATTTTAAAAAATTGCCCATCCAAAGTTAAATACATTGATTTTGTGATAATGAAAGCAATTAATTTCACTAATGAACTGCAAAATATTTCCTTAATTATTGATAACTTAATGGTTAAATTTATTAGGAAATAGTTATTTGCTAAAAATATCTCTTCTACATTTTAATATTTTTAAATGATTTTTTTGTCATTGGATGGCTGAGATCTTTCGGTGTAAAGACCGTTTTGTACTTTACGACTTTGTTTAGGGGAGTTTTAGAAAAGCTACTTCAGTCAAGTGAATTCCAATGGTAGAAATTTATAAAAATATCTCGACTACATTTTAATATTTTTAAATGATTCTGTTGTCATGGAATAGCTAAGATCTTTCGGTACAAAGACCGTTTTGTACTTTTTAGACTTTTATTAGGGGCATTTTAAAAAAGCTACTTCTGTCAAGTGAAATCCAGTGGTAGAAATAAAAATATCTCTTCTACATTTTAATATTTTTAAATTATTTTTTGGCATTCAATATCTCAGATCTTTCGGTACAAAGACCATTTTGTACTTTTTCGTCTTTGTTTAGGGGAATTTTAAAAAAGCTATTTCAGTCAACTGAAATTCAATTGCATAAATTTATAAAAATATCTCTTCTACATTTTAATATTTTAAAATGATTTTTTGGCATTGGATAGCTGAAATTTTTCGATTCAAAGACCGTTTTGTACTTTTTAGACTTTTATTAGGGGAATTTTAAAAAAGCTACTTCTGTCAAGTGAAATCCAATGGTAGAAATTTATAAAAATATCTCTTCTGCATTTTAATATTTTTAAATTATTTTTTGTCATGGGATAGCTGAGTTCTTTCGGTACAAAGACCGTTTTGTACTTTTTAGACTTTTATTAGGGGAATTTAAAAAAAAAGCTACTTCTGTCAAGTGAAATCCAATGTTAGAAATTTATAAAAATATCTCTTCTACATTTTAATATTTTTAAATGATTTTTTCTCATTTGATAGTTGAGATCTTTCGGTACGAAGACCGTTTTGTACTTTTACGACTTTGTTTAGGGGAATTTTAAAAAAGCTACTTCAGTCAAGAGAATTCCATTGGTAGAAAATTATAAAAATATCTCTTGTACATTTTAATATTTTTAAATGATTTTTTTGTCACTGGATAGCTGAGATCTTTCGGTACAAAGACCGTTTTGTACCTTTTTTTTTATTTTGTTTACAGGTGTTTTAAGGAAGCTACATCAGCCAAGTGAATTCCAATGGTAGAAATTTATAAAAATATCTCGTCTACATTTTAATATTTTTAAATGATTCTTTTGTCATGGGATAGCTAAGATTTTTCGGTACAAAGACCGTTTTGTACTTTTTAGACTTTTATTAGGGGAATTTTAAAAAAGCTACTTCAGTCAAGTGAAATCCAATGGTAGAAATTTATAAAAATATCTCTTCTACATTTTAATATTTTTAAATGATTTTTTCTCATTTGATAGTTGAGATCTTTCGGTACGAAGACCGTTTTTACTTTTTTGATTTTGTTTACAGGTGTTTTAAAGAGGCTACTTCAGTCAAGTGAATTCCAATGGTAAAAATTTATTAAAATATCACTTGTACATTTTAATATTTTTAAATGATTTTTTTGTCATTTGATAGCTGAGATCTTTCTGTACAAAGACCGTTTTGTACTTTTTCGACTTTGTTTAGGAGAATTTTATAAAGCTACTTCAGTCAAGTGAAATCCAATGGTAGAAATTTATAAAAATATCTCTTCTACATTTTAATATTTTTAAATTATTTTTTGTCATTGGATAGCTAAGATCTTTCGGTACAAAGACCGTTTTGTAGTTTTACGACTTTGTTTAGGGGAATTTTAAAAAAGCTACTTTAGTCAAGTGAATTCCAATGTTGGAAATTTATAAAAATATCTCGTCTACATTTTAATATTTTTAAATATATTCTGTTGTCATGGGATAGCTAAAATCTTTCAGTACAAAGACCGTTTTGTACTTTTTCGACTTTGTTTACAGGTGTTTTAAAGAGGCTACTTCAGTCAAGTGAAATCCATTGGTAGAAATTTATAAAAATATCTCTTGTACATTTTAATATTTTTAAATGATTTTTTTGTCATTGGATAGCTGAGATCTTTCGGTGTGAAGACCGTTTTGTACTTTTTTGGTGTTGTTTACAGGTGTTTAAAGAGGCTACTTCAGTCAAGCGAAATCCTATAGTAGAAATTTATAAATGTATCTTTTCTACATTTAAATCTTTTTAAATGATTTTTTGGCATTGGATATCTGAGATCTTTCGGTACAAAGACCGTTTTATATTTTTTCGATTTTGTTATGGGGGTTTTAAAGGGGCTTACTTCAATCAAGCGAAATCCTATGAAATTTTGAAGTTCATATAAATATATATTTTTCTCTTCTACATTTAAATATTTTTAAATGATTTTTTTTAGCACTGAATGTTAGAAATTTATAAAGATATCTCGTCTACAAGTAAATATAAACTGATGATTACCTCAATCAAGCAAAATCCCATGGTAGAAATTTATAAAGAGATCTTTAAGATCATTTAAAAGTCATTTCTAAAGATCATTTTAATAGTAATTTTTGTTTCATTATATAACTGATATCTTTCTTTACAAAGAACGTTTTATATCTTTTCGACTTTGTTACGGGTATTTTATAATTACTTACTTCAATAGAGCTAAATCACATTTTAGAAATTTTTAAAGATTTCTCGTTTGTATTTTAATTGTCTTTAAACTTTTTTTTGGGGGGGAGGGGGGGACATTAGATATCGGAGATTTCTCTGTACAAAGACCTTTTTACATTTTTTAGATTTTTTACGGGTATTTTAAAGTGGCTTACTTGAATAGACAGAAATCCCATTTTAGAAATTTATAAAGATATCTCGTCAACATTTTAATTTTTTAAATGATTTTTTTAGCATTGAATTTCTGAGATATTTCTGTACAAATACCTCTTTATATTTTTTTCGATTTTTTTTTACGGGTATTTTAAAGGTGTTTACTTCGATGAAGCGAAATCTTATGACAGAAATTTATAGAAATATCTCGTCTATATTTTAATAATCTTTTTTATATTGAACAGCTGAGATCTTTCTGTACAAAGACCGTATTACAATTTTTTATTTCGATACAGGTATTTTAAAGTGACTTACTTCAGTCAAACGAAATCCCATTGTAGAAATTTATAAAGATATCTTGCCTACATTAAAAAAAAATTTTTTTTTTCTCTTACATTGAATAGCTTTTACGATTTCATTTATTTTAAAGAGGCTACTGCAGTTAAACGAAACAATGCCTTCGCTTTAAAGCTAATGCTATGAAAGAAATTTATAAAAGTTTATCGTCTGTGTTTTAATAGTTTTAAGTATTTTTTTTTTCTTACATTGCCTAGTTGATATCAATTTGCACAAAGGCCATTTTCTATTTTTCAATTTATTTTACGGGTATTAAAAAAAAAAAAAAAAAAAAAAAAAAAAACTTTAATTAAGCGAAACAATTTACTAGCTTATAATAATTGTTTCGACGATAATCCAACGGTCGAAATTTATAAATAAATCTCGTCTGCATTTTAATATTTTTTCCCCTAATAGCTCAGAGCGATCTCTTCAAAGGCCTTTTTCTACTTTTTTAATTTTCTTTACAGGACAGTTTCATTTTCGGAACTGTTTTCAAAAGTGATATTATCCTCATATTTAAAATCTACAATCAGTATCGAAAAAAGTAAAAAGCGGCCTCTATACTAACCATCGTCAGCTATACTATGCAGAAAAAAAATAATTAAAAATTGGAATGAAAATATGGCATCTTTATAAAAATCTTCCGTAGGTTTAGTATAATTGAGTTTGTCTTTTCGCGTGACTGAAAAAACCGTTATTCTAAAATTTAGATCAGTTAGACTATGACAGGCTTTGGAATATATACGTATTATTTAGTTAAAATAGTATAAGAACTTTAAAAATCATTCGTTTATCTTTCTGAAAGGGAAAAAGAAAGGAAAGACAATTTATATACAATAAAGCATAAATATATCATTTACGGATGTGAATTTTACCGCAACAGAATATATTTGCTAAAGTATTGTAAATTAGTCATAGTTTTCGATAGAAGTATCAAAATAAATATATTTCTATCTTTTAAATTAGTGTTATCCAATTTAATCATGAATTGCATAATAATTACTTTATATTTTAGAGTGGGTATACTGCAAACTTTTATTGATTAAAATAGAAATATTTATGAAAAGGAACATTTAAACTAATTCATTAAGAATTGTCTAAAAGAATGATAAGAAAAATTTAATACAAATGTATTTATTCGCGAATATATCTATTCATTTTTAATGTCAGAACCATTGTTATTTTCTTTCTGCCCTTTCTTCTTTTCCCTTTGTCAACTGCAGATGACAAAAAGTTAATTGTATTATGTTTTATGAATTAACGAATATATCACTTTGATGTTGTACGCAATTAAAGAATCTTTTTTAGAAATTAAACTTCAAATATCTGGAAGAAAAATAATAAAAATAGTAAATGTGTTTTTATTCGAAATCAATAATGCTTTTAAAGTACATTTGAGATTACATGCCTAGTTAAACAAACTTTTTGAAATCAACATGTATTTACATCATTTCTGATCAAACTTCTTGCGTGAAATATCATGCATTCAAAAAAGGATGTTTTTATTTTTTCATCCTAAAGCAGCAAACATTTTACTAATAGCCACAGGCAAGATTTTACACCTTCGTCCCTGTAAGACTCCCTAGAGGGTAAACCCATATCGTCTTTCACCCTAATTACTTTTAAGGCGTCTCCCTTTTAAAGGCGGAGTTAAACATCATTTTCGACTATTTTAAATCAAAGTGCTTCAACTTTTTATACAAATAGCATAGATTAAATTTTTTTAAAAATCAAAATAAAAAACATTTTCTGAAAGCTAAATAATTAAACTCTGCATGCTGTTTTACCAAATTTTAAAATGTCAAACAGATTTTTCGTAATAAGACATTAAAGGTGAATTTTAAAGACTATAAAATAACGCACTTGTATCGCCTTAAAATTAAAAAAAGAAATAAAATTTCAAAATGACGTGCATAGTTTAAACCTACAGGTTTTCAAAACAACAAAAATTATTAAATTTGAGCAAAATGCAAAGGAAAACGAAGCAATGAAAGCGATAAATTTCTTCCATTGAAATAACATTAGCCGTTCTATCTCGGAGCATTACTGATGTAGGGCCTTAACTACCAATTGACATAATGTAAGAACCTGAGCCAATATGTCTGCAGTTTGGAATGAAATAAATTATGCATTCCATTTACATAAGTATAGTTTTTAAGTAAATGATACTAGTTTAAAGAAATTGTTGCAGTTTTGTCATTATTATCAATATCAGTATTCAAAAAATTCCATTGTTTGTTTAAAAAAATGCATATTTTTACATTATTACACTTTTTTTCTTACAATTATAATTCTATTTCCTTTAAAAAAAATATGTTTAGTTTTGGTATAGCTTTCCAATTTCAACTCAAAGTTTTGATTTAGTTTTATAATCTAAATTCAAACAAAACCAAGTTTTAGTTTGGCTTACTCAGGTCTGCAACTAAAAAATAGCTTAGGATTTATTGACTGTTAGATTTTTATTCACTGAAACCAGAAAAATATTTTAAGTTTAATTAAACATATTTTTTTTTTCTTTTTATCCTGAAATCCTGTATTCTATGCTTGAGTAAGAAACCATATTCAATAATGTTTCCATATTGTAATTTCATATTTCTAAGAATGGAACTCAAAAGTTATGAAAACAGAACACTACAAATAGAAAATGTTCACTATTTGAGGAATTAACAAAAGCAGTTACATACAGAGATAAACTTCTAGTGTGCTTTTAAAAAACTACAAAAATTCAAAGTTTAATCAAGAGGGAATGTATAATTTGGAACATAGTTACTTGTAATAAAATATGGTTTTTTTTTTTCATCGCAGTTATACTTTTCTAATGCAAACTGCCCATGCTTTTGCAACATTACTGTATATTATGGAGGTCAATTTTAGATTCAATACCTTGAAAAAACATTCAATTGATCAGCTATAACGAAATCTTGAAAATGCAGCATAATAGTGCCACCTATAGGGCAATTTACACCAAAAACTAAACAACATTAATATATATCAGGAACTGTCTGTATCTGTAGTTTGATAAAAAAAATCGTCCTTTAGTCCATGAGATAGAGCTATTGCAATAATCATGAATAATGCAGCATAGCAGCGTCATCTGTTGAGCGATTTACACCAAAAAGTAATGTGCATGAAGTTATATCAAAGATTAACTTAATCTGAAGTTTTATGAAAATACATACATCAATTCTTGAGATAGAACTATTGTGGAAATTATGAATAATGCAGCATAGCAGCACCATCAGTTAGGCGATATACACTAATAACTAAACATCTCGAGTTTATATCAAGGTGTAACTGAATCTAAAGTTTTATGAAATTATGTGCCTCAGTTCTTGAGATTGTGTGCCCATAAAATTTTTGTCCCATACAGACTCACAGAGTGACAGATATTTTCCAAAAACTACAAAATCTTGTTCAGGACCTTCTAAAAACGTTTAAATACACCAAAAACTGGAAGTCAAAATTTTCACGAATTCGATACTTACTTCTTGAAAAGATAGAAAAAGTAATAAATGCATGCTTCAAATTTTATGTTAAATTTTTAATTTTACCATTTCTATTAATTGGCATATTATTGAAATAATTTTGCACATGAATTAATTTTTAAACAGAGAAGTTGCATTTAATTATATATCTAGATTTTTTTCATGTAATCCTGTTTATGTGAAATTGTGAATTTCTTGTATATATACTTATACAAAATATATTCAGAATTTGTGAATAAGAAATTATTACTATTTTTAGAGTCCTATTTAGACATTTTTAATAAGGTTATTTATGCATATATACAACTTGATTAGATTCAGCTGCTATATGGCAAGAGATTTTTTTTTCTTCAATCACTGCATTTGCGAAAGATTCAATTTGTAGATTAAACTTTTTTCTGAAATGTCTATTTTCAAGAGAAACTTTACGAAGGGTCTTGTGTTTCAAACAAGAAAAAAATGTGAAGGATCCTTTCAAGTCTTCTCAAACAGATTTCTGCTCAAAGATCAGATTACCCACATTAAAGTTTTCTTGTGGTTCACTCAACATAAAAATAAATAAAATAAAAAGTATGAGAATGTAGCTATTACAAAATTTTCACTATATTATTTCATAAATGAAATTTCAATTTTTCCAGTTCGGAAAAATTGAAAAATAAGCCTTCGGAAAGAAACCAAAAAAAACTGTTTTTTTTCCCAATTTTTCCGAGCATTCCCATCTGTATATACAATACATAAAAGGTAAAATCCCATTGGTAAGATGTTAGTCTCCCCCAAGGTCCGTGCCGTACGTCACATGACGTCATGTTCCGAACTCTGAGATCCATCGGCTAGGAGAAAAAAATCAAACGATGATTCAAGGGAAAAACAACTTGTGGTCGTTTAAGAAACGCGATAAAAACCCCACAAAAAATGGTTGGCAATTTATTTTTTTTGCATACGCATGACCCACACTATGTGTAATTTTTGTGACAGAGTATACTAAATTTGCATAAACGCGATCACTGCAGGCTAATAAAATAAGCAAAGTTTTCACTTCCTACAAAAATTTGTCTACACAAAATGCAATCAATATTCCAGTATTATTTATTTCTTAATAATTGAATTTTATGATCCAATTTTCTATACAGTAAAACCCCAATAATTTGGATTAACTGGGACCAGACCCAATCCGGATTATCGAAAATTCAGATTATCCGGAGAATTATAAAAAAATGAAATAAAATAAAACATAATTACAGAAAATCACCTTTAGGTTAAACTTATTGAATATTTACAGACAGTAAAAATGTTTACTTTGCTGAATTCTTCCAAAAAGATTTCAGAAAAAGTTTTTTTATTCAGAATACGACAATGAAACAAGTTAATGTTATGGAAATTAGCCAATCGCTTCTCAAACTTAAAAAAAAAAAAAAAAAAAAAAAGACCAAGCTGATCTGGATTATACAGGGTCCGAATTTGCAGGGTTCTACTGTATTTAGATTCTAAATTTATTAAAATTATGGACTACTTTTGCAATCTTTGATATACCTTTACTGGAAGAAATTTTTTTTTATGAAGTATGATGATCACTTTCAAAACTTTAAAACATCAACTTTCCTAAAGTACTGATATAATCACACAGAAACTTTTCAAAAATGATATTTTGATAAAAGATCAATAAATTCTTTTTGTAGACCACAAACATAATTATTTCATAAAGGAATAACAACATGGCATAGCATCTCTAAAAAGAAATGGACTTAAGACAAATACTTGAAATAGAAAATAACAATGTAAAAGAAAAATATTACTGATAAAACAATCGTTATATTTTAATTGTGAAATAAAAATTCTGTAAAATTTCATACAAAATTTAGTTGGGCTCCTTTGTCTGCCACTTCTTTTTCTAATGCTGTGATGTGCTCATCTATGTCTCTTTTTGCATTTTTCTAAAAAAAAAAAAAAATATTTCATTAAATATATTTTTATGTTTATTAAAAACAAAAATAGATCAATAACTGTACTATAATTTGAATGAATAAAGGAAGGGGTTAGTCACAGTTTTCTCTCCTTCGCCAAGGCGACGTTATTTGGTGTGGTAAATGCGGTAGTGTGGCAACTGGTAACCCTGGTATTTTGGATTTCTCCTCTTGTATCTCCCAGTAGGCAAACCCCCCAAAGCAGAATACTTTGTGATGCTCTGCAACACAAATGTATTTGACCAAAATTCTTCTGCAAGATAAATTCATACATTTTCAATTTACCTTTCGAATCTTACCAAATATAGGTTCACAGATGAAAAGTATAGGTTCCCTGGAAAATTTATGAGTAAGTATTTGGACGAAATTTGCCGTTTTATCGTGATTTTTTGGTGAAATTTTTCGTTTTTTCGTGATCTGTTGACAAAATCTGCCATTTTTCAATATTTTTTGATAAAATTTTATGTTTTTTCGCGAATTTTTTGACAAAATTTGTCATTTTTCATGATTTTTTATGAAATTTGCATCGTTTTTAGTTATTTTTTGAGGAAACCTTTTCTTTTTTTCAGTAACTTTTCTACAAAATTAGCATTTTTTCCCCATTTTTTTTGATGAAATTTGACGTTTTTTTTTTTTTGCTAATTTTGCATTGTTTTCTGTGATATTTTAACAAAATCTTGTTTTTTCGGGTTTTTTTTTTTTTTTTTTACAAAATTAGTGTTTTTTCATGAATTTTTTAACAAAATAAGCCGTTTAATCGTGATTTTTTTAAAAAAAAGTTGCTGTTTTAAGGAATGTGATGAAATTTGCCGTTTTATCACGATTTTTTGGCAAATTTTACTGTGTTCTGGGATTTTTTTGACAAAATTTACTGTTTTTTCGTGATTGTTTGTTGAAATAGACTGTTTTATCATGAGTTTTTGACGAAATTCTGGTTTTTTTTTTGGGTCATATTTTGACGAAATGACGCATCCCACGGCAGACTTGCATAAAACCAAAAACTTTCTGCACACATAAATTGGGCCAAATACTTTCTGCAAATTTAATGTTTAATAAAATTACGTGTTGTATTATTTTGACATGGATGAAATTCACATTTTTTTTTTTTTTTTTTGCTATTTCTGGAAGGAATTTGCACTTTTTTGCGCGATCTGTCGAAGAAATTCGCATTTTTTTACACAATTCATGGATGAAATTCGTGTTTTTTGCGTGTTTCATGGTTTTATGTGCAATCTTTGTCAAAATTTGCATTTTTCGCTTGGTCCTTTGTCGAAATGCGAATTTTTAATGCGGCCTTTTGTCAAAATATGTGTCTTTCATGCGATTGTTTGTTGAAATGCGCATTTTTTACTTGATTCTTTGTTAAAATGCGTGAATTATTCGAGGTCTTTTTGACGAAATTCACATTTTTTGATAAAATTTTTATTTTTTCCGCTATTTTTTTTTTTTTTTTTGCGGCCCTTTGATGGTATTTTATGCTTTTTCTGTGGAACTTTCACTAAATTCGTGTTTTTTCCGCAGTAATTTGATGAGATTGGAGATGTTTCTTTCTGCAAATGACTGACGAAATTGATTTTTTACGACAATCATTTGACAAAATTTGAGATTTTTGGTGTACAAAGTTTCAAATTGATGAATTTTTAAAGTATTCAGCATCAAATGCCTTAAATTTTGAAAAAATCGAAAATATAGGCTCTGCTTTTAACTGTACACCAACTGTAAATAAATCATACATAAAATTGGGGGAATATTTAAAATTTTTTGGTACTAAAAAAAAGCTGCAAAAATAAAAATTGTTTCTTTCCTAAAATTTTCAGCAAAGGTTATAAAATTTTCTGCGCACGGCGTGCGCGCATACGTCTATTTTATACAACTCTGTCCCACGGGACCCATAAGAGCTATTTTTTGCATAATTTACGTGCTAAAACACGTCCAGCATCGCTGGTGGCTACGGTGACTTGTTAGGTTCTCGGATGGGAACTTGAGAATATACGCTCCCAGAAAGGATCTCTGCGTTCCCCGGGATCGCTATTTTTCGGGCCCTGATTCATAGTCTTATGGATAACTTTAGATGAAAAATCAGAGTTTCCCCCAGAGGGTTTCAGGGGGGCGTTCCGTCCCTCCTGCCCTTTAGCTTAAAAAATAGCGCCTCTCTTGTCATTGATTCAAACAAATAGCGCCCTTATTGTCCCACATTTGAAAAAACGCAGCCCTCCAGCGATGATCCAAATGCGCTATAGCGTGTAAATTACGTAAAAAAATCGGCGACTGAACGCAAAAAATAGCCTCATATATGCATCCCTTGGAACGGGTAATTTTGTCAAAAAATCGCGAAATAACGACTAATTTCCGACAAGATTCGCAAAAAAATGGCTAATTTCGTCACAAAATTTCACAAAACAGTAGATTTCCTCAAAAGATCGTGGAAAATGACAAATTTCTTCCCAAAATCGCAATAAAACAGAAAATATTTATCAAATGAGTCGCAAAAAATGGCAACTTTCATCAAAAAATAGCGATAAAACGGAAGATTTCGTCAAAAGATTTGCGGAAAAAAAACAGCAAATTTCGTTTAAAAATCGCAATAAAACAGAAAATTCTGTGAAAAGTTCAGTTTTTCTGCAATAATTTCACGAGATTTGTTGTTTTTTCGTGATTCTTTAGCAAAATATGCTGTTTTTTGTGATCTTTTAACAAAAACTGCTGTTTCGCAAACTATCAATAAAATTTGCCGTTTTTTTGCATTTTTTAAACGAAATTTGATGTTTTTTCGCGATTTTTTATCCAAATATGACATTATTTGCGATCTTTTAACAAATTTGGCCGTTTTTTCGTGATCTTTTAAGAATATTTGCCATTTTTTCGCAATCTTAACAAAATTTACCTTTTTTTTTCAAATTTTTGATAAAATTTCTGTTTTTTCATGACTTTTTGAACCGCTAGATTCTATTCAACTTTATAAAAGTGCCCTTAAAAATAAAAAATTGCTTTTAAAAATGTAAAAAGTGCCCTGAAATGTAAAAAGAGCCTTGAAAAATATAAAAAGTGCCCTTTTCAGAACAGTAGCGCCCTGCCCTTTTTTAAACCTGGGGTAAACTCTGGAAAAATATTTTCGACATATTTCCTCTATGCATAAAATGTTGGTTAAAAACATCGGAGAGCTCCGAGATAGTATTGTTCAAAACATCTCACGACTCGGCGTCGGCACGGCGTTTTTCCCGTTCTCAGAAAATGCGCGGTTGTTCAGAAGATTTTTTTCCCCCTACTTTAGAACAGAATTGTTCTGCAGCTCAGGCATCTGTTCTGCGACGTACGTGGCAAATTTCGTAGTATTCTGCTTTCGAGGGCAACCCTAAGGAGAGTTCCATTTTAAAATCCTTACTTTTTAAACAGTTTTTGGATACTTTTATTTTGTAAAATGTTTTCTTATTGGACGTAAGAAGAAAACCAGAGAACCATTTAAATTTTTGAAAATGCATCATTCCTGCTCTGGAAATTGCTCTGTTTACATCATTGCATTGCATTGCATTTGTTGAGGGAGTTTTATTATTTTTATTTTCCTCTTTTTATATCTAGTTAGGTAACTAACTGCTATGGAAGTTGTGGATTTCAGAATGAATGTGCAAGAAGATTTGAATGAAGAAGTAAGATATTTCTAATGGATAGTTAACACTTTTGAAAGATTGTGGCAATAAATATATAGGCATGATCCTAATACACCCGAGACACTTGGCATCGTTGAATTTGGCGAGGCGATAAATGGCTTTTTCTTGTTACCGGATTGTTTTCTGAATTCTTTCCACGCCCACAGTTGTTAGTTCAGGAATTCTGATCGGTTTAACCGGATTGCACGGTTTCTTATCTTTCGTTTCATTCGCTTTTATGAAATGTCATTGTTACATCAGTCTGTTATTGTTTAAATTAAAAGAGGAGATTGCATTATATATGTATGACTATATTTTCCCGGCCATTTTTTCGTGTTATTTTAAAGATATTGCTTTTTTTAATAAATAATACCATACATTTGGGAAAAAATATGCGGTACGGCAGACGAATATATTGAGGATACGCTTTTCTCGAAATATTCAATGATTTATGATTTGTCACGGAGCTCCGTGGATATTGCTTATTTTAATAAATAATATACATTTGGAAACGAATATGCGATACGGTAGACGAATATATTGAGGATACACTTTTCTCGAAATAAATATGATTTAAGTTATGATTTGTCAATTTCATTTAAAAAATTGAGATGACGTGTTAATGTTACTGAAAGTGAATTTCTATATCAGAAAAACTTTCTTTTTTACTTAAAAATTCGCACAATATTTATGTACCATAAATGTTAGGAAATTTATTTCCCTAACTTGCTCTAATATTCTTGCCATCCATTTCAACCTATCTATATTTTTATTCTAATACATACTTTCTTATTTTATTCTCTTTAAATACAATAGTTTAGTTACAATTTAATAACATATCTTTATTTTTAAAACATATCTTTATTTAAAAATAAACATTTAAATAAAACATTACTTACCTTTTTACAGTTATCTATATTTATGAAACACATTCTGTCTTCCTGTCAGCTCTCCATTTATGCTATTCCCGTCACGACTTTCTTTCGTTTACCTTTTTATCACGGACTTCCATATGCTAGCGATACCGCTCAAGTGTCAACTCGGAATGAGATGTTTTTCCAATTGACAGCAGGTGGCGTAAACTGTCTGCTGTCATTTGCATTTTTCAGTGACACACCTACCTTATTTGGATGGGGAAGTGACGTAAGTTGAGTGCGGGATAGTCTGTGAACAGCTGGGCGTTTCAGCCAGTCTGAGCTATAAATAGCACGGTCGTAAGACGGGAGATTAGCTTCGTGTTTTTAAACTTTCAGTTTGTTTATTTTATCTTGTGAGTGGAAAGAAGTATGATGGAGTTCTTCAGTTAAAGTAAATGCGATGTTTTTTTTTCTTTAGTAGTGTGGTAAAGCTTTTCTTTTAATGTTTTCTCTGGCAGCCGGTATATTTCAAGAAGGTTTCTTTTCACTTTAAGCAGAAAGGCATTTTGTTTTCAGTTTGATTAATGTTAGTTCCTCTCAGCCGTTCTTATCTTTTTTTATTTACTTTGGACATGTTTGACGTAGACATCCTTAGGCGTGCGGATTCCGTCGGTAAATGTCAAAGTAGTGGAACACTGTTTTCCGTGGTTGTTATTGATAAGTGTCGGGAAACATGTTATTGTTATTTGGAAAGATTGCTGGGAGGGAATAACGGATAATAGAACTAGGCTTTAATATATTTTTAATAGAGTTTGATTATCATAACTTGAGTTTTATTAATTAAATGAACTTAGAATATTTTTATAGATTTTCTTGAAGCTTTAAAATAACTTTAATTTATTTAAGTTCCTCTAATTGCTCCAAAGCTATTTTTGTGCTTGTTGACATTATTTGAGGAGTTATATATATATTTTTGTGTAAATTTAACTCGCTCTGTTACACATAGTAAACTTCTTCTGTAATTGAAGTTGGTGTAAAATGTCAAATGTTTGAGCATGAAATGGCTTAAGTAATTCTTATGATTTTAATTATATTTATTTCAGTTAATAAATATTTTTTAGTTGATTTTATATATTTGTCTTTCTTTATCAAACTTAACATTTTTAGTTTAGTTAGTTTGGGTGAATCATTTTCAGCAATAAAGCTTCACTGCGTTTTTCATTGTCTGCTAAACATTTTTAAGACTGAATTGCCCTATTTAAGGGTAATTCAGGTCAACAAGGGTTATGGGCCCAATTGTGGTTCAGCCCTACTGGTTTTTCGCAATATAAAGTTTTTCTCTTGACTTTGAAATTTTTTTGAAATTTTGATTCTGGTTCAGTCAAAATTTTTAGTTTTCCTCAGCTTATGTTACCATCGAGTTTTGCGATGGGGGGGCTGATGGAAATTTGTCTATTTTTAAGCCAAATTTTTTTAGAATTCTTGAATTTTTATTAAAATTTTTTTACATATCGGCTGCCAATAGAGAAACTGTTTCATCTCAGAATCCTTTACTAAAAGAGGAATAAAAGTGTTCATCGTTGAAGTTTTTGTTGAATTTAGCAGAAGATCAGAATTTAAAGAATGTCATGCACAGCGAACTTAAAATTTTTTTTTTTTAAGCATGACAAATATTTTTTTTTCAAGAGACTGATAGAAATGAACTGCTCTTCTTTGGGGTTCAACATGAGTTATCCTCTATTGCATTAGTAAGTTTTCAAGGATTCGTCTGATAAGCCGGAATAACTGATGGTTTCTACTTGGACTGATGGTTTTTCATGGATTCGTCAGTGTGCTGGATTCTAGAAGAGACCGATTCAGGAATTGACTACTTCTACATGGCTGGAGACTGTTACATTGTATGCTGGCTTTTGGAGATGACCGCTTCAGGAGTTGACTGCCTCTACATGGCTGGAGACTGTTTACCTAATGTGCTGGATTTTGGAGATGATCGCTTCTGGGTTAACTGCTTCAACATGACCGGAGACTGTTACCTGGTGTAGTGCTGGCTTTTAGTGCTCATTTTTTTTTCTCGCCTCGCCATGAAGGACTGTTTTTCCTATAGTGCTGGTGTTTTTCCCTCTTCATCGGGTGTCAACAGTGCCTCTTCATGACTGGTATAGAGAATGTGACTGTCCCGGTGATTGATGCTGAATTAACAAGTTAACTGTGTCTTCAGAGCGACTTTGGCAGTGGTAGCTGCTGGGCTGATCCTTCTATGAACTGATTTTTTTTATAGCTATTGGACGAAGTGATTGATTTTTTTTGTCATCGATCTAGTTGGACTAGTTTAGCTGAATGGACTTATGATGGACATCAGTTCCCTACATGAATTATGTATCAAGAGTGAATTGTCTGTAAACTTTTATTGAACATTTTTTTTTTTTGAAATTGTTTAAACTGTTAATGTATTTAAGTGAATTTAAGATCTTAAAGGTAAAGTTTTTGATTTAAAAGTAAAATGAATTTAAATATAAGGATTAAAAGATCTAATATTTTTAAATAAAATTTTTTTGGATTAATCTTTACTGATTAATTAAAGTTATGAATAGTTTAATAGAAGTTAATTAATGGATTGGGAAATACTGATATTTTTTTTCTTATGTTTAATGGCATTTAAATGTTTAAAAGACAATTTAAATAAGCTCCTAATGTGGATTTCAGTAATTTAGTAATATTAAGTAAATTAATTGGAGATTTTTGGATTTTTTTGAAATAATCTTTAAAGTTTAAGTGATTGATAATAGTTGAGATTATTTGTGTTAGAAATTTTTCTAGGAAGAATTTGAATTACATAGAAAAATTTAAGGATAAATGAATTTTTATGGCTTTTGAATTAAAGTTTTAGGAATTAACTTAAAGTTAATAGAAATTTGTTAAGTTAATGGAAATTTGTAAAGTTTAGTATAAATTTTTGAAGATTTAATAGAAATTTTGAAGGTTTAATGGAAATTTTTGAAGATTTAAATAGAAATTTTTTAAGAGTTTGATAGAAAATTTTTGAAGTTTAATTAGGAATTTTCAGTGTGAATTTATTTAGGTATATTTAAATGGAAATTTGTTTAAACAGATTTAAGAGTTAGGGGTTTCTTGAAGTATTGTGATTTTTTTCGTGCAAAATTTTTTTTGATATGGCCTTTTTTAAAGGTATAAGTTAATTTTTTTTTTAATTAAAAGATAAGACTTTATTAAATATGCATTTTTGAAATAGTGCTATATATAGTTGAATTTTTGAAAGAATAAGTGAATATTTAAGATATATGGATGGACTCTTAAAGGTTAATCATTTATATCCGGATTCATGTTTAAAAATGAAGTTTGGCTTGTTAAATTTATTTTTGATTAGAAATAAGTAAGATAAATGTTTCAGTTTTTAATTAAGTTAACGGATCTTTTTGATGAATTTGGGGGTGATATCGCTTCAGATGTCCGAATGGTCGAGCCGGTTTCCTGAAGCGATGATCACTCTTAAATTGATATAATTTGAAAGTTTGTTTTTGCTCAGTATTGATAAAATTTTCATAATTGTTAAATTCTTTGCTTGGTACAGATAAATTTTTTTTAATAAATATGAATAAAGCAATATTTAATTTTGAAATTTCTGGATCTTTGTTGTAAAAGTTAAGAATTTTTGTGTTAGAAAAGAGTATAACTGAAACTACAGCTACATTTTCTTATGTAATTAATGATGTTTATTTTTAACAGGAATGATATATTTAAGATGTTTTATGGATTAAGTTCTCATCTTAATTAGTTATAAATTTTTATTTTTTTTTATTATGGAATTGATTTTTTTTGCTTAAGGTAAATAGGGGTTTTTAATGGTCAATCCTATTCTTAGATGACAGGTATCTGATTGTCTTCATTGTGTATGTAGCGCGGATGTCGGATGAGTAAATGACCGGCGTTATGTTAGAAGATGAATGTGGATGAAAGTTTGGGAAGTTATATCAGATGCAGTCAAGTTTTTTTTAAAAAAATCCAATAGGTTTGAATCTAATGCTCTGGCTTTTTTTTTTTTTTTTCAATTGGATAGTCTTATGAATAAGGGAAGACATCCTGAATAGTTGAATTAGGAGTTGTATGCCTTTAGGTGCAGTTAAGATTTAAGCTTGGATTTATGTATAAGGGATTGATTTTGCCTCTATTGTTAAAACTTATAATTTAGTTAAAGAATTAATTTCTTATGAGGAGGATGTTTAATGAATGAGTTTAAGTTTGTTTAATATGATTTAAAAATAGAAATTTTTTTTTATCCAGTAATTTGAATCTATTAAAACTTTGATTCAACAGGTGGCTAGAGTTTAAAGTTTAAGATGACTTAGCTTGTGGGATGAATCATGGAAGTCTACCTGTGTACAGGGTAGTTGGATTCTGGCTGGATATGATTATATTTTTGTTGCCTCCTCTAATATAATTTTCTTAATTTATGAACGTTTAGAGTTAATTTATTTAATGTTAGAAATTTATTTTTCATAAATCTTAAGTTTTTACAGAAAGAAATTTAATGATAAAATGTAAATTTTTTTGAACAATCTTTAAGGAAATTTTTAATTTTCCATTAAAGGATTTTTTTTAGTTTTAGAAGTTTGCTGCATTGATGTGGGCTTAACTGAGAGGTTTAAAGATGTTTTTAGGACAGTGTTTTCTTACAGATCACATCTGTGGTTGGATTGTAATTATCCATGTTTCCTAGAAAAGATTTGTTGTTCTGAAAGACAATGGAATCTTTTGGAAGTAAACATCTACTTGTGGTTGAGTGTTAGACATTGCAGCAAGTTTTTGTTTTAGAAGGGTTAAGTTTTTAAGTCATCTTTAGTAGCTGTGGTGGAAGTATAGCTTTGAAGTATTAGTTATTTGAATTGAGTAATTAAGTAATTATTATAGAAGATATAAATCAGATTTTGAAGTACTGAAGTTAAAAAGTTTTTTTTAAATGAAATTTAAGGAGTATTGTTTGTTGAAGTTTTAAGTGGATTTTCCTGAATATTGAGTAAGATAACGGCATCATTTTCTTTGGGTTTTAGGTGCGACGTTTCTTTGGCTCAGTGGGAAATGATCTATGTAAGTTAATTTGGGTAGACTTCAACTAATTAAACAATAGTTATAAATTTTTAATTCCAGGCGAGTAACAATTTTTTTTAGAAAGGCTATTGTAAATTTCACTGCTGTAATATGAGAAAATTGACCTAAATATATGTGCTTATGGCAGGAACAGACTTTCTTGAAGCTGTTGGGAACTTATTGCTGAGTGACTTTGTATTTCTGGAATGAGTTTACTGGAAAAGTTTGGTGTATAGTGATACTGGATGTAAAGGAGAATTTGGAATTACTGAAAGTTAGAAAATTGGATTCCATATTAGGCAGGACTGGCGCCGGTCTTGCATGTTAAAGTTACTCGGTGGGTTAGGTGATCTGGCTAGAATAAGAGTTCCTGTATTTAGTGAAATGAGCTGGTTAGTCCTTGCGGTTTCACAAGATAGGTTTGGCATATAGTTTCTCAATTTTAGGTATGCTAAATACTTGGTGAAATAAGTTTCTATGGTCATTGAGTTTCTCTGCAGTGGTGCCTTATAATTTGGGGGGCTTGTATTTAATGTGTTAAAGTGTAATGTGTAAATTTTTAAAGAACTTGAAGTCAATTTGAAAAGTCGATAATGCTCTATTGATGGATATTAGAATAGTGAATTTTTCAGTGTTATATTTTTAATTTGAAGTTTGAGCTATCCGGGAATCTACATCCATCTAGGTGATTTTGTTGTAAGAATGGTGAGAAGTCTAGGGTACCTTAGCAAGAGAAGTTGAATGAATGAAGATGTAAGTATGAAAGAAGATGGATGAGTCTGTTGTAAACAGTTAAGTTGTGATGTATTTTTGTACAGGTTTAAAAGATGGATTGTGGTTAAACCATTTGTTTCTTTTTCAGAAAAATTAGATATTTAAAGAATTTTTTTGATGGAGCATAGTTTGACTGATTTTGAATAGGTTTTTAGATACAGGTCTTCCATAGGTAAATAGTGTAATGTTGCTCGTCTTGTGGTAATTGGAGATGACTTTTTCTAAAAGTGACTTTGTGTTACACTCTTGATGCTTGTTATTTTTCATGTTTTTAGTGGGGAAATTTTTTTTAGACTAGTTGTTAACTAGATAAGTTTTTAAGCTGATGTTTAGCGAATAATTATGGTCCAACAGGAGTAGCTGTATCCATATGTTATGACCACTCAAGATTTTATTTTTATGTCTAAGTTATATATTTTTTGTAAAGTTTTGGAGCATGGAGGAATTTTTTTTTTTAGGTATAATTTTTTTTTGCATGGGGGCATTTGGATAGATTGATGTTGTATTAAATTAAATTATTAAAGAAGAGTAATAGTTTTAGTTTTGATATGGTTGTGTTAAGATTAGGTGTCCGAGACATGCAGGTGGTTCAATTTGACCTGTTAGGCGTGTTCTTGGTGGTACACCAGTCTGGTTTCATGGAGTGACAAGAGGGGGGGCTTTGTTAGGAAATTTATTTCCCTAACTTGCTCTAATATTCTTGCCATCCATTTCAACCTATCTATATTTTTATTCTAATACATACTTTCTTATTTTATTCTCTTTAAATACAATAGTTTAGTTACAATTTAATAACATATCTTTATTTTTAAAACATATCTTTATTTAAAAATAAACATTTAAATAAAACATTACTTACCTTTTTACAGTTATCTATATTTATGAAACACATTCTGTCTTCCTGTCAGCTCTCCATTTATGCTATTCCCGTCACGACTTTCTTTTGTTTACCTTTTTATCACGGACTTCCATATGCTAGCGATACCGCTCAAGTGTCAACTCGGAATGAGATGTTTTTCCAATTGACAGCAGGTGGCGTAAACTGTCTGCTGTCATTTGCATTTTTCAGTGACACACCTCCAAACCTTATTTGGATGGGGAAGTGACGTAAGTTGAGTGCGGGATAGTCTGTGAACAGCTGGGCGTTTCAGCCAGTCTGAGCTATAAATAGCACGGTCGTAAGACGGGAGATTAGCTTCGTGTTTTTAAACTTTCAGTTTGTTTATTTTATCTTGTGAGTGGAAAGAAGTATGATGGAGTTCTTCAGTTAAAGTAAATGCGATGTTTTTTTTTCTCCAGTAGTGTGGTAAAGCTTTTCTTTTAATGTTTTCTCTGGCAGCCGGTATATTTCAAGAAGGTTTCTTTTCACTTTAAGCAGAAAGGCATTTTGTTTTCAGTTTGATTAATGTTAGTTCCTCTCAGCCGTTCTTATCTTTTTTTATTTACTTTGGACATGTTTGACGTAGACATCCTTAGGCGTGCGGATTCCGTCGGTAAATGTCAAAGTAGTGGAACACTGTTTTCCGTGGTTGTTATTGATAAGTGTCGGGAAACATGTTATTGTTATTTGGAAAGATTGCTGGGAGGGAATAACGGATAATAGAACTAGGCTTTAATATATTTTTAATAGAGTTTGATTATCATAACTTGAGTTTTATTAATTAAATGAACTTAGAATATTTTTATAGATTTTCTTGAAGCTTTAAAATAACTTTAATTTATTTAAGTTCCTCTAATTGCTCCAAAGCTATTTTTGTGCTTGTTGACATTATTTGAGGAGTTATATATATATTTTTGTGTAAATTTAACTCGCTCTGTTACACATAGTAAACTTCTTCTGCAATTGAAGTTGGTGTAAAATGTCAAATGTTTGAGCATGAAATGGCTTAAGTAATTCTTATGATTTTAATTATATTTATTTCAGTTAATAAATATTTTTTAGTTGATTTTATATATTTGTCTTTCTTTATCAAACTTAACATTTTTAGTTTAGTTAGTTTGGGTGAATCATTTTCAGCAATAAAGCTTCACTGCGTTTTTCATTGTCTGCTAAACATTTTTAAGACTGAATTGCCCTATTTAAGGGTAATTCAGGTCAACAATAAATACATTAAAAATATTTCGAAATTTTATCTCGTATTTTCGTACAAATTTAGAAAGATTTTAATAGTTGGATATCTGCATTAATAACCGCAATTTTGCTCATTTTAGAAATTTCTTCAATGCGACTTTGAGCTTCCAGAGAATTTTACGATTTTAGTGTCGTTAGTTAACGCAGGTTTGACGAGTTTTGTGCATTTTAGGGATTCTAACACAGCGAGTTTCGTGAATCCAGCGATTCTTTTTGGTTTGTTTTAATGGGCGCGAAGCGCGCAAACACACGTTAGTGACTGCGGCGTTGACGAGTTTCGTGCATTTTAGTGATTCCTGCACAGCGAGTTTAGTGGATCCACTGATGTTTTTTTTAGTTTTAATGGGCGCGAAGCGCTCATACACACGTTAGTGACTGCGGCATTGACGAGTTTCGTGCATTTTAGTGATTCATGCACAGCAAGTTTCGTGGATCCACTGACGTTTTTTTTAGTTTTAATGGGCGCGAAGCGCGCATACACACGTTAGTGACTGCGGCGTTGACGAATTTCGTGCATTTTAGTGATTCCTGCACAGCGAGTTTCGTGGATCCACTGATGTTTTTTTTTAGTTTTAATGGGCGCGAAGCGCTCATACACACGTTGTCAGCCTTACCCATATCCTTAACACTCATATTCCTAAGCACATATACATATTGTAAGGGAATAATATGGCATGACTTACTGGTTTTTATTTTATTTCAATACTATTCGATCTTTGTCTTATCTCCAATTCTTTTATTCTGTTTTCCTGGTTCCATAGCATATTCCACCGTTTAAATTGGTTACTTATTTGTTTACTTTCGATTTGATCATCTTACGTGTGCGTTCATGGTCGTTTTCTTCCGTTTGATCGCGATTTGCGATCTTCGCAAATCGCAACTTACGAGTAGCCGTATCTCCCTTTCGCAAAGCAGGAACGCTTTCGCTCAACTTCTGCAGACGCAAAGGGGCGTTGTCGTCTGGCAATATCTGGAATCGCGAGGGGTATTTAAATCAGTCGGTTTGTTTTGACGGCGTGTGGTCTGA